>JAPMOQ010000159.1:1789586-1807732 GCA_026543055.1 Argiope trifasciata | reverse complement strand
TCATAAATTGAATACAAAAATATTTTTTATTAATCAGGAAGTATCTTCAGTACTAACACTTTGCTTCAGGTCTCAATGTCTTCTCGGCATATTTCTCTGTGGTCAATATAATTCGTCGAATATATTCCTCAAAGATTGTTTCTATTTTTATTTGGTATGATTAAATGCAGTTCATTAAAAATCTGAACTTTACCAAATGCTGTTATTACTGTGGGAGAACAGCTACTATCTCTGAAAGTGGCTATCCAAAAAAAGAAAATAAAAATGAATAAATAATTTTTTCTCTTTCATTAAAAGATCGGAAAAGTGCGAAAAAAATTTATACTGAAATTGAAGGAAAAAATTAATGATAATTTTTCTTAGTGTTCAAATGTTTAGCCTGAGTTTTTCTTCACGTTACAAAATAAATTAAATTTACTTTAAAACTTCAGAACAATTTAAATATATTTCAATATACTTCTAAAAATATTCCTCTTAGTTTAAGTTATTTTTGAAAATGTAAAAACGATTTGCAAAATTGCATTTATAATTAGCTTAAATTTCATTTTTTTAAAAAATTGAATTTAGTTTCTAATATTCGTTTAAGAAGTAGCAAAATAAATCTGAAATGTTTTGAAGAATGCTAATGACATTAAACTTTTGTAATTAGAAATAATTTTAGTTCCAAATTTGCCTTAAGCTTTAAGAAAATAAGCGAATTAATAATAAATATTTTGGAACTAGAAAAAGAAAAAAATAATGACGGCCTTTTTTCATGTTTTGTTTCTTAGTATAAAGAATTTTTAAATTTATTTTTAAGCACTTTCACAGATATGCTGTCAACATTTATGCACCTAATTTGATATCACAAAATGGAAAACATTAGAATAAACTTAATAAGTACCAAGAACGCTTTGTTTCATCATTTCAGAAAAAAAATGCAGTTTAAATGTTTTTGGACCAATTTACTTTTTCAGTTTCCTTTAATTCAAGAAATAGTTTATAAAACATTTTATTTTTTTATTTTTCTTATAAAAGTTTAACTATTGACGAAACGTAATAAAAAAAAACACTTTTTGCGAATCTTTTTTACAAAAATGTAGTACAGACCAGTCATTAGAACCAAGAAATAAATATGAACAAATTCAGTAGAAACAATTTGTTTATAATTATTTTGCAAATTGTTATTCAATAAAACTACAAAATGTACAAACTGCTATAAATTGTAGGTTAAAAAAATGAAATTGTTTCTTTTTATTCCCTAACATTGATAAACAGGATTATTTACTTTTTTACATCATGCAAACATTTTGTAATATTAAATTTCACAACATATTTGAAAAAGTTTCTTGAAAATTTTAAATCAATAGTTTAGGGCAATTAAATATTCATAATTCTAGGTTTGTTTATTAATTTAATACACAAGATGGACTTATAAATTTTTGATTTATATGCAATTAAACTTTAAAAAAGTTTTTAATCAAAATCCAAATATGTGATATCAATTTATATATAAAATGTTCTAACTTTTCCTACCAATATAACGCAAGTACCTAACACAGGAGACAAATACCTTTTACCTTTCGAATTTGTATAAAATGGTGCACGATTTCACGATGTATGTTGTAAGTACAATGGCAACATTTTGAAGACGACAATGAATAGATGTTCGGTATGTTCTCCGGATTACATGTCTATGATACAATCGAAAAGTATGGTTTTAAAACACAAAATTCATATTCCACGCACTTTTGGATGTTGCATTAAGCGGAATTTCGACAAATATACAATGACCTGATGCAATTTCTCGTCAGAAGATTGCAATTTCTGGGACATTTGAGATTCTAGCCTTTTGAAGTGAATGCATTAATAAAGTTTTAACAATTATAACTTTTGAAATTTCCTAACAAACTCAGTAGAATATTAAACAATAGCGCAATATAAAATCCATAATATAAAATATAGATTTTTTCTCATAAATATAAAAACTTCGGTTGAAATAGAAAAGATTAAATTTGCTCTGTTCATTCAAAATAGATTTTTTTTCTTTTTCGCATATTGCTCTATCTTTATACATACTTTATCAAAAGAAGAATTTATATTCTTTAAAAATATATGCAAGATATGTTTGAAATACTCATCGAATCAATAATCTGAAATGTTTGACAAAAAAAAACGCTAGTTGATTTGCTGTTAAATTAGATAAAATATGCTGCCAACAAAGTGCGATATATATTGAGAGTTAAAAAGTCATATTCTATATTTTATTTGAGATCCCCTCTAATTGTATAAATAATAAAATGATTCACTTACTACTATCAGATCACAACCTCAGTAACATATATTTATTTCAATACCGTATTCAAAACTTCAATCATTAATAAAATAATTTTATCCATCCATTAATGTTCAAATACTTTTTTAAACTTGTAGTGAGTGACACTTAATGTTAATATAGTTTTTTGCAGATATTAATTCATTAATTAAAGTTAATTAATTTTTAATACTTTAAATAGAGTTTTAGCAGTTTCTAATGGAAACTGAAATCAACAGACAGTTGTTCAATCAGTAAAATGTGAGGATTTCAGTATTTTTCTCGCGAAGGTGTAAAATTCGGTTTCAATTCTTGCGAAAATCAAAATTTTTTAATCTTTATAATTTTTAATTATTATTTATTAACAAGTAGCAAAGATAAAATTTTTCTTTATTGACCAATGTAGGAATTGTTTTTTTTTTTTTTTTTTTTTTAAATTACTTATATAAATAATAAAGCCACAAAAAATATATTAATTTTTCATTTCAGTTTTAAACATTATTCGAGTTATTTTTAAGAGGTATTTAATATTCTTAGCTGCAAAAATGTCGTCGAAAGTTTCTTATCATGAAAAATATTTTACGGTTTGAATGTAAAGTCAATGTAAGTAGTAATGATGATTTATCATATTTCTTTCATATAACATTAGTAAATTATAGTGTAAAACAATTCAAAATTTGTATATTATATATTAGAAGCATAAGAATAAGTCTGAGTTAGGGGCAGCGTGTCTTCCTGTTTATCTGGGAGTCCCCGGTTCGAGTCCCAGTTTGAGCGTGGTTCTTCTATTGAGGTATATGAATGTTAACCCATGTGAAAAGGGATTGTGCAAGCTAATGTGGTTCATGAAATGGCTAAGGCGTATTCTTATCCCTAAATGATGCTGCCTATAAAACAAGGGACGCTAATTTCTATTTAAATCGCTGATAGCTTTCTCTTGTAAAGTGTCATAAGTAAAAACAACATAATAAAATATTTCAACACGAGATCAAAAGGGAATTATTCTGTACATGATATTTCAAAAGAGGTACAAAAATTCTGGTCATCAGTTTAAGAGCTCTTACTTTTTTTTTTTTTTTTGTATACAGCCGTACACCTCACCACCACTAAACGTAGCAGTATCAACAGGATTTATTGTGGCAGACTGCTTATGATCTTTTACTGTAATCTGAATAGACATTTTTTTTTAATTTTTTTTCACAACAAATCAAGTGAAAAATTAAAATTACAAATTCTTTGAAGGATCGTAAGTCTTAAAAGAATAAAATTTAAAAAAATACAATGAACTGGGACATTGTAATCACAATTTTTACAATTAATAAAAGTTGTGTTGAATGAAAACTATATTGGGTAGATTTTAAAAGTTGAACGAAAATTCTTTCAAATTGAACTTTACAGGAAGATTAAGATTCATAGGAGTTTATGCCTTCTAAAATTGCAATCTGCGAGCAGAAAATAACTTTTTGACTTTGGCAATTATAATTCAGATGTCCTTTACTTCTTTCGAAATAATACAGAACAATATTCAGATATTCAAATGAGTAAACACAAAGCGAACTAAGACAAAGGATGCTAATGACAAACAGAGTGCAATTTAGGAAACGCATTATATCCAGCTTTAGTTTTATTTGAATGCCAATAAGCTAACGTCATTTTAAAGAATCTTTCACAGAACAAATCTTAGATAATCTTAAATTGCTAAAATAGACCAAAGATATTCTCTTTCCACTTTTATGAAGGTAATGTACAAATTCTTTTCAAAATTTCCAAGTGTAATATTTGAACTAAATGTGCGTAGAAAATTACTGGAACACATAAAAGTAAAATTGCAAGTTAGTAGATCCTTTACGTTATTGGGAGTAATGTAGGATTATGTTATTGCAGTTCCAAATTGTAATATTGCTTCCTTTCGGAGGTTACTTTCCTGGTTTGAAAATTAGTTTTATGTATAGTTTCATTGGTTAGCAAATGTATAGTGAGTCAGTAAGCATCTCCCAGTATTAGAGTCATGGCGGCCATTTAGTGAAAAATTTAAATAATTAGGAATTTTGGTATTAGCTTTCGACAGTCGCATCTGTTAGACTTGAGTTCCACATTTTTGTTATATTCGATGCCATGTCTTTGGAGCTATAAAAACTGTCAAATTCAGTCAGTTATCTCTTTGTAGTAAACTGAGAACTATCCTATAGCAAGAGGAAGTAGTTTTTATTCCAAAATTTGTATGATATCCGTATACGCAAAGGTGTTATAAAACCCATCAATCTGTCACTCACTTCAATCACGGTTCTGATACCACCAATTTTTAGTTGAAGCATTATGCTCTCTAAATATGTCATCAACAGTTTTCTGCACACCACAAAACAATCTTCAAAAAATTGTTCCACAGTTCATTATCAATGGAGATATAAAATTTGATTGAGAGAACAGTCACCCCAAGCATACATAATTTGCTATTTTTTTTTTCACATCAAAATTCAAGATCATAAGGATAACTGATCAGCTTTAACATCTTCAATCTCCATTTTTTGAGAAATACCAAACAACATAATTTTTATAAAGATTTAAGCCTCAATAATTGGCCCACTCAGCAAAGTAATTTATACATTTTGCGAGCATATTTAACCAACCAAAATAAGTAATATTTACTGTAAAAATGTAATTTAAAACAAAACTTCCCTTTGTTGTGTTATCCTTTGTTGAAGCCCATTAAAGTTACTAATATTTTTTAATTATAAATAAGGCGCTGAGAATAAAGAATCTCTATAGAAGGCTACTAATTATTTTAAAGTTGATGACAAATCCTTATGCTATAGCGATTTCAAAAGGAAATCTTTTTTTTTTTTCAAATATTGGAGCCAAAATAGCAACATAGAACTGGGCCGCAGTGTTCAGGTCTCGATTTTGTTCCGGTGAATTTTAGGTTCGACAACCCGATTCCAAAGAAAAATCGTCGTGCAAGAGTGTCTGTTCCGAATTTTCGCCACTAGAGGGCACAGCTATATCATGTTTATTAGTTTAACGATGTAAGTTGGTTTTGACTGTGTCTGTCTTGTAATGTCCTGTGATATGCAGGAAAAATAAATTTATGTGAATATGTAAAAGGGTCAGATGTGTGTTAATTCCGTCGGTTCCAAACATCCTCCAGCTGATGTGGAATTTCGGAGAGGTGATGTCCACTTTCTCGCTCTGGTGTGGAATGGTGTTACATAAAATTACATCCTTCCCAAAATAGCCCAAATATTGCTTTGAAACGGGACGTTAATATAACTAAACTAAACGAAAAACTGAAATCAATATAGAATAAACAGTATTCAATTGTCAACATGAGACTGGCACGTTCCCACTGGTTTGGAACAAGCATGGAATTAAATAAATGGATGGTCAAATAGAGTAAGTATTTTCGAATGTTGATAACACAGACTCTATGTTAATGGGAAAGTGCCTCCAATTTCCAAAAATAAAGAGGTAAAAATTATTAAATAAAACTTTTTATTTCATTTCAAAGTTTAAATTATTATTTCACCAGCAATATTTTTTAAAGATTTTTTTAATTGCAAGACTAATCTGAAATTTTTATCTGAGAGAAAAAAAAAGGCATCGCAGTTCTTTTTTTCTGTAAAATGAAATTAATCCATTAGAAATTGACATTTGGTAAGATCTTTAAAATAATTCATTTCAGAAATAAGTTCTAAATCTTTTTTTAAAAATTAAAGTTGATTTTAATTAAAAAGATTTATTCCTAGTTGCATGCATGTGTTAACTAGCTGCTATAGCACTGACCAAATGTGAGAAATGTATTCTTTCTTTTCAAAGCTTAAAGAATGTTATTTCTTATAGTTTTTATGAATGTATATTAAACGCAATTTTAAGTAGGAAATTTAATATTTCAATCTTATAGGAGGACCAACATATATATATATTTAATTTTGTGGTTTCAAATTAAAGGGCTGAAAATGGGGATTAATAAGAAACTTGTGTATTTCTCTATTAAAAATAATTACAGGGTATCCTCTTATGTTATTAAAGTTAGTTTTAATTAATATTCAGCTTGTTTCCGAAAACATTTCTTAATTAGATCTTACAATGCTTTACTGAATAATATATGTTATTTTCCCTGAGTTAATTTTTTTTTTTGCCTTTATTTTTCTGTTTTTTAAAGAAGTAAAAAAAATCGACTAAGACTTTCTTTTGGATTTTTTTTCATGCTAAAGAACTAATAATTAAAAAAAAATCTTCCTTTTCAATCATTCCTGTATGATCGAAAAAAACAATTACTTTGAAAAATTAAAAAAAAGTGATTCCTAAGACACATGCAAAGTTAAATTTTCAATTACAAGATCAAAATAATGTAAAATAAAAGTTCAGTATGCCCATATGAGGAAAAGAAAATAATGATTTCATGTGAAAATGAATGGTATTATAGTTTTCAGACGCACTTTGCAAAAAGCTAAATTAGAAGAGAAAAGGGAAGGGAAATAAAATAAAAATAAATTTTATAATTAAGGTTTGCAATATTGATTATCAAATTTTCGACAACTCTATATAATATTTTTTTTCTCTTTACTTATACCAACTTTAAAAATCCTTCTATTCTATTGTCCACTTCTTTTTTAAATGCATTTTGAAGAAATTTTAAATGTCAACCATTTTTATATGAAACCTTTATACTCATTCTGAAGACCTCTTAAAAAATGCGACTTATTAAAAACATGTTTTGATAGTCTTTGCATTTAAAAATACCCTTTTTACGTTGTTTACTAATATTTAATAAAAATCAGCTTCAAAAAAATCCTGAGCATTACACAAGTCTTATAATTCAGCATTTTTTCTTCATTCATTTTAGTTAGGTTTTGAAGGAACTGCAGGGTATAAAAAAAGCTGATGGTTTTTAAATAGAAGTAGTAAGCGATTTATATAAGTTATTGACACAATGTATTATAAAAGTAAGCGACATTATAATTTTTAATTATAAAAGTTATAGTAGTTAAAACAGAATGTAACCCAGTTCTTAGCGCATCCTTCAAAAATCGCGAACACACCAACAACGGTCTTATGCAGAGTTTTTCCCAATTCAGTCATGGCCCATAATAAAGGCCTAAAATAATCAGGTTGCCAGAAAATACCAGTTTTGGCAAGTTACCACCAACTTGGCAGAGAAGGGAAATAACCTATGGGTCATCCGTGTTACTACAACATGTATCCTTGTCTATTGTAATTCATTGAAGTGATAAAATGAAAGCAGACATCAATTTGTAACATGAATTCTTGAATGCAGCATCGCCGGTTAGCTGTCATTGACTCTCATTAAGAGGAGGCAATTACAATAAGCATTTTGTAATTTCATGGACAGCATGTGCAGTCCAAAGAGCTATTCATGCACTCCAGTTCTATCAAAAACAGCCAGTTTATGCAATGTAACTCTAGTTCTGATATCAAGCATGCCTGGGTACGCTATTTAAAAATTGATGCTACCATAGCTTATCTGACTTATCAAATTTCTAGTTCTATTTAAATGTCTTGAGAACCGCACCTTCCGCAAATTCGGATCCTAATCTCATCAATAGCATTGTTTTAGATTAGCTATAAAGATAAGTGTAAGATGATACAACTTAAGGGTTGCTTAATAATGTGCAAAATCAGGGTAGGACGCATGGAGGAAATATCTTTCTAACGATAGAATTTCCCCTAATCGGCAAGTTGTGTTCATTTCAATATAACGATAGGTAATGTCACTGCTATTTTCTTATCTGACTCGAGTCATAGTATTCATGAAGAATACGAGTAAAACTTCTAAGCGAGTGATAACTAAAAATCAAAATATAACATTTAATACTTATATGAGAAAATCACCTTCTAAAAATTCTAGATTTTTTTTTATTAATCCCCTATTAGAATAAATATCATACGTGTCTTAATTTATTATTTTTTATCATTCCAATACCGAAATAGACAGTATTCTATTAAATGAAGGGAATAAATAAAGATTTGAAGTTTTAAAAAAATTATGTTTCATTCTCTTCATTTTGTCTATATCTTCTTTTATTTCTATGGACTTGAATATTACCGTAATATCATCTCTATTTCTTTTTATTTTCTTTGTAGTATTTTCAATTTAATTTTGGTTATAATTAAAGTTTTGTATTGAAAATTTAAGATGTTATATACACTGATGGAAAAAAAAATCCCATCACCAGGAAGAACCTGTGCTAGATAAACGAAATTTGGTAGACGTGTTTATACATCTGAAAGATAACGTCGATTCAAATTTCGAGCTACACGCATACGTGTGGCGCTAGTAGCGACACTATGAACATGCAAATGAGGTTTGCTTTAAATAAGCACTGTAAGGTTCGTGATCGTTACTTACAGTTGAGATTTGCCGTAATGGGTTAATGTTAGTCAAGGATGCCTCTGAGAAGACAAAGAAGCCGTTATCAACAGCTCACTGAGTTTGAACGAGGTCGTGTTGTAGGGCTACGAGAAGGTGGGTTTTCTTTCCGCGATATTGCTGAAAGACTTGGCAGGAATGTATCCACTATGCATGAGTATTGGCGGCAGTGGTCAAGGGAAGGTACTGCCTCGAGAAGACCAGGTTCCGGGGGGACACGTGGTACTACTGAGAGGGAAGACCGTCGTATTCAGCGTATAGCTGTAGCTAATAGTACTGCGTCTGCAGCTGAAATTCGAGCTGCAGTTGGCACCACAGTGATGCAACGAACTGTTACATATCGGTTACTTCAAGGACAGTTCCGGGCCAAACGCCCTGTACAGTGCATTCCACTGACTCCAAACCACTGCCGTTTCCGACGTGAGTGGTGTCAAGCTAGAGGTCATTGGAGGACGGAGTGGAGATCTGTTGTGTTTTCTGATGAAAGCCGGTTCTGCCTTGGTCGCAGTGATAGCCATTTGTTGGTTAGAAGGAGGCCAGGTGAACACCTGCTAGTGACCTGTCTGCGGCCTAGACACACAGGGCCTACTCCTGGAGTTATGGTTTGGGGAGAAATTTCATATGACAGCAGGAGCACTTTCGTGGTTATCCCACGCACCCTGACTGCAAATTTGTATGTCAGTTTAGTGATACAACCTGTTATGCTGCCATTCATGAACAGCATTCAAGGGGTTGTTTTCCAACAGGATAACGCTCGCCCTCATACTGCTGTTGTAACCCAGCCTGCTCTACAGAGTGTCGACATGTTGCCTTGGCCTGTTAGATCACCAGATTTTTCTCCAATCGAGCACGAATGGGACATCTTTGGACGACAACTCCAGCGTCATCCACAACCAGCCTTAACCGTACCTGCATTTACCACCCAAGTGCAACAGGCATGGAACTCCATCCCACAAACTGATATCCGACACCTGTACGACACAATGCATGCACGTTTGCATGCTTGCATTCAAAATTCTGGCGGTTACACCGGTTATTAATGTACCAACATTTCACATTTGAAATGGCTCTTCTCGCTAATGGCTCTACCTGTGATCTTGAAACTTTAATTAATTAAATATGTTACTTAGGCAAATGTATTCCTAAAATTTCATCACTGTACAATAATTTTTTCTTGGTGTTGGGATTTTTTTCCATCAGTGTATTTAGAATAAAACTTACCGTTATGGAAATGTAAACATCTGTTTTATTTTTGTTCTTCATATTGTTTATAAAAGAATAACAGAAATTTGGTTGTATATTATGATGCGTAATTCATCACAAAATGCATAAACTGCTGAAGGTCATGATATTTCTTTAATTATTTCAGTTATAATTTGAAGTATTAATGATTTTTTATTATTTTTATAACATAAAATCTTGATGAAGATACTATTTAACAAACATAACGATTTTTCTATGTCACCAATTGAAACTTCAAGAGTTATAATGTTTTGAAAAATGGCGCGTTCAATGTTACATGAATGGAATACCCTTTTTGTGATATATCGGAAATTCTACTATTATGTTGCTCGTAAAGGAATTTTGTTTTATTTTTATGAAAATGAAAGATAATTTCCTTACAATGAATATATACTTCATTGAATGATATACTATCCATTCCAGTCCAACATATTTAGCCATTTCTCTGGCAATAACATGATTCCACTTTCCAAAACGTTTCGTTCTTTGCTGGCAAAATTTTTTGCAGATAACAAATAATAATCAGAAAATGCCAGATCTGGAGTATGTGGTGGGTGTGTCAGTATATACTATTGAAACTGTAAAAGTTTCGGTGAACTAGCAAACTTTCATGAGGCCTCACATTACCTTGGTGGATCACTACACTTTTTCAATCGTTCAAGTCTGTTCTTTATCTAACTGATGCCAGTACACATCAGAATTTATCGATGCGTTGTCCGGTAGAAGCTAAGAACGGCTATTCCTTTGAAATTTCAAAAAACAGCTATCATCATCGTTTGTTGGTGAATATCGACTTTCGAAATCTTTTGGGTTAATTCATCTTTTTCACTCCTATATATCTTGCGCTTGCTGTAGACAACCCATTTCTCCCCCAACATTGATGATGACCTTCAAATATAAATCATTTTCTTGACATTTCAGAAGCAAATCACAGACGTCAATTCGACGACAGACATTTTCTTCCACAAGAACTTGAAATATTTATATGCCGGACTTTGAGATTAAATCTAAAAATTTCAAATGATCATGAACGATCGAATTCGATAAATTTAATATCTCAGTGACCTCAATTTTTGTATGCAATTTTTTATTTGCCACTCCTCATCAATCAATTGATGCAGACTGGAGAATTATTATATTTTCAGTTGGCAATTCAGAACATAATGCTTCTGCAACAACAAAATTGCAGCACTGAAATTATTCAAACCGATTTTGGAGCTAGTTTTCTGTCAATGCATTTTCTCCACACACGTCGGATATTGTCGGTTTTTTTCCTTGAACAGCATCTTAACAATTTCTTCAGGAAAAAAGAAAAGTATGCTTGAAGTATGTTTTTTTTTCCTTCAATATCCATAATAGAAAAGGTACCACCCAAACATTGCTGCATAGAATTAAGTTATGAGGGTTTTTCAAACGCAGTTTAAAAAAAACCCAGTTATTTAAGTAAATTTTTCACATTTGAAAGCCTGTTTTTAAAGCAAGAAAATCGGTATTACGATAAACTTAAATATTCTAATTTTTCAAAAAAATAATTTAAAAAAACGAAAAAAGTTGTTGCCCATTTGCTTAGTGGATGAGGGCTTAAGGCGACGAGACGCGAATTTATTAACAAATGAAGGTATATTTGAATTTCTGTTAAATGAACTAAAATACTTGAACACCAAAATAAGTTTGAAATTATTATATGCTTTAGAAAAATGAATTAAGAAAAACAGACAAATAGAATTAAAACTGTTTTGCTGTCTTTCCAAAATCCACAAAACATTTCTAGTTCAGTGAAGATATTTTTTGCCCTTTCTTTCGATTCAAAAACAGAGCCTTTAAAGTTATTTGGAAAGATATTGTCTAGAGTATTTCCACATTCTTATGTGGAAAGCGAATCTGATGAAGAGCAAATCGAAGAAATCTTTCATCAGAATTATGCTGTTTTTAAAAAAGCCATGAAAAAAAAACTATTCATAAGTTTCTTGAAGACACTGAAGAAAAAGTTACAAATCCAAAGGCACCCAAGTCGAGTTTTCATTGATTGAGGCAAGCTATAAAAAAAGTCTTAGAATTGTTATTGGATACCATGAAAACTATAAAAACAGCTCAGTAGCTAATGAAGGAGTATTTTCAAATTCAGGCTACATTGTGTCCAAAATAAGAACAAGATTTCGACAAAATTTTGTCAATATTTTATGTTTTTTGAAATACTATTTTTAGGAGAAATTAAAATTAATAAAAACAATCTAAATATTATTTGAATTTTTTTTAATTTTAGTTATTTTGTGTAGGTAATATATATATAGGTAATCTTTAATTTAATATATATAAATAGAAATACTTTGATATTGATGTCATTTTATATAGAGAACATGTTTTTCTCAATTATTATTTTTTTTGACAAAATTTGATACCGGCTAAAACTGGTCTTTTGGAATAATGGTATACGAAAACCAGTTGTTCAAAAAGTCGTTTTTTTATAAATCCTATGCAGATTCAATCTAGCTTTTTCTAACCAAGTCTTGTTGTTCCAGCTATGAAAATAAAGATTATGCAGCTTAAGTTTGATGCCGGTTGCGAAAAAGTACAATTTAGTCTTCGTTGGTGAAAAAAAGAATTTTTTCCAAAAAACCCAATAATTTCTCAATTTATCTTTAAATTTAAATTTATTTCTATAATATTGCTACACAAATAGATAAAATAATATTTTTTTTATTATAAGAAATTAATATTTTTTCACCCTACTTTAAAAAAGAGAATAATAACTTAGTAGAATTTTTATATGATTCCCCATGAGCAAAGCTGGGACACTAATATCAGAATCATGAAAAATCACTTGCCTACTTCTAATAGTTTTCAGAATATTTTGAGAAAACTGCAAAATATTCATGGTTGATTGGAACTTCTTTGACATGCTTACTTTTTAAAACATATGTTTTTCTAATTGTTTCTGTGGATCTACTAGCCGTGATATGCGAAGTTTAATGATTATTGCAAAATTATTATTGGATAATTTGCAGATCAGTCAATTTTTACATAAAATAAGATTTCTTTTCTTATTAAAATAAATAGATTTAATCTAATGACATAAAAATTGTTAAATATTTGAAATAATTTTTATTAGAAGAAATAATATTTAAGTGGCTGGATTGCGAGTTTTAAATAATCATTTATTAATTATTATTTTATTCATTTATTATTATTATTGTTTTATTTTATTTCTTTAGAATATTTAATTATCAATGACTCTCAAGGGATATTTATAAATTTAACTAAAAGGTAAGCATAATTTCTACAGTTTAAATACTTTGGATTTTCTTCAAAATAAGAATTTCAAATAAGTTCTAGAAAAACATGCATTATTTATGAATGATAATATCAATACAGTTTCAAATTTATATTTTTCTTAATTTAAAGTATTTTTGATTTTAAAAGGAATGCCATCTTGTATTTATTTCAAATATTCCGTTGGTTGAAATTATTAACTTATTAGCCTTTAACCACGTCCATTAATTAAAAATAATGCAAGTTCAGGAAAAGAAAGAGTCAGAAGCATAACAAATGTGACCTATTTGTAAAACCTATTTATTAAACAAAAGGTAAATAGCAAATAAGATACTATATGTTTGATATCAGAAATAAAAATTGCGGATTTTTGCGCCCTGGAGCAAATTACAAGGGAAAAAAATTGTTTACAAAAACCAATATTAACATGGTTGATATGAATGTTAATGCATAGTATGTCTCCATGATGATGCAATACAGGCAGTACAACGACTAGGCATGCTGAGTATAAAATTATCGATCGGATCATGGGAAATATTACACGCCTCGTCGTGCAATGCTCTTCATAGTTCCGGCAGACTTGTAGGAAGTGGTTGACAGGCTGCAATTCATCGGTAAAGAGTATTCACCAATTTCTCAACAGGAATCAAGTCCTGTGAGATAGCTAGCCAGTACATACGAGTGATTCCCTCCGCTTGAAGATGTTGGTTTATGATGTGAGGACGGGTGTTGTCATCCATAAATACGAATTCCGTGCCCATGGTGCAACGAAACAAACGCTCCACTTCCTACAGGAAGGTGCCCTGATGGATTCGACCTGTCCGGGTTCAAACATGGAGATCAGTTTTGGAACCCTCCCCGAACGGAAAATCTCGCAATACCGTAATGGAGTCACTCAATGTTGGCTGAGATGAGACTGCAGGCTAAACCTGGACTTGTCGGTAAACATCACACAAGCCCACTGTTGTGGTATGCACAATGCTTATTCTATGCTCCAGGCTAGCCGCAATAAACAGTGAGATACAGTAAGTGGAACTCCTCTGACTGATCTAAGTAGATATAGAACAATCTGCCCTAAGCGTCTGTGCACTGTCTGTCTTAAAAATGTCGTATCATAGGCTGAAGAGAACTGACGAGACAGGTCTGATGTTATGCTCCGTCTGTTGCTTTTGGAAGTTACTACCAAATGCTGGCCCTCAATCGGCGTTGTAACTCGGGGGCAGCATATACTGTAATGCCTACTCACATTACCATAATCTTGGAAAATTTGCCCATGCCTGGAAAAGATACTCTGTGTATTGCCATGTTCCTCGAATATTTCCAGTTGGGTACGTCCCCATTCCAGATAGACGATAATTCTACCAAGTGAAAAATCCTCCAAATACGTCCATTGTGTCATAAATCTGCGGTTATTGAACTGCGAGGCTAATAAAGCGTTTCCTAGCAATTTTTGTTCTTTGCCTTCATTCCTTATACATTACTTTCTTACACTCGCATCATTATGGCATACCATCGGTGTCATCTGATGGCTTCATGGCTTCCTTTAATTTTTGAATGATTTTAGAAGATTTGTGTAGTCATTTTGATGATGATATAAGCAGTTTAGAGTTTGATTTCCGCTTGACTTTGAATTACATACTTGGAAGACACTTGGCTTGCTTGACTTGAAAGACATATGTTACCCTATTTAATATTGCAACAATATATATTAATAATATATAATTTATATCACATTATAGGAGGTTTAAGACAGCATTTTCATAAGATGGCTTTAAATATTGAAGAAGATAATGATAAAAAGACGATTTTGAATTCATAAAAAACTTACAAATCCATTCTTTAGATGTGATAAAATATGCATAAAAGTGACTATATTCAGAAAGAAGGTTTTATTAAGTAGGAAACTAAATTTATTATTTAAATATGGGGAAAATGTTTTACTTATCTATTGCTAATTCATCCCTTTAAAGAAATAACGTATATATGTAATTAATTCTTAATTTGTACGCATATGTGTAATTATTGTGTAATTTATGACAACTTTTTACTTCGTAAAAATTGTTATTTGATTTCTTATTCATTTGTTACATTTCTACGTTAGTCCTTATCTCTTTTTGGCTCTGGACCAGCAGATTTCATTCCTCAAATATGCTCAGTTTTGAAACTGCAAATGTACCATACTCTGATTTGATGTATGATATCCAAATGAATGCGACGAGTGTACTAAATTTAATCTTATATTCTAAATTTTTTGAGATATATTCCATGTTAATGTGTAACATTTTTAGGGACATAAATGATTAATGTGATTATTATTCAAATGCAGTTTATAATTTTCATCTCATTGTTGGCACACATATAATTTGTAGTCATTATAATCGTTTTTTTAAACTTCAGTATCATAAGTCGATTTTTTTCTATAGTAAAAATAACAAAATGAAATTTCTCGAAATAATAAAAAAAAATACAATTGCATTTCTGATAACTTTTTTCAGAAATTTCAGCAGATTGAATTAATTATCTAACAGATACTTAAGTTAAAAGTTAAGATAAAAAACGTTTAAAAGGCAAATGAAAAATGCTTTATTAACAATAGACACATGATACAAGTAATAAAAAAGAGACATATGTGGCGTTCACAAGTCTACATAATCACCAAACCAACTGAGAAATTTATCACACTGCTGGAGCAATTTGTTAAACCCTCCTTCGTAATAATTAGGTCCCCGACTACAGAACCAATTCTCGTCATCTATTTGGACAATACAGTCTGATTTCAACCTTGTTTTGGGTATGTCTTTTAACAATGTCGGAAAAAGGAAATATACAGTGGGAAGAAAGCTGAAGCAAGCAAAGCAAAGCAGAAGCTGCATGGGTGGGGTAGCTCCTGATCTCTCTCCTAAATGTATCCATATTGCAGGTTCTCACTTGCTGTTTGAACTCTTCAAAAGAACGACACCGTTTCGCCATCAGTTTTCTACTCATTGCTTCCCCCAGTTACACTTCAACGATTGGTCTGTAAATGTCCAATGGGGACACGTTCTTGGCTCATAGAAATCCTATATCGACTTAACATCTGTGCGAGACCACATCTCTAGACGTTTTGCCATTACTCTCGCTGTTTCAGATGTCGGTACTAACACTTTTTGCTCGAACGATTAGGACAATCTGTCTATGCTATAGGTAAATATATTTCCATCCACAATTTCTACTTCCCAGATGCTGCAACTTATAATTTTTTATAATCCCTAACATTAAGCCAATTACATTTATTTGCATAGTAAAAAATAAAACTCTTCTTAGAATTCAATTAATGGATATCGTGTGCATTAGCAATGTTGCCAAAAATCAGCTAGTAATTTCTTAATGGTACTTCATGAAATTTTTAAATATTACATAAAGTTATACAATAAATGTTACTTGCTCCCAAACTGCTTTTAAGATTCTATGTGATCCTTATCATGGATTTAAAAGATATTTGACTTTTAAACCGGACTGTTTCGGGCTCGAGATCCGATTCCACTGAAGAACGGGTCTGTTGAACGTTAAATCCTCCGGCAAAACGTCTTCCCACTGGTATTGGTGTGGTTTGCAAGAAGGGGGTGCCAGCTCAGATGTCATCCTCGTCATCTGACAGCAGTTTAAAATTACGAGGTTCGTCCCCAAATAGTCCTAGTGCTGCTTTCTAACTGGATATTAATATAATTAAACTGTATTAAACTGTTTCAACCGGCCCATTCCCTCTTTCAGTTGCCGTGTTTATTAATAGATGGAACAAGAGAACGAGGGACCTCAGTTTTTAAAACGTGTAGACACTACCAAACCTTTAGGACATGGAAAGTCATTTTATAAATTTGAAATTACTTTCGCATTGAATTTTTTAGTAAAAGAATGAAAAAAGTCAGTAATTAACTCTACTTTTCATGCATTCAATGCTATTGTATGTTAGAAGGTACTTACTATTAATATCATTTATGCACAACCCGATACCGTCCATTTTAAATGCTTATAAAGTTTTATATATATGTATCAGATTCATAAATTAAGACTTAATACTAACTTATGGTTGCTTTTCTATTATATATTGAAATATTTCCTCATTCCTTATACTTTTTCAAAATGAATAAACAATTTTCAAAACTATGCTACTAGAAATTTTTTTATCAAAATAAACAGGAGCTGAAGAAATACAATCTAGCTTATATGCCGTATATAGTAGAAAGTTTTAGTACAGGGAATCTGGAAAAATTTATTTAGACAAATTCTTACATAACAGTCGATATAGATAACATATCAGTGTTATATTTTCCAAGAAATATAGTTTTCTCTGTCTTACTAAAAACTTTGATCATAAATCTCCATTATTATTCTTTGTCTCATATATAAAATCTCATATTCTTTGTCTCATATATAAAAATGTATACTGTTTTACCCTCTAAAATAAAAATCAAATGGACATGTAATGACTGAAAAATTCTCAGCGTTCTTGAAAAGCTATATATAAGCTTTTTCTAACACTTTTGTGACATAAATGATTAATGTGAATGCTGTTTCATTGTTTCAATCATAATTTCGCTGCATACAGTAAAACTTTTTGACTTCTGTACTAATGAGTTTCTGCAATTTATAGAAGAAACATATTAAATTATGAAAGTATAAAAAATATCCATACTTTAAAACACTGGGTTTACTAAATAGCTGTTATTCGAAAAATGAAATCCGTTTCCTACAGATATGAGTACTTATTTTTACTAGTAGAACCAAATGCTTAAATGGGTTATTTTATTTCATTCAACTTTACAGCTACGACATTCCTAATATTAATTAAGCACAATACATGTCTATGGATATTTTTTGAGATAAATTTGAGAGACCATGTCTATGGATTGTCCTTCATACGGAAGGAAAATATAGTATAATTCAAATGAACTTGTGATTAATAAATGGGAAATA
>JAPMOQ010000159.1:1762410-1773441 GCA_026543055.1 Argiope trifasciata | reverse complement strand
AGGGTGAATTTTTAAAATTTTGTTGTGTCTAAATTAAACAAATATTTTAAAACACAAGTTACTATCTTTGCTGCTGGATTTTTTCATCTTTTGAGTAATTCACCGAATTAAAGAAGAAATCGGGTAGATTAAAAAGACCTGATATATCGAAACTCTTCTGAAACGAACTTAGATGCAACAATGATTGTATAATACGGTAAGTTCATTTATCAAAAAATTAGATCTTATAACCCATAATTTCTGAAAAAATTCAATACTGAAGCATATCTGATACCCTTTGTGCAAATTTTTGATTTGACGTTACATCATAATCATTTGATAAATGCAATAGTATGAATAATCCAATATTAAGTTGTTCATTTTCATTCATCGACCGTGACACTACTTTCTTTTATATACTTATAATATAAAATGCATAATAGACCTGATGTATTGCAAATTAAATCATTTCAAAAAGAGCGCGTTCATTCTTATTGTTCCTTGTGGAAACTGAAAGAATGGCACAGGTTTTTTCCTTGTAAATTCACACAGAAACAAACATTATTGCAGTTATTTAAAACATTTCCGATTTATAAAGCATTTAATAGTATATTCTTATCGTGACATCAATCATTAATGTACGAGATCAAAATATCAATCAGTTTATCAGAATTATGTTTGCTATTTTGCTAAGAAACACACCATCTAAGATACATTAGTCATCTGGATCCAATCTATATCATACAGAACTAAACATTCATACGGAAACAATCATTTGATTCCTACATTTAAGAATGGAAACGCATTTTACGTCAAATACATATGCAGAGAATTCCCATTACGATGGTGAATAGTCGATTCCTCCTCTTTTTCAATGAATGTTGTAAATAGTCCTTGCTCTCAAACATACTACTATATCTACTTATACAGCAAGTATTCAATTCAAAGAATTGGAAATTGTTTTTTACGAGCAATAATTCCTTCGAAATCATAGTTATGTTTCCATCCATTTCCAATGAGGCTTAGCGCGCCCTATTGATTATCAATAGCGGGCACAAGACAGAAAAGAAAGGCTGGTAATGAATTGGGTATTATCTGTGCTTTGTTTCCATTATATATATCATAAAGATATTCCCGGGTAGAACAATTTATTATCTTATAATATGCCATGAACAATATGGTAAAAAAAATGATAACTTCCCCTGTGATGGGAAAATAAGTAGCATTTTAGTAGCAATTATTTTAGTTAGCATTATTTATGTAAAAAAAAGGAATGATAAATGGATAGCAATATATTAACAATAGTGAATTATATAATTTTAAGTATTTGAATGTAGAAAATTCTTACCTCTCATCAGATTTTTAAATTATTGATAAGAGAAAGGTAGCTATTTATTGGCAATTTTTTTAAATTATTGTTATTCTATGTATCGCTAGTAGTATAATTACTATGTTATCGTTCTTTATGCTTCAATAGAAAATAAGAAATGAATATGCCATGAGCAATATTTAAAAAAAAAAAAATGATTTCTCTCCTAATGGGAAAATAAACACTTTTAAGGATTAGCAAAATGAAGAAAAGCATTTTAGTAGCAAATATTTTAGTTAACATCCTTCATGTAGGGGAAGGAATGAGAAATGATTTGTATGAATATTAGCAATTGTGAATTATGCAATTTTAAATGTCTGTAGAAAAATAATGTCATCAGGTTATTTAAACAATTTATAAGGAAAAGCTAGTTATTTTTAAGCAATTATTTTAATTTCTGCTATTTGTACTAAGTTACCGTTCATTATTGTGCGGGGGGAAAAGGGTATGAATATGTCACGAAATGGTAAAATATGGTTTAAAAAACGGCAACTTTTCCTCTGATGGGAAAATAAACACTTTTAAGGATTAGAGGAATAAAGATCAACATTTTAGTAGCAATTTTTTTAGTTAACGTTTTTTATGTAGGAAAAGGGAATGAGAAATTTATAGCAATTGTGAATTATGCAACTTTAAATGTTTGAATGTAGAAAATTAATTTAAATCACATCAGATTTTTACGCCATTAATAGGAGAAAGATAACAATTATTTTATTTATTACTATTCATAATATGTTATCATCATAAAATAAATGTTCTATTAAATCAACAGTTACTACATTTAAAGTTCGAATTCTGATTGGTTTATTCTACATTGATTTGTTACCAAAGTCTGTATCAAAGTTCAAACATTGTTTATATACTTTCTTTAAATTGTTAAGTATCTCTAGAGAGTGTCCTTTAACTTTGACCTTAACTTAAGCGGATTTAAACCGTTTCTTTCGGAATAAACGGCACTTGCTGTCCCAGAATGCATCAGTCACGAACCAGACAGCTCTCTGCAAAGAAACCAAATCCCCCATTTAACACACCAATTGAAAATCTTCTGCAACGAGGAAAGAAAGACAAAACTCTGATCCTTCATTCCAGACCACAAAATCACGTGGTGTCCCAAGAAAAAAGGGGAGGAGAAGGGCTGGTCCACAGAAAAATAATAATAACCTTCCCTATAAGCTCCGTCTCCAAAAAATATCCACCGAAGAAATCATTTTTTCACTTTCTTCCTGTACAAAACAAAAATCTCCTCTCTTTCTCTCTCAGTCTAATACTAATCTAGGACACTGCTCCAAAGAACGAAAGAAGAGTGGTAAAAAAACCAGAAAGTGACAAGATTACCACTTCGGGGGGGAGGCGAGGTAGAGGGACTAGAGTGGGTGGTATACAAGAGAAAAAAATGGAATTTCAGTCTTGACTGGGGAGAGATTTAAGCCTAGAAGGCTTAAAAAGCAATAAAAAGTCGAAGGAGGGGGAAATTTCGAACGGCTGGGTATAAGTGGAAGTGTTCTGGAATCACGTCGGAAGTGGGGGATTTAGGGCAGAAATCGTCCCTTCTTTGCCCTCAAGTTAGAAACTTTTGGATCTACCCTTTCTTATTATTTTGCTCTACTGTTAGATTCAGAGAAATGGCGGAAGTTTTATACTTAACGTATAGATTCCGTGGATATTTTTTAAATGGTTGCATTAGTGTAGCTCTTCTATGACTGGCTGTACTGGAATATATAGTTGTAGTATGCAGATATTTAATTGGAGATTTGCATCGGTGTTGGAATATATAAAATATCAAAGAAGCATACTGATTCTGCAGGATTACCTTTTTATTGGCCATTATATAAAAATAGGTGGGTTTAGTTTGCGAAAATGTAAATTAACTCCAAGAGATATAAGACGAAATTTTGTAATTGAAGATTTCCTTATGATA
Organism: Argiope trifasciata; assembly: GCA_026543055.1. Lineage (NCBI taxonomy): Eukaryota > Metazoa > Arthropoda > Arachnida > Araneae > Araneidae > Argiope > Argiope trifasciata. The sequence goes on along the minus strand of JAPMOQ010000159.1, from coordinate 1,770,175 downwards.
TGCTATTTAATATAGAATCTCGTATAGCAAGGATTTAAATTGTAATTATTTATTATTATTATGCATTAATGTTATGTTAATTATGCATTAATGTAAGAATTTCTATTATTTCCATGTATTATATTTTTGTATTACAGTTTCGTATTGTTATTGTATATTCTGAATATTAATAGGATAGGTATTTATTAAAAGTAAGTTGTAAGTGCGGTTACTACTTAAAATATTATTATGCATTAATTTTATTTGCATTGTTTTTTTATTCATGACCAAATTGTAGATTAAAATCTATTTCCAAATTTGTACATCATTTTAATTAAATTACATTAAATTTGAATTTTATAATAAAAATATTTTAGAGGGCATAGCTCAATATTTATATAGTTCTGCGTTAAATTTTCGAAAGATATTTTTGACTCCAAAAATAGATAAGCTTCGTGCTATCATTTCAAACAAATTTAAAAGAATAACTGCTCTTTTTGTGAAATTGTTTATTTTTAGATTTACAATTTATTAACAAAAATTAAATAACATATATTTGATAATATAACAAAAAAGAGTAAAGTTATCTCGGGATTAATGTAAAGGATGGAATATTCTTAGAAAGAAAAAGGAAAAATTAATGGCGTCTATTCAGAAGCATATATTATAGAGAAAATAATTATTTTATTAACGCATACTAATGATGCATTAAGTTATAGGAAAAAACTCCATTTATCTTTCAGAAAATCTTTACCTTTTTTTAAAAAATTAAATGTATTATTCAAAATTCATTATATAGACTGCTTAATTTCATAAGACGTTGTTTAGTTTTAGTTAAATTTTTAGATGTCTTAATTTTAAAGTTTTAGAAATTCGTGAGTCAAAAAAACACTTTTTTTGTAAAATTTCTGTCTGTCTTTCTGTGACATAGAGAAATATAAAAAAATCCTTGACCTTGACCTTCAAAATGTTTCATGCGATCTTAACATCAAATTTACTGATTTCTGTCAAATTTGGAGTGAAATTGTTCTGACGAAATTTGTTCCTGCTGTTCGAATATAAGTTAACACTATAATTAAGAAACAATGGGAACTGGCAGGGATATTCTGGTTGGTAGCGCGTTGATCTCCCTCCCGTAAGGTTGTAAGTTCGAACCTCCCTCCGACCAAAGGCTCCACGTGTGTGGTGGTGACTGGCTCACGTATAAATCTGTCGTGGTCTCTAAAACCTCCATGTCTAGAGTAATACCACTGATGGCACTGGTTCAGATGTGAACATTCTCTGATTCTTGTCTAAACTACGATCTGTAGAGGAATGAATAAAATCCTCCTCGTACAAAGGGTTGTGACGCGTGAGTAGCTAAGTCGTACTTTTGGCCCTAGTTGGTGCTCTTGAAAAAACAGTGGGGGCTCATTCGGCTTAAAACGATGACAGATAACTGTGAGCGGGCTCGTAAAGTGCCCCAAGTCACAACACAACAAAAATTAGAACTATGTAGGTTATATTCGGTGGTTTCCAGATTCAAAATCTATTATACAGACAAATTCTGGGCTACACCTTTCTGCCGGGAACTGACGGTCCAGACTTCTGAGGTCTGTACTTTCAGAAACATTAAAAGCCAAAAAGAAATGACTTACAAATATCAAATTTTCTATGCAATCTTGCGATTACAAGTGTAATATTGTATCAAATTTTTGCTTCAATCGGTTGGGAAAAACGTGTCTAAAATACAAATACAAATTCAATTTTGCGTCTAAAATGCAAATTCTATTCAATACTGTTTACCACATGCCTAAAATTAATCATCAAAAAAAAATTCGCAAAGTACAGTACGATGATTTCAGTAAAAATACTAAATTCACGACGAAGGCTGTTATTTCATAACTAATGATGTCATTTAAGCCGTTCTCTGAGATAAAACCATTACCAGAGAAAACATTACTCATCGTCATATGTGGATTTACCTATCCTTCTCTAATCTCATTACCAAATGCCTGAATCCATGATGTAATAATATAAGATGATAATTCTAGATATAAAACATTCCAAAAGATTAGAGTTACAGGGTTCCTAATATGATGGAAGATTGCTTATGAGCTAGTAAGTAGCCAAATTTAAAATATGGAAAAAATCTTATGAATATAAACTAGCGAGAGTTGATGTCTAACATAGTCATATTCATAACATGCACGTACTAACATACGCATACGCATGCGATATAAATTTATCACATAGAACAGCTTGCATGTCTCAAACGTATAATATGTACTAAATATTTGCATTTTCTTCAAATCTTGTATTTTTTCGATGTCTATAGTGTCATCCTTAACAAGTTATTTGAAGATTAATTCTTGGCATGCAATTGATAGTATCTAAAAAATGAATTTGTGTCTCGTTTATCTCAATTGATTGAAACAAAACTTTGGCACAAAACTGCTCTTATAGTCAGAAAATACCATACATAATTTGATTGCATTTATGAAATATCATGCTTATATGTTTCAAAAAGATCTCTCCGAATAGGCCGTCAACAATTCATTGGTTTTTGTCTCAAAATTTGATACCTCTGTACCGAATCTTATCCCCCTATCTCTCTTCGATTCATAGTTATCGTGTTAACATATATTCGAGCAACTGAACAGGTAGATCCTTCTGAACTGATCTCACTCGAATTTGGAAATTAATCTTCAAATTTGGTGAAAAGACCGTATACCTAATTTCAGTAATCAAACTCAAAGCGTTTTTGGATAATCTTTGTCACAGATATAAAGATGAATCGACGTTTTATAAAAATGTGTTTTTCAAAATCATGCAAGTCTGAAACGTAGCGATTTGTCAAAATCCTGATTTTGAATTTTTCGTTATTTCTGTTCTGCGTGTACTGAAAGTAAAAATAAGGTATTTATTTAAGGCTGTTTTACAACGTCTGCCATGGTTTCAAAGATATCATTACAGCTTTCTAAAATATTTATTTAAAATATGTAAGTAAAAAAAAAAAGATTATTTAAATCTTTTTTTACAATTGGTGTCATTGTTTCCAATATATCATTCAAGCTTTTTAAATAACATATTTAAAATATGAAATTTTTCATTTAAAACAATAAAAAAGAAACCTCACAAATGCAAAACATCAAAATTAGCTCAGCAACTATAGCCCTATGTATTTCCTGCAGGGGGTTCAAGGTCATATTTTCTACCTCGTTATTGATAGTAACACGGTAGAAATTGTGAGCTTGAGGCGCCTACAGAAAAGACACATACTTTTAATGAGTGGATCTAATACTGAAGAATAATTTTATCAACTATAAAAATACTATATGTAAAAGCAATTCACAAAAGACAAATATATAGAGAGACCACTAACCAAGAAATGTCCCAAACTACTTCTTAACAGGAGAAAATTTATATGCAAGTTTCTATTTCCATCAGAACATATTACCCACTCTATCGAATGAGAACCTTAGGGAAACGAGGTCAAGGCCAAATGAATCTCATTCCATCCACCCTTCCCATTTGCGCAATCTGCTCTGTTTTGTAACCATTCCAAAAAGTTCGCCTGGAAGCCGATAAAATAGTTTTGAGGAATTCAACCTCTTGAAAAAGAAATCTGTTTTGCTCTGACGTCACCGGTGCAGATCCCCCTCATCAAACGAAGGATATACTGGGATGTACCAGTTTGCAGTTCTCCCGTGGTACAAAAAAAAGTTATGCCATCGACCCAAAGCGACGAACCGATATTTCACGGACCATCTTATCTTATCACATAAATCGCCTCTCGTATCCGGCACTAAAATTGGTGTAACTTATCGTTTGAGACGGTGGAGCTCGATGTTTTTCATCCTCTAACCACATTCTCCGGACCAACATTCTGATAAGTTATTTTGGCAACAACCCTGAGCCGCAAGCATTACCGAAAAGAAAGGAAGAACGGTGGAAGGAGACAATAGAAATAAAAAATGGCGTGAATAATTCTTTGTATTCGGTTCGCTTCCAACAATGGCCCTGCGTGAGATTCGGATCTTGTCTGAGAAACATTTTCTTTTTAAACTGGAAACTTTTCGAAACTTCTAAAAATGTGGAGAGAGTTTTGTTTGTATTTTGCGTTTTCTGATAGAAAAGAACGTATTCGTAAGGATTAATAAAAAGAAAAATAATAACAAATGCATTTTTTAAAATTATGAATACATTAGGGAATTTAAATGCATTCTTCACAATTTAGCAGCAAAATCCAATAATCAATACAAAAGCCATCTTTCCCTTTTCTGTTATTACTTATATTTTGATGCAGTAATTTCTCATTCTAGGCAAGGATTGAAAATTCGTAATGCCAATGAAGAATTTTCATCATGCTAACATACCTTAATGATATTTCTCAGTATGTTAATGATTTTTAGTTTAGGTACTTCATGTTAATTTTTAAATACAAAATTCGTATCGAGTGCAATATGATCTATGAGGCATAGAATTTGGTTAGTTTAGTTCACTTACATTAATGTCCAGTTTTAAAGTAAACCCTAAATTGATTTTTGGACGGACCTTGTAATTTTGAATGGTGGCGAGGTTGCGAGGATGACACCCTTTTTCCAAACTTCCACATCATATCACCTATAAGACACAAAATGCTACAGTTTAAAATGCAGTCTAATAAAACTACAAAAAATTTCGTTTCGTAACTTTAAATTAACCTGTGCTTATTTTTATATTCTCGCTAATTTTTATTTCATCTTAATAGCAAATTGTAGCTTGTGCTTATCTATATCAAGTCCTTCCACCCACCTTCATGTAGCTTCTTTCTGATTGGTCCTTCCAGATACGCTGTATGGTCCTGCTTGCTCTGATTGGACTTCCCTCCCTCTTTCCACCTGACCAACCTAGACTTTTCAGCTCACGATGTACCTCGGCGTCTGTGCTGTCTCGTGGCTTTGTTCACAACATCAGATTTTTATGAAGGTGATCACGCCAAATATACAGAGCCAGGTTTCTTTAGAATAACATCATTTTTCGCAGATTAACCCCCATTTTCAAGGATTAGGCGCCCCCACTAACATATCATATCCAAAAATGTTGGTAGATGTCTAACATATGAACCTTGACATCTAGATGCCCATTAAGAAACATTTTAAAATTTTAAATTGCATTTTTAATTAATTGAAATTTTTAAGGTGTCCTCTAAATTATGAAATATGTTTAAGCACATTTTTATGGCTATTTCATTTTCAATGAGTTAGCTTTTATTCATAATAATTATTTTATTTTCATGTAAATTTTGGAATTTTTTGAAACATTTTTTAAAAATTCACTTAGTTATATTTTGTTACTTGAAAGGAAAATCAAACTACTATTGCTTTTTTAGCTGATCTATCATTCACCTGCTTTTATTGAATCTGAAGTTATGATAAAGAGAATTCGGTTCGGGGTGTCTTAATTTCAAATATTTAGATAATGCGTCTTTTTTTATTACTTTACGTTGATATAAGAATCACTTTTTTCTTTAGTATTATTGAAACTAATGGCGGAAAAGCACTGAAATGTAATTTGCTTTTAATTAATTAGCATTCTATTTAAAATTTCTAAAACTGTTCCATTATGCATATTCTTACACTTCAAAGATTCTATGTATCAAATTTTGCAGCTTAGGTAAATGGTTCAACCTATAGTATGCACACACATGCATCTTTATTATTAGTAGAAAACATATTTACAACTGATACTTTCGTTGAAAAGAAGCACTTTTTTGGGTAAGCTTCATTGTTTAGTACGAATATCAATAATTGGACTTTTTGGTATAATATTAATACCAACTATTTTCGGTTGTTTACCCGAAGCATACAGATAACAAAATTGCTTATAAGTGTGTAAGCTGATTAACTAACTACACAATCCGCTTTCAATGTGGAGCTAAAGAATTAATCTTTATCCTCAAATAAAGTATAAAGGTCAACATATACATCCTCCATTATTTACACTACAATTAATCTTGTGTTTCATTTAGATCAAATATTGAAGAACTAAGTATATTAATAAGAGGATCGTTCTATATATTGCTTCTGTGTTTGATAAACGTCAATAAAGTAATCATTTGCCAATTTTATCGCTTCTTTTTTCTTCCACAAGGAATGTTTCGTGTTTAATAAGAAACTATTTAAATAAACAGAAAAGAAGAGACAATCTATTTGTGCAGTATCAAAATGGCTTTAAATGAAATTGGTATTAACTATTATTGAATAAAAATTATACAAATATATTTATTACTTTTTCAAAACAATTTATACATTACCTTTAGATTAAACTTTAAATTGGGGTTGAATAAAAATTAATAGAACATGATTAGAATCATTACCTTACCTGTCTTCTGTAATTACATGTTTGTTAAAAAACGAAGCATTATTATTATTTTTTTACATTTATATTTTTCTATTTGTATGCACTATATATTATTTTTAATGCGTTAGAAATTATCTTTCGATTTATACAATAACTTTTACCAAACTTCAAATGGAAGTCGAATAAACTTTTATAACACATGATTTGAATAGGTATATTATCTGTATTCTGTTATAACACATGAGACATTAAAATAAGCAAGCATTAAGTATTGTTTTACAGACGACAGTTTTCTCTCTGTATACATTATATATTGTGTTTTGATTAAACCTCAAATGGAAATCGAATAAACATTCAAAGCACATGATTGGAGCCGTTAAATTACATTCCTTCTGTTATAACGCACGATACTTATTAAAATAAATTAGGATTAAGCATTATTTTATGGATGTAATTTTCCTCTTCTTATACATTATACATCAACTTTTGATTAAATTTCAAATGGAAGTTGAATAAACAATAGTAGCACATGATTTTAACTGTCACATTGCATGCTTTCTGTAATAACACGGCAGACATTTTAAAATAACTTAGCATTGAGCCTTATTTTACAAATGATTGTTTTTTTCTTGGTATACATAATACATTATCTGTTAATTAAGCATCAAATAGTAGTCGAATAATTATTCATTGCACATGATTTCAAGCGTTTTATTAAATTCCATCTGTTATAACACAAGATGTATACTAAAATGACTTAGCATTAACATGATTTTACAAATATCAAATACATTATTCACGATTAATTTTTAATTGAACAGACATTAAAATAAAAATAAGCATTTTTACTATCATTTTAGAAATAAATAATTTTTCTACTCAGTAAAATTCGGGTCTTCATAAAAGCCTTCATTTTTAAAGGTCTTATTAAATTTGTAGGAATATTATAGAAATATAAATCTAATAAGTGATAGATTCTTCAATAGAATAGACATAAAAAAGCTATGTTTTATTTTCAAAAGTCAATTATACAAACTTTCAGCTCGATCTCAGTAAAGTCTTCCTTATGTTTAAACAAATAAAAATACCAGATGAAAGATCAATGAAACTATGTTTACTTTTGACGCTTTTGTCTTTCCTTCTATCATTTAATATCCACGGAAGGTCTCTCAAATCAACAAACCATGAAAATCCCCTTTCTGCCTGACTTGTTTATTTGAACTGTATATTTTTCAAAAATACTGATCTGAAAGCAGTTTATTCGTCTTAAAGGGTACGTTTGATAAATAGTGATTTAATTCACTTTTATTTGCATAAACTTTAAACAATCTTTTGCTGAGCTAGAAAAACGCATTCGAATAAACGAAACTTCATATTTTTGTTCACAGTCATTGCACAGTTGAAAAGATATTACTTTGTTGCCCACCTCGAATGTTTATTTTACCTTCAGACGCAATATCTG
>JAPMOQ010000159.1:1750171-1762400 GCA_026543055.1 Argiope trifasciata | reverse complement strand
AGTAAAAAATAAGAAAGCATTTATGAAAAATATATTTAACTAAGTCGACGTGAATCCTGGTATAGGGCCTGCACGCCTTCCGGGTTCAAATCCCAGTTTAGGTATGGTTGTTCTTTATCTTCTTTATCTGTGAGATGTGTGAATGTGCCCCTTTGCAACAAGGGGTTGTGCAAGAGAATGTGTTACTGAGTAGCCAAGACGTACTCCTAGGCTTAGTAGACACTGCTGAAAACAAAAGACACTCTCTCGGATTAAAATCGCTGACTGAAACAGGATTGATTGCCTCAGACAAATGTCATTAGAAACAACAACTATATTTAACTAATACTAAAATTCACTAAAAATTTTCTTCCAGTTTGTTTATTAATTTCTGGTATTTCAAATGAATCTTCATTTAACTTATACTGGATAACAGAGTAATCGATTCTCTATTCTCATATGTTGGGTAAGTTGAATGATCCACTTAAATTTAAAAGGCTAGATCTTTAAAGAAGGTGTAATCTTCCATCAACGTAATGCGAGCTTTCATATAAATTTGATTACTAACTAAAAGTTTTAACAGCTTGGAGGGATTATATTGTCACATTCACAATAGTCACCGAATCTGGCACTTTCTGATTATTATTCGTTTCAGTCCCTAAAATTTTTTTTGAGACATTGAAACCTTTACTTGAAATTAGAAAGTCAAAAATCTTCTAAATTGGATTTTTGTCACCAAAGAACAAATATTTCTTATAAGTGGAATAATATGACTATCAGAAAGATGGCAAAAGGTATAGAATCAAAATGGATAATATATAATTTAATAAAATATTTATTCATTGTTAGAAAGTTGCCTTTGATAGACAATTTAATAGTTTATCTTAGCTTTATTGAATCATTACCATATTCACAGACAAATATAATTACAAAAATGCAATTTAAATTTGGTAAAACATATAAATGCACCAAAATCTGGAAGTCTAATTTCTTAGCTAGTACCTATCTACTAGTGAACTTCACACAAAAAGACGTGATCATCAGTTTATAACACAATTGTACTCATGTCAATTAAAGCTCAGTTTTTAACATTGCATAATCTCATTCTTATCATTTTCATTTAGAATAGCGCATTTTAACCACAAATCCATGCATTTTTCTCCATTGACTGAGATCTGCTGCTGGATTGTTTAGAACATATTAGCAAATGCTATTTCTCTTGCTTCGTATGATTTAGATTTTTAGAAAAATCCATAATCAAAAGTCTTCAGATTAATATCAGTAAACAATAGCTGTGGTCTACAGAAGACTTTTCTGCATATTATAAACTTGTCTTGCGAGATAATGTCTTACATGGCATTGACATACAATATATTGCCGAATCTTAGCATGCGATTCGTATCATGTCATCTTTATCAAGTTTTTTCACGATTAATCTCCAGTATGCCCTTGAAAGTATACGGAAATCGAATTTGGGTTTTGGGCATGTTTTATCGACCGGTTGAAACAAAGATTTCACACAATATTGCAATTGCAATTAAAAAAATCCACACAAAATTTATTTATTTCTTTGAATGATCAAATTTACATGTTTCTGAAAGTACAGATCGAAAGACAATAACCCCTTTGCTGAATTAAGCTTAAAATTCGGCAAGTGTCTACACTATAGATGTGTCATTTTTATACCGATTCCTAGCCATCTAACATTTTCCTTTTTTTAAATATTCTACTAACTTATATTCAGACAAACTTCGTCTAAGGAATTTACTTAAAATTCGATAGAAATCTTCAAATCAGTTGTAAGATCGTATATCAAATTCCGATCATTTAGATGAAAGTGTTTTAGCATTATCTTGGTCACAGAAAAAAAACCGACATTTTATAAATGTGTTTTTGAATTCAGGAAGATCGAAAACGTATAGATTCCTCAAAAACTGAAGTGTTTTTGCTGATTATTATACACTGAAGTGACAAAAGTCATGGGATGACTGTTATTATCGTGTCGGTCCTCCTTTTGCCCGGCGAAGTGCAACAACTCGACGTGTCATGGAGTCCACAAGTCGTTGGAAGTCCTCTGCAGGAATATTGAGCCATGCTGTCTGTATAGACGTCCATAAATGTGAAAGTATGGATGGTGCAGGAGTTTGGGCACGAACGGACCTTTCAATGATGTCTCATAAATGCTCGATGGGATTCATATCGGGCGATCTAGGTGGCCAGATCATGCGCTGGAATTATCTCGAATCTTCTTCAAACTAATCGCGAACAGTTCTGGCCCGGTGACTTGGCTCATTGTCATCCATAAAAATCCCATCGTTGTGTGGGTACGTGAAGTCCATGAATGGTTGCAAGTGATCTGCAAGCAGCTGAACATAACCATTTCCAGTCAATGATCGGTTCAGTTGCACCAGAGGACCGAGTCCATGCCATGTAAAAACAGCCCACGCCATTATGCAGCCACCACCAGCTTGAACAGTGCCTTGCTGACAGTTTGGGTCCATGGCTTCGTGGGGTCTGCGCAACACTCGAACTCTACCATCAACTCGTAACAACTGAAATCGTGACTCATCTGACCACGCCTAGGTTTTCCACTGGTCTAGGGACCAGTCGATGTACTCAAGAGCCCAGGAGAGTCGCTGCAGGCGATGTCGTGCTGTCAGTAAAGGCACTCGAGTCGGTCTTCTGCTGTAATAGCCCAAGGAAGACAAATTTCGACGCACAGTCCTATCGGACACGTCCCTCGTACGTCCCACATTGATTCCTGCAGTTATTTGACGAAGTGTTGCGTGTATGTTAACATTGACCATTCTACACAGACGTCGGCGGTTTCGGTCGTTAAGTGCAGGTGGTCGCCCACTGCGCTGTCCATGATGGGATGTGATGCCTGAAATTTCATATTCTCGGCACACTATTGATACTGTGGTTCTCGGAATGTTGAATTCACTAACGATATCCGCAATGGAAAGACCCATGCGTCCAGCTCCAACCACCATTCCACGTTCAAAGTCTGTTAATTCGCGTCGTGCCACCATAAATCACGAAACACCTGATCACATGAATAACTTGAACACAAATGAAAGCTCTAGAAAACGAACTGCGCATTTATACTTTTTCGCTTCGATACTACTGCCATCGGTATATTTGCATATTGCTATCCTATGACTTTTGTCACTTCAGTGTACATTACCATAGTAAGTATGAGAGAGAGTAAAAGACATAAGGTTTATGTGGTTTAAAAATTAAAAATGATCATACAGGCTCCATTAAATGCTATTTTATCAATATTACCGAACAATCATATAATTTTCATTACTATAAGAAATTCTAGATATCGTGATCGAATGACGAAAGAGGTTCAGATTTCAGTTATAGTTTCTCAATCAAATAAATATGGTCCATTGATAAACAGAGTAATAAAATACACAACATTTTCATTTTTGAGAATAGAATGATTTCTTCTCAAAAGTGGTAGTTCCAGGCGAAGAGGCAGTTTATCTTTATTTGATTCAACAGGTGTTATTGTAAATTTAACTATGTGTCTAAAACAAGCTTTATCATTTTAAAGAATGGTAGATGGAAAAACGATATTTATTACCATTCGGCCAAACACTTAAAACGTTTGGACATTATGATTACCTTTGTCTTCATTAAGCATTTAGTGGGTTGGCGTAATTTTATAAAGATAATCCTACAAAAACTTTGAGTGAATACGATATAATTAACATTTTACGATAGTATATATCTCAAACGTGAGAAAATATAGGCACAACCTAAATTTCACTGTGATGTTAAAGTATAACTGAGAGATTCTACAGCTGCCATAACATTCAGTTACAAATAAAAAGGGTGGATTCTTTTCTTTTGATACTTAAAAAATGCTAAGTTGTCTGGCTATATCTTTTTTATATATTTTAGTAAAGAATAAGAAAGAAAATAAATTTGAAGGGTTTTTTGCAAAAATGATATAGTGCCAATTAGGGAAAATCGGAGGTACATGTAATATCATGTTATAAAATAATAATTTGTTCGTTTGGTGCCAGAAAGATATAGCTCCAATAGTGAATTTTCGCGTTAACTCAAGCGATGGGGCTGTTTGTATCATTAGTTAGATGCAATATAGAGGTAGCTCCTGGTTCTTTCGCCGGTTTTCTGCGAACTTGAATAATTGAAGCTACCTCTTTTTTGCAGCAAACCTTCAAATATTGAATACGTTTTATATGTCAGAAATATTTTCAAATTTCAAAGGAATTTCGATGGTTTAGAGCGAACAAATTTATGATCCACGTTTTTTATGACATATTGTCATAATTATTTTTAATAACTGCATGATTTTCATGCCTAGTCTCACATTGCATATCATATAAACATTTTTTACAGCTCCAGCTACTCCATAAATTACGATATAAGATGCTAAATACTTTTAATTCAATAAATATCAAGTACATAATTTGAAATCGCTTGTTGAATAACTTTTGCATCTGTTAGAAAAATGCAATTCAATCAAGCACTCCTAAAATAATGGAACTATCTGTTGCAAACTTTGATTACGCACAAATTTAAAATAAGATTTCTTTATTCAGCATTTTTTTGTTTTATTTGAAGAAATAAAATTCACTCAAGTTCTCTTAAAATAATAACTATATGATATGGAAACTGTGTACACATAAAATCAAAATAAAATGTCTTTATTTGTCTCGAACTTTGAAATATGCAGATGTTGAATGTTTAAAACTATATGCAATAAGTATAAGTATGAACTTGGAGTATTTGAGATATGAAGTCAGTTTAATTTTCACTATATCCCATAAAAATGTAACCTTAAGCTATTCTAAAAGGAAATGGATACAGATATAAATTTTGATAAAACTATTTTTCTTTGAAGAGCTCAACCGCAGGAACTTTTAAATCAAATATCGATTTCAATTTCCATACCACAGAGAAATATTTCAATATACTCCATATAAAATGTTATATTATAAATATTTTACCTGGGATATAATACTGAATGAGTTGCAGAGAGGAGTTTAAATAAAGATAGAGGGCTTTAATTTTTCAATTTGTCAATACTGAATGATTTTAAACTATTATTTGTCAATGAGTGATTTTCATAAAATAATTTACTTCATTTACTGTATATTTTATGCTAAAAAAATTGTATTCTAGAAACTGAAATCCTTAGAAAAATGCATAAAATAAATGTAATTATCTTCAATATGGGTTTGGACTTTCCAATTACTGTTCTTTTCAGAAATTTTGTTGAAGGAAACATTTTTATTAATACAATTAAGAGTTATTGGCACATGTATTCTAATTGACGTTCTTTAAATTTGTGAAATAAATGAATGGTTAATATTTAGTATTACGTAATAAATTATCTAAATGCTCATAACTTTTTTGACTCACATGATCCGATGCATAGGTAAAAAAAAACTCGCGTCTAAAATATTTATCACACAATTTGTTGTCATCAAATTAAATGTTGCTAACTTTTTGGAACTAGTTTTGACTGAATTATGAAATGTTTCATCTTGATATTCATCATTTGTTTTGTAAAAACCAAAAATGATGAAAAATGCATTCTTCAGAATACATTTTAAAACAGAGTCGAAAGCAATTTTATTACAGAATAAATCATATCACTGACACTCAGGGCTGGCCGAATAATAAATATGAAATTACCGAACACCCTTAGCAGCAATACTAGTGGGAACTGTGATTGAGTCCTTAGAGCCATGACCGGCCACAATACAACCTTTCCAATCGTGGCATCAATGGTAGAAGACAGACGCCCATCTTTTTGTGTATCCTCCAAGGTGGTGAGATCCCAGCAACATACTGGAATGATCTCATCCTCATTTCAAGTTTTTCCCGTGGCTGATTGACTACACAATAAAATAAATTTTGAAACTTTAAGATTACAAGATATTTTATAACATATCAGATCCCGTGTATGGGTCATTATTAATGTGAAAAAAATTAGGAAATTAAAGTCAACATAAAATTGAGAAATATAATTCAAATATTCAATTCTAGTCAATTCCAGATTTGTAGTTTAAAGATAAGAAATTTCTTTTGAGTTAAAACATATCACTGGAACTTGTGGAAACTCTATTGGGTAGTAAATTTTAATTTTATTTAGGAAATGTCTGCTCAGTATTTTCAGACTGACTTTTATAGACAATATTTCTTACTATTCTGCATTATAGTATTATTATATATATATATTTAGACATTTTTCTTATTAATCTAAATTATAGTATTGTTATATACAGGAAAATTATTATTTTGCAAAGTAAACTCGAAATTAGTCACAGCTTAATATCAAAATAAGTCTATTGATTTTAGGATTAAAATTTATTTTATGACATACCATTTATATACGGGACAATAAGTTACTAAAGAAGATAAAATCATGAAAGAAACAAAGATATATTTATTGCTTCAAAAAATAAGGCAAATAAATTAATATAAAAATACAGAATTACATTCCCTTACATTTAATAAACAGCTCAAGAATCTCATTCCATACTTCGATAAATATCCGCATTCTTTTATGAAAAAAAATACACATTCTAGTGCAGAAAATTGAGCAACTTTGATACAAAAGTAAGAATGATAGAACAATAAAGAAGAAAGAACAATTCGATTCTTTCCGATAAAGCGAAAGGAACGTGTAATAAGGGAAATAATCAATGATTTTTTTGCCAAGGTGAGACAATGTTTCGTACACGTATCTTACAACAAGTTTATGTTTGATAGTACAGTAATTGGAGTTTCTTCTTGAAAAGGATATGTACACTTCTTGCTATGAGTCCCAGATGACTTTTATCTGTGAATAGTAATTCAAAGCGAAGACGAAACAAGTTGGAGAGAGGATCGAGTTATTATATGGAGTGTTCTTCAGTAATTGTATCAATAGATTGAATGCGAAAAGTGTAACAATCGAAAAAGTATGAGCATTTATTTCCCATATGAGATAACGCTGTTTAGAAATGAAAGATCATTAAATACTTAAAAGGTAAAACTAAGTAAACTAAATATGTTAAAGAGTAAAACAAAATGAAAAGATAAAACTAAGTTGTAACAGTATATATGAGCTACAATAGAAAATTTGATTTTTTTCAAAATTTTATTCAGTAATTCTATCAATCGATTTAATAAAATGAAAAGCATTGAAAGCTATTCAAGATTTTTTTTTCCACATGAGATAATGTAATTTCGAAAAGGAAAATCATTTAAATATCTAAAAGGTAAGACAAAGTAAGCTAAATAAGAGAAAAAATAAAACAAAGAGAAAAGACAAAACTAAGTTGTAACAATATATACGAGTTACAATAGACAATTCCATTTTTTCTAAATGTTTTTCAATAATTGTATCAATCGATTGAATAAAAGGAAAAAATATTTAAGAAAACTATATATATATATATATATATATATATAATTATTATATAAAGCTATAATTAATTAATGTAACTATATATTTAAAGCTATATATATAACTATATAACTAAATATTTAAGAACATCGAAAGCTATTTAAGAATTTTTTCCATATCAGATAAGGTTATTTAGCAATGGAAGTTTTTTTTTTTAAATACCTAAAAAATAAAACTAAGTAAACTAAATAAATAAAAATATAAAGCTAAGTCAACTAAATAAGTAAAAAGATAAAATTAAAGAAATAAGTAAAACTAAGTGAAAAGAGAAAATGAGTTTGTATCAATGGATATGAGGGACAAAAGAAAACTCGATTTGGTATTTAAAAAATTGGTAAAGAAATACATTGTTTGTTAATTCTCTGCATATTGTTTGTTATTCTCATGCAAAGTACTGAATTTATTGTTTAAAATTGGTATATTTATATCTATTCAATACCTTTTCCTGGCAATTATTTAAAAGTATTATTATAAAGTCTAATATACAGGTGGTTATCAAAATAAAGGAAACACCTTAGATTTATAAAGAATCATTTATTAGTATGGTGTAGAACCGTATTTGGCATGAAATAAAACTCAGATTCTCCAAGGGATCGATTCATAGAAGGGTTGAATAGCGTATAGAGGAGCATTATAACCATTCTTCCAAGATATATTGCGAATGTTCTGGGAGAGATGCCTGTGAATGATATCAATTCAGTGTTGAACTATCTAAAAAAGACAGTAATGGTTCTATTATATTGAGTTCGGGTGACTTGCACAGTTGTCAAGGCAGTATTTTAACTAAAATCCCTGTTTTAATCAAACCATGATTATACAAGCATTGATTAGTGCATTATCATGTTAAATTAATAATTTCATCCCTTGCAGGGAAAAAAATGTTTGCATCATTTGCATGCATCAATAGCTAAAATGTTTCCATACAGTGATCTTTCCTTTCAAGGTTACGATTGGTTGAGAGGTAAAACATGACACGACAGATCCGCTTCCATGCTCCACAGTTAGAACGAGACAATCAAGACCACATGCTTGAGCAGGGGTCTTTGAAACGTGCACCTGTCTTGTTGTAGCGGAAAATATGAAGCATGATTCATCATATATTACTTTCTTCCTCCTAAATCGACTCCTAAATCATTTACCATTGACATCTGTGACAAATTGCTTAAGAATTGTTGCTCTGTCATAAATGATCTTTTTATGATGGCGCCTTCTAATTGCAATCATTCTTACAGATGAATATTGAGCCCTGCGGTCACTTTTGCGCAGATTACCGCTTTTAAGACATTACAATCCGCTTCAATACTAGTCCGTCTGTTTCCTTTTCGGAGCTTATTTTGCTGGGGAATGTGTATGCTAACATGACATTATACACCGTACCTCTAGAAATGCCCAAAAGTTTGGATGTTTCTGTCACAGTTGCTTCAGCTAGAAGAGCTTCAACAATTTAATTGCTTTGAAAATCTGAGATATTCGACATTTTACGCTTTTGAAAAAAAGTCCAAGAATTACAGAGTTTTAAAAAGGCTAAGACATACTATCAGATTATGACCATTCTTATTCATAAAATAAAATTGGAGTTTTTATTATATTTTAATATTTACAAAACATTAAATAATAGTAATAACCAACAATAACGCTTGCAAAACGCACTCAAAAATGTCACATTTATTAATTGGCCATTCTATTATTTTAATAACCGCCTGTATCAATGCAATAAGTCACCTGGTGAAGAAGAAAGTCTTTCTAATATAATTACAACCTATTTAATAGATGATGAATAAATGTCCCTCCTTAGGCAACTTATCAAATAATTCGGCTGTGTCAAAAATAACAAAGTGGTGAAAAGTTTGGTTAATAGAAATAAATATATGAATTCTGCATCTTTGGTGTGAAAATAAAGGACTCAGAAAATTCTAGAATCTTAGAGATAGAACCATTAATTAGTTCCACTGTTTGAACAATGGAATTAGTGTCTTAATGGAGCTGTCTCTCAAACATTACTCACAAATGCATAGAACATTAGATAGTCGGTCACAGAATCAATAATAACCAGAAAGATGGAATAAATACTAAAGATAGAAAGGTACTAAAAGATATAAGCCGAGGAACCTGAATAATTGAGCAAAGTCTCTGTCTTTGGAGTGCCAATTTCTTGTGAGTTTTTTTCTGAATGTTTTGAGTAGTTACGATTGTTTATTACATATTTTCTGTGTTATACAGCTATTTATGAGTATTTTATATACGCTTCGTCTGTTTTATTACATACATAACATGCTTCCGTTCGGAAGAAAGCCTCGACTGCCGTAATTTTTCATCACACCACTCACAAGGCATAATCATAATTAATTTATATATTTCCCAATATAAAAAATTAGTTGTATAGTAAGTAGGCGTATTGTATAAATTTAGTTTCGTATCAAAACTTTCTTATATTTTCTTTCGTATCAAAACATTATTGATTGTGGATAAGGCACAGGTAGATGTAACAAATTATTTATGTCGGATAAAAAATATTAATGTGCATACAATTCAAAATAAGCTCTTCGCTAAATCTCAACTCGTTATTCAAAGTTAATAAATTGCTCTTTGATCTGAATTTTCACTACTTTTTCGTTTCTTAGTTAACGTTTCTTGGAAAAAATCGTAGCGTTTCTTAGAAAAAAATTAATATCGTTGAATACTATATTTAGAATAGATTTCTTTCTGAGAATTCGGACTGAAAAATGTGTATAAGTTTTTCGATCAAATCTTCTTATCCTTTCTAGAGAAAGTTGGATTTTTAGAAAAATAATGCTGATATTGATCTGCTATTTCAATTTTTTTTTTCTTTGGTAAAACAATTATTTTTCATTGATTGTAAGGCCTTCGCCTGAATTTTACCTTTTCAAACTTTTAATATTTTTCTTATTTACATCTGATCTAATTAATCTATCTATTGTTTGATAGCTCAGTTAATATATCTTTTTAAAGCTTTACAATAGGAATCAAAATATAATACCCTTTTCATTCAATTAAAAATGATAATTCAATATTCATTCCTCCTCTTCTTTCCCCCTCCCTCAATTATCATATAATGAAATATAATGGCATGCTCAGTAACTTTAAGCCACAAAAATGTCGTTACATATATATTTCAAATTTTAATTCTTAACTGGAAATTTGAAATTTTAGAACTTAACTAAGGAGGTGCGGTGTACGAGACTGAATTTCCTTTACACTCAAATTAAATTTTCTAAAGAATGTATTAGCATGAAAAATAATATATTTAGCAGATATTTAGATATTTTAAATTTTCTATTCAAAATACATTATCTTTGGGAAAAGTAAATGCGTTGGTCTTCTGAAATTACATATTACAATAAATGATATTCTAGAACTTACTTCGTACTTTTTAAATCATACTTATTTTCTCAGTATATAAAGGCACATAGAAAACATTCTAATGAAAAATTCAAGAATTATAGGAAAATTAAATGGCAATGGGTAAAAATTGGCTCTTTTCTTATCGGTTTGTGTGATTTTTTAAGTAAGTTTTTTTGGACATTTTAAACGAAAAAGTCTTCTGTACAGTTATCCTTATCACTAAAATTACTTTCTACTTCATTTAAAAGTGTCTGGAGCACTGCTTCATAATAGAATCAGGGAATTGAATGATATTTCTGGGCCCGATTTTCAGCGCCATCTGTTTTTCACTGGGATCCTAGCAGGAAGGAACGGTCTTAGAGACCAAGCTTAAATTTATAGCTGAATTATTAAAAAAAAAAACATCCATTCAGACGAGTTGAAAAATGCACGTGTATTGAAGGACACTAATCAGGAAGATACAGGGTCAAGCCATTCATTTCAGCTGAAAATAGAATAGGGTGACTGGAAATTCATCGCTAGCCGTGTAACAGACTGAACATCCCTAATTAAGGGTTAATTATTTTATGAAAATACGATAATGAACAAATAACTTAAACCATGAACTAAAAAGTAAAACCATACTTTAAAGCTGTATAATTTGATATAAAATGAATTCTCCTAATTTGAGCTCATTTGCGACAAAAAAAAATCAATTTATTGAAACCAAATTTCATATACAGCTTGTAGAAGGCAGGAGAAGATTACTTTCAAACAAAAGAGGGAGGGGTGTCAATTCAATACTTGTGAAACCTCTGCGTATCAAGATATTGCATATAAATAGGGAATATATCGGCACACAATGATAAATACGATTAGTTGTTTAGATTTTAATTAGCCATTTTTATATGTGTTGATTCATCACTTGAACGTTAATGTAAATTGCATAATATATCATTCATTGCTATAAATTGTAAAAAAAAAAAATTATCCTATTCTTGAATTCAGTAATTAATTGTTTCGAAGAATTTTTTTCTCCATAAATCTAACAGCTTGTGTAGGAAATATGATTTCAATTTTTGTAATTTCTTTTAGCAGCATATTGCTTAAAACAGAAAATGATTTCATGGTTACTCAGTGTGTGAATAGCAATTTTGCCTTCTTTTTCTAATTTCTTGTTTATAAATTAAAAGAAAATAAAATTAGCTAAATATAAGAATGCAGAACATTTAAAATTATTTATTATATCTATGTCGTTTAAATAAACAATTATATCACAGTCAGTAAAACGAAGTCAGCAAAAGCATTCCTTGAACACTATTGCCTTTTTCCCAAAAAAACCCAGATGATATTGAGAAGTTCCCAATTGTTTTCTTTCTTCAGGTTTCAGCCAGGTATTGATCAAGATTATTGTTTTTAAGAGCTTCAGTACTCTTTGTCGAAGCATTTTAATACGAATAAATTTCCCAA
>JAPMOQ010000159.1:1666181-1712128 GCA_026543055.1 Argiope trifasciata | reverse complement strand
TTGAAACACCGTTTGAATTGAAGGAATTCAATTAAAATCAGAATCCAATAATATTGTACACATTGAGATACACAGTCCATCGAGTGGAAAAGGACTTGCTTACATTTTTACAATTCTTCATTTTTAATGGTAAAGATTATGTTATTTTAATTTTGACGTTCTCAGTATGCATAATGTTTTATTCAAAAATTCATTCATAAACCAGCCACGTTTTCGTCTCTAGAGTTGATAATAAATGTCTGTAACAAAAGCAAATATTCTCTATACCTTATGAAAATTTCTCCATAGATATTACTGCAAGTTTCTGTGCAGCATATAAATATATATACTACCCCAATAACTTTTCAAAGAAGAAATTTGAAATTTACAGAGTGAGAAAAATCTTTCTAATGTTAATTGAGGCAAATATTTATGGCAAATATTAAATTATAAATATTAGTAAATTAAGGCAATTATTAATAGAATTTTGAATAAATACATCATTTTAATGTATTTGAGTATTTAAATTATGCATCATTTGTTAACACTGTTATTCATATCTTCATGCATATTACGTCAAAATAAAGTAAAGCGAAGGGAAAACGTCCGAAAGTAAATGGAATATATATTTTTCAAAGTAATGAATCAGAAAGGAGGAAGAATATATAATATTATTCATTTTAAGTTGTCTTCCTTTTCAACACTTGTTTAACATTTGGTAATAAGCTAGCTACTCTACAAAAATAAATATGGTTAATTATAAAAAGAACAAGAATTAATAATTTCCTGATTATAAGAAATTTATAAGATTCAGGAATAGTGAAATTGCTAAGAAGAAATTTATATAAAATGGAATAACAATGAAATAACATCGAGAAACGATTTTAATAAAAATCATAAACTGACTTAGCATTCTTAATAAAATATTAAAGAATTTGTTTCACTAATATTCAAAACGTTTTGTTTAAATAACAACGATAACTTTTTTTCTTTTGAATTCAAAATTGTTCAGTAAATTTTCCACTGTTTGTTTTGTTTGCTGTTTGTGTGTGTGCCCGCTCTTTACACATATGTGAGTATATGTTTGCATGAGATTGCGTGATTTTGCGTATGTGCGTGTGTTAACGAAATTTAATTTCGTACACACTTGTATAATTCAAATTTTATTCAGAAATCCAACTTTATTCGAAAATTGATCTTTGGGGAGTGAATTCAATGAGACATTTTTATTACTACTTGGACTTTAATGACTTAAATATATTTGGAGAAAATGTACACTTATTAGCTTCGTTTTAACTACTATCATCAATAAGTATACGACTAGGATAAGCATCATCATTTAAAATTTCCTAGCATCTGAATAATTTTGTAATAATTTAAAGTTTTGCAAATCAGCTTGTATTTTACAAATTGACTTTTTCTAAACATCTGTCATCCTTCAAATCTTAAAATCTGCATAATTATTCAAGGAGTTTTCAACGCCCTTATATTCCATTCTTTTGCATAGAAAATATAAACAGAATTTATGCAAAAATCCTTAAAAATATTTTTAATTCAATTGTCGTTTTTGAAAATGAAAATTAAGGAATAGCTCAAATATTTTGAAAGTCTATTATAGATTCTTAAATTTTAATCTATTTTTTATTAAAAAGAATAAAGAAATGTATTTTTTAAATATTTTTCCAGTTTTGAAAGTTATTCTTTCAATGTTAGAAATTTAAATGCACTTTTTTATAAAAAAATATTTCTATCGATGAGATTTTTCTTTGTCATAATTTTCTTTATTGTGATCTAACATTTACCTGGTATTAGCAGATTTCTAAATGTCCCATTCAATATTTCTTTATTAGAGAAATTTTTGAGAGATCTATAATTGATTTAAGTAAAATTCATCTTTTTTTGTTAGTAAAATTTGGGATATGAGTAGAAAATAGAGCTAATTATAAAGAATTTGGTCGAAATTAATCAAAATATAGTAATATTAATTCATCATTTTTCTGATTCTGAATTATCGTATTAAAAATGGATAAATCTATACATTCATTCTTTCATGCATTTCAACGAACTGTTTATAATTTATATGAACAATCAAATGTTAAATGTTACTAATTTTTTCTGTTTCTAAGCCTTAATGTAAAAAATGATAAAAGAAGTAAAAAGAAAGAGATAACTAAAAAAATCTGAAAATTAAAGATTCATCCAAATTTTGACATAGTATCTTTACAAAATAACGATAATCATGCGTTGAGCATTTCGTATACAAAGATAAATACAACAATAAAGTAGAAATCATTGTTATAACAAATTCAAATTATTATTTAAACTCAATTATTTTAAGGATTTTACAAAATTGATTTTGATTATTCGAATTAAGAATTACGCAAAAGATAGAAGAATTATTATTTTCAGTAAATTTGATATGATTGCACTTGCTTTATTGAAACTGACGCAGTTATTTCTGGGCCAAAAATACTATGCAAACTGAAATCGTGGTAAAAAATTCTTTAAAAATGATACATATTATTATTGATACAGATTCTAAAATTAAAACTTTAAAACGATATCAATACACGAAGAAAATCTCCATTAAAATCAAATAGTAAAAATTAATTATTTTTGAAAAGCAAAAAAAAAAAAAAAAAATTATAAAGAGAAATTTATAAGAGATGTTAATGAAAGGAAAACTAAAGCTGTTCCGTAAAATAAGTTCCTGATGATGCCGCATATATTATCATAATTAAGATTATATTTTTCAATTAAAATATTTCTTATCTAGAGACAGAAATTGAAAACGTTCCTTTATCATGTCAATCATTTCTCAACGATAATGAATCAAAATATTTGTACTTACTCATTTTAGTTTAGTTCTAAGTCAGAGTTTATAACTTTTAAATATGCTTAGATATTTTCATACTCGATAATGGTTGAAATATGAAATCATCAAATGACGGATTTCAAAGTAGTTTTCGCGATTACATCACTTTTTTTATTGAATACATCGTGTATGACAAAGTAAAAAGATTATAAAAGATAATAACAGAATTAATGACATCATTATATTCATGATTCATTATGACATGATTCATAACTATAAGAAACAATAATTGATCATGAAAATGAAAATATTGTTTTATCAGGATAAATTATAGCTACAAAACAGATGCATGAAAATATTTCCTATTTTCTTCATCCAAAAAATCTTTTCACTTCAACTTTTGAATTATTCCTAATGTCATCAGTCATCCAAATCTTACCACTTAAAATATTTTGATTATTGCTATTATTACTCAAGCGATCTATCGTTTGTAAGAATATAAAATTCTATTAAAAAGTAATAATTAAGTTTATGGCATTATAACAGGAAAATAATGCACATCTATCCAAGAATCGGAGCAAATTACAGTTATAATGAAGAGGTATGAAATTATTTTCTATTTCCATCATCCAGATAATCTGTTCAACTGAAACTCGAAATTAATCTGAGTTTCAAAACTCACAAAAAATAAATAAAACACCAAAAGTAATAGAAGAAAGATAATAGACTCTTAAAAGTTAATTCTACACTATGTTCATTCAAGTAAAGCTTGTCGGGCGGCTTGACATGATCTATTCAGTGTCAGGAGGGGTTAATGAAGTGAGACTCTTTCACAGCCTAGTTTGAAGTCCAATTTGTAAATTGCTTGGTCTTTTTTATCTACTTTCTTGCTTCTTTTTGCAACACTTTGTAAAAGAAACCGCTTTGAAATGTATAAGAATTTAAGATTCGTAGTACGTGGAATGTTTGATACTTTTTTATAGAAATGGGACTATTCCAGACAATAATTTCCAACGCCAATGGCTCATTTTCTTTTAACTCAAGAGAAAAAAAGAATAATTCGAAACACAAAAAGGCACTGAAGAGAGAATTAGGAATTTTTTTATTGGATGCTTATAAATCATTTGTTTTTAGTTGGAAAAATGAAAGCTACGGATATTCAAATTAAAAACTTTAAAAATGATATTTTTGGGTGTAATACTAAATTGAAGTTAAAGAAATTTTGTTTTAAAATAGCAAAAAAAAAATGCCTAGATATGAACTTTTTGATAAGGTCTAGAATTTAATTTTTGAAACACTAAAACAATGTTTTGAAGAACTTCATAGTCCTATGATTTCAAAAATATAATATATAATTTTATATATTTGAAATCATAGGCCTAATAACGTGTCCATCAGAGGGTGAATTTTCCAGAAAACCTTACATTTAACGCAATAAAAGTTCAAAACGGAATATAGAGTCAACACAGATCAAGAATTACTTGAAATAATATGTGAAATCGTGAAAAGTTTTCAATTCTAGGAAAAAAAAAAAATGCCGCGATTTGCTTACTTGAGAAGAAGAGAAAACTTTCTGCAAAACAGATTAGGGTAAGAAATGTTCACAGCCATTGTCCTGCTTCCTGTCTATGTTTAGGGCTGTAATGATATTGGTATCTTATTGTGACGGTGTTACGACATTGAATGACTGAAAGAACTTCATAATGCTTCACGTGAGAAGCATAAAAACTGATCAGTTAGGATCTGCTTCTGAACCCACTGCGAGTTGAAATTTTGCTGGTGAATCAGAGTGGTCACTTAGAACTTTCACTACATCTTCCTGGACGTCATTAACAATTGCTCCTCTTGCACAATTTCGTCCTAATCTACTCCTTTACTTACGGTTACTCCCTTACCTTTACTTACGGTATTTCGATAATAAAGTGATTAGAAATCAGTCAATGAATGTCAATATTGTTTCTATGTTCTGCCTTGGTTATTTCTTGTTGTAAAACTGATATTTTTCCGGAAAAAGCCCTTTCTGGTGGACATTTCGAAACTGTAAAACTGAAAAGTTTTCTCGAACTTTTGTGGGCGCATCTCGAGTATAATCTATAAACCAAATTTCGTTGCAATTTGTTCACCCGGGTTATCTATATGATGCTATTTATTAGGTAAATTTAATTATTTAATTATAAAAGTATAATTAAAAAATATCGGATTTTTTTACAACTTTAAATTTTTTTAAAATTCTCTTTCAATTATATTGCTTGACCACTCATAAAGAAAATTATTTTTTTTTCTTAAGTAAAAAATGAATTTCGTATATAGTAATGAAGTAAGTATTTGAATATTTTTACTAAAAATAAATAAAGTATGACGAAGAAAAATTTGAAGGATTAAGAAATTCGATAACAAGATTTAATCTTATACTTTGTTTTCGTATAAATTTCAGAGAGTAAATATATATAGATTTGTTAAAACTTGTTCATAAACATAAAATACATTTTTTAACAATATATATATGTGTATATACACTGAAGTGACAAAAGTCATGGGATAGCAATATGCAAGTATACAGATGACAGTAGTATCGCAGCGAAAAAGTATAAATGCGCAGTTCGTTTTCCAGAGCTTTCATTTGCGTTCAAGCTATTCATGTGAACAGGTTTTTCGTGATTTACGGCGGCACGACGATAATTAACAGACTTTGAACGTGGAATGTTAGTTGGAGCTAGACGCATGGGTCATTCCATTGCGGATATCGTTAGTGAATTCAACATTCCGAGATCCACAGTATCAAGAGTGTGCCGAGAGTATGAAATTTCAGGCATCACATCCCATCATGGACAGCGCAGTGGGCCACCAGCTGCACTTAACGACCGAGACCGCCTACGTCTGTGTAGAATGGTCAATGGTAATAGACACGCAACACTTCGTCAAATAACTGCAGGAATCAATGTGGAACGTACGATGGACGTGTCCGATAGGACTGTGAGGCGAAATTTGTCTTCCTTGGGCTATGACAGCAGAAGACCGACTCGAGTGCGTTTACTGACAGCACGGCATCGCCAGCAGCGACTCTCCTGGGCTCGTGAGCATATCGACTGGTCCCTAGACCAGTGGAAAACCATGGTGTGGTCAGATGAGTCACGATTTCAGTTGTTACGAGCTGATGGTAGAGTTCGAGTGTGGCACAGACCCCACGAGGCCATGTACCCAAACTGTCAGCAAGGAACTGCCCAAGCTGGTGATGGCTGCATAATGGTGTGGGCTGTTTTTACATGGCATGGACTCAGTCTTCTGGTGCAACTGAACCAATCATTGACTGGAAATGGTTATGTTCAGCTGCTTGCAGATCACTTGCAGCCATTCATGGACTTCACGTACCCACACAACGATGGGATTTTTATGGATGACAATGCGCCATGTCACCGGGCCAGAACTGTTCGCGATTGGTTTGAAGAACATTCCGGACAATTCCAGCGCATGATCTGGCCACCTAGATCGCCCGATATGAATCCCATCGAGCATTTATGGGACATCATCGAAAGGTCCGTTCGTGCCCAAACTCCTGCACCATCCACACTTTCACAATTATGGACGTCTATACAGACAGCATGGCTCAATATTCCTGCAGAGGACATCCAACGACTTGTGGACTCCATGACACGTCGAGTTGTTGCACTTCGTCGGGGAAAAGGAGGACCGATACGATATTAACTGTCATCCCATGACTTTCGTCACTTCAGTGTATGTATATATATATATATATATATATATATATATTGATAAAAAATGTATTTAATGTTTATGAACAAGTTTTAATAAAAACTTTAAGCACAATGTAAAAAAATTAGTTACTTTTACAGAAAAATTCTTCATAGTTAAATATTTTCATTTTTATCCATAAAATTGTCACTGTTTTTGAACGTATAAAACTAATACTACAAACATTTTTGTTGACATAATTGCTGGAGTTAATAAAATCCCAATTATAATTCAATTTAATTTCCTAATTTAAAATCAGTAAATATACTTAATAAAATATATTTAAAAGACGATATGCAAATACCTCTAATTAAATAAGGCTAAGCCTCTTAGGATTGATTGTACAATTTCATATAAATTAAAAGGCTTCAGGAAAGATTTTACTTTTTATAACTAAAACCAGGAATTTTAAAATTAATTGTGGCTCATTTAAGGTAACAAAAGAGTTATTTAAAATTTACTTAAATTTATTAACTGTAATAAATATAATAAGTTGAAAAAGAAATTATTCGAGAGATAAAATTAGATATAATTTGGATGATATATAAGAGCATGAATAGTATTAATATATTATAACCACATTTATAATCATGAAAGTAGGAATATATTAAGCATTCATAATTTATTCGCAAAGAAAGTTCTTAGAATTTTGAAGTGCATTTAGAATATATTTCCAAATATTGACATAGCTCTTTTCTTTGAAGAAACTTTCAACAAGCTATATATTAATATACAAGCCTTTGAAAGATAATGGATCAATTTTCCTTTCTGTGGTTTCCTTTTTCTCTATTGACTTTAACAAAAATTCTTTTTTGAAAGTACATGATGATCTTAAACTAATGCAACATATTTTGAGTTCTCAATGATAATTTGTTTTGTGAATTATACTAGAATTCTGTGCCATTCAAAACGAAACACGCTATTTTAATTTATATAAGAAGAAATTACACTAAAATTATCTGCAAAAAATCCTATTTATAGACTTTAGGAAAATATCGTTCATGATTTCGCTTGAATGTTGCTTTCCTCCCTCTTTATGTTTTTCTTTTTTAGAAAAAAGTACTTAAATTAATAAATAGAAATTTTGGAAAATATTACTTTCCTTGGAATGTAGAAGGAAACGTGCTATTTCGATTTGTAAAGAAAAGAAATTTTCAATAAAATTATCTGCAAGGAATCATATTTATAACTTTTAGGAAAGGTCGTACAAAATGTCATGATTTCCTTTGAAAGGTGCTTTCCTCCCACTTCATGTTTTTATTTTTAAAAAATTGTGGGTGAACTTAAATTAATAATCATTTTAAATTTAGGAAAATATTACAAATATCCGTCAAATGTAGAATGAAACACACTATTTCGATAAATATGTCGTAGCAATTAAGTCTAAAATTCTCTCCAAATATAACTGTTGCTTACATTTAAGAAAATTATTCCATGTTTTCTTTTTTTTCTTTCATTTCTTGTTTTACTTTGATAAATACAGAATGATTTTAAAATAATTCGACATATTTTATTCCTTTACATGTTTCTCTTTGAAAAATGCAAGATTTAAAAAAAAGTATGAAATATTTTGCTCCTTTGCATGTTTACCTTTGAAAAACACAGGATGATTTTAAATTAAAGTTACATATTTTGAACTCTTTAATGGCTAATCTGTTTTGGAAAATTTAATAAAATTCGGCACAGTATAGGAAGGAACTTGATATTTTGATTCGTAAACAGAAAAAATTAATAGTAAAATTATCCCTAATGTATCTTAGTGCTAATCTTTAGGAATAGTTGTTACATGTTTTCCCTTGAAACAAGTTTTCTTTTGTTTTACTTCCTCTCATGACTAATTTTGAAAAATAAGGATGATCTTAATTTAATATTATAATCTTTCTTATGATCGTAATTTTTTTTAGTTTTAGAAAATTATAAAAAATCTATACAAATTAAAATGTCACATGTTATTTCGATTTGTAAATAGAAGAATTATCAATAAAATTTACCGCAAGGAATGCGTTTGCTAGTTTTAAGGAAAGGTTTATCGGTGTTTACCTTCTTCCATGCATTTTTCTTTAAAAAGTATAAGATAATCTTAAATTAATGTCAGATATGCTGAGATTTTCTGTAATTTGGAAAATATTCCATTATTCAGGGCAATATAAAATGAACTCGCTATTTCTTTTATAAAGAAAATAAATTAGTGCTAAAGTCATCTCTAGGAATACTATTTAAAGTCTTTAAAAATAGTAATTACCTGTTTTTCCTCGATATATGTTTTATATCCTTTCCACATTTCCCTTTGAAAAATACAAGATGATCACAAATTGTCGTAATATACAATGGTTAATTTTTGTTGGAGAATATAATAAAATTTCCTGCAATATAGAATGAAACATGCTATTTTTATTTGTTAAGACAATATATTAATAACAAAATTCTCTCTAAGGAAGAATGTTGTAACTCTTAAGGAAATTTTTTTACATGTTTTCCCCTGAAAATATTACGTAGAATGCAAGTAATATCCCGACCTATTCAGTGGCCATGTGAGAAAATTGAGGGGTAATTGATGAAAAATTCCATTTAGCTCAAAGCAACGAACGGCATTTGTTGACAATGGACACTTGCAACATGGTTCCTTTTATTTTCCTTCCTATACAGGTTTTCCTATGAACAATAATAATACATACATAATAATCTTAAGATATTGTGAGTTCTTCTGTGACTCTTATGTTTTGACAAATGCAACAACATTTGGAGCAATGATGGAAAAAAACGCCATTTAGATTTATAAAGAAAAGAAATTAAAATTATCTTTAATGAATTATGCAACAAATTTTTCGAAAAACTGAATAGAATTATGAACAACTAATTTCCTTATACAATAGACTTGAAGATAATGCCATTCACTATTTCCAGAATGGCCATGATGGATATTTAAATCATGGGTTTTATTAAAATGAAATATTTCTGTTTAAAATCGATTTACGACTTTATAAGTTATAGTGACACTACTTACTAAAATTCCATTTTTCTAGATTATTAACACGTATTTGTACACTAATACAAAAACAAATTATAATAGCATGCCAGATACTTCCTTTTACATCATCAGAAAATAAAAATTTCTGAAATATTTTAAGATTTCTTCCCAACATATTTTTCTTATGTGCGTATTCAAATATGGTAATTTTTAAAACGTCACGTCATAAGAGCATATGATGTTGCTCATATTTTTATTTCAAGATGTGACGACGTTACTGAAAAATTGTGATATAGTTTTCCTTTTGTCTTTCCTTTGTATTTTTTTAAAAAAAGCTTGATTTATATGTTCCTAATAATTCAGATGTGTGCGTTTACGTTAAATAAACTTCGCATGGGTGATTGAAAGACACTCAAAATGTCTATTCGGTACCTTCAGATGAATTTAACGATTTTGAGAGAAAATTCTGAAGTAAATAAAAAAAGTTTGGGAAGTATATCTTTTAAGAATCATGAACTAGAAATTCTTCGCAAAAATTGTATTTCCTGGGTACTATATATTTTAAGAACCATGAAATAGAGATTCTTCTCAAAAATTGTATTTCCTGGGTACTATATCTTTTAAGAACCATGAAATAGAGATTCTTCTGAAAAATTCTATTTACTGGGCACTATCTCTTTTAGGCACAGTGAAAAAGAGATTCTTCTGAAACATTCTATTTACTGGGCACTACCCCTTTTAGAAACAGTGAAATAGAGATTTGACTGAAAAATTCTATTTCCTATCAGTAGATAATACTAAACGAAATGCACACGAAAGGAATAATTCCATTTTTTGAATGTTGGATATAGCTGGAACTTTTTGATTGTTACTTTCTGTTGCTTTGGTGTTACATTCTATTGCTTTGGTGTTACATTCTATTGTTATTTTCCATATAATGTTTTGCTTTCTGATAATATTTCACACAAACAAGCAAGCAATGAACATTATACAGTGTGCCTCTAAAACATTGACCTTGGATTTTATTCGTTAAATATTGATCGTAGACTTAGACTTATATCACAAAGCTTTATAGGTACTTATAGATAGACTTATAGGTAAATTGCAAAGTTGCAAAAAGAGGGAATAGATTAAAATTTTCAGGAATTAAAACTTTGAAAAATACAAAACTAATTTTTTTTTATGGACTACGCACAAAAATAAACAATTCCTAATGAGTAAAATGTGCCCCATTCTTTAATGAGTCCATGCCCAAAATTTCAGAATTTTATCACAAAAAGTGGGAAAGATATAAAACTGCATAAATGCTGAATTAAATCGCTTTTCGATGACTGGATATGAGTTCGCAAAAAGAAAAAATCATGCCGGATATTCGTGTTTTAGGGGTCTTACACAAATTAACTAAGAAAGTAATGCATGAGTTATGATAATTTTGCTATTTATTGGTTCGAAAGTATTAAAAATTTATAGAAATAATAACTTAAAGTTAAGATTACATAAATTTTATAAATTTTTTCCACCATGCAAATACAGAGCTGCATTCATCTGAAGTACATTCTATCTAGTTCTTGTTAGGCTATATCATGAGAGCTTTCAAAAATGTTCTGTAGAAATTCTGCTTTGTGTAAGGAAGGTAACAAATAAACCGCTGAACTTAAAAGAACCCATAATGCAAGCCAAGTATTTTTTGCAAGTTCATTGAATGTGCTATTTTTATTTCTTATGTTCTGTAAATCATGATATATAATTTTAAAGTATTTTTCAGGAAGCTTCCATTTTAAAACTTGTCTTTAAAACTAAAGATATGAAACATGTTTTATTTTCTAATAATACAATCCTGCGTGGCGTCATCTATACAGAAGCTGGAAGCTTTTGCATTTTAATTTTTGATTGACCTTTCACCAGCTTTTTTTTTAACATGCCTATCCAAATTTCCATGATAAAATGTTGAAATTTTGTCCCTAACCTTAATTGAGGATGGGGGGCATTTTACACACTCGGAATTTCTTTATACATAGTCCGAATTTTCATTTTTTAAAGTTTAAGCCAATGAAAAATTTAAATCAATTTCATAACATTTTGCATGTCTTTTAATCAACTTTGTAATTTACAGTACATGTCTATGATTAATATTTAAGGAATAAAAGCAGTTGTCAGGGTTTTTAAGATATCTTGTATACATCGCGAGTCTAACTATCAGCATGCCGTATTTCCTTTAGGAATAAAGCGTAGTTATCTCTTTACCTTGTCTGCTGAAATTTACTTCAGTGAAATACGGTTTAATGAGAAGTAAATTAGTAGTATACATCTTAATTACATAATATTTCCTGGAAAACTATAAGAAAATGCCATGTAATAAATAATTATATATTTTTAAAGTGAAAGATAAATAAAAGAAAACAAAACTGACACAATACACAAATCATTTATTATTATTATTATTTTAGGAATCAATTTGATGTGCTAATCAAATTATAAAAGCAAGGACAGCTTGTCGAACCTACCAGTTAATCACTATATGATATTATTAATAAATGTTGTATTTACTTTATTTACTGACAGTATTTTTCATGTGTATTCATCTGTCCATCTTTCTTCAAGCTATTAAACCTTAGTCCAAGAGCGTTTAATCATTTTTGAGAAAAAAGAAATAACAGCACCTATTTTGTAGTATTTTTTAATTATTTATTTGAAGATGCAGCAATATTATAAATATTATATCAAAGCAATAGAGAGGATTAATAAGCTGTTGCCCAAATTTGTTTCTCAAGCCGCAATGATATTTGGCATTGAGACAAAATAAAATTTATAATACTTGAAACTAAGCATCGTAAAATATTATTAATATCTAAAGAAAACACGCCAAATAAAATTTTATTTCAATTTATACAGGATAATAAATCAAAATTATTGAATTAGATCCTTTAATGCGTTATCAATAACAAACGCGATTATTCTATCATCTTTTAGTGCTTCAAGTTGATTAAAATTATCCTCTTTTCTTTTTCAAGACTATTATTTGGCAGTATTATGGGGAAATATTTCAACAGTTTATGTGACATTTTATTCACAAGCAATGAAACTATTGCTTCCGAAGGTTGATATTTTGTTTTAAAAAAAGAAAATGTATTAAAAAAATTCCTACTTAGGTCAACAAAGAAAAATTTATTTTAGTTACTATTTATTAAATAATTATCAAAAATATTATTAAGTATCAAAAAATTAGTAATTTTCACAAGAGCTAAAATCGCATTTTTCACTTTCAAGTAAAAAATACTGAAATCCTTGCATTTCAACGATTGAGCTACTACCTGTCAATTTCAATTTTCATTACAAACTGTTGCAACTCTATTTAAAGTATACAAATTTAATTAAAGTTAATTAATGAATTAATATCAGAAAAAAGTTATATTAACATCGTGTCATTTACTATAAGTTTAAAAAATGTATTAGAACTTTAGTGGATGAATAAAGCGCATCTGATCAAAAATTGAATATATGAGCAAGATATGTAAGTAAATATATATAGGAAGCGTGTGAACTAATTGTGGGAAATGAATAAATAAATTCCGAAATTCCTTAATTATTTTCAACGAAACCCTGCTTTCACTTGATATATAGACTAAAATATGATGCAAATTATCTGGAAAGAAATTGCGTAAAAACATACGAATAAAAAGGAAGAAAACATTTCATTTTTTTAAATGATTTTATTTCCTTCTAGACTATTAAAATAATGTATTCGCATTAACTTTAAGGCTTTCGAGTAAAGGATTGTTTTAATGGCTGCATATTTAGAGCCATTCCTAGTCATTATGCTAACTCACAAATGAAGGTATTCAGACTCTCAATATGAACGCCAATTCTGAAGCTCACAACATTAAAGAATTTCTGAAATTAGCATTAGACCTGGGAAAAGCTCGTCTGCATTAGAGCTGTGTGAAACAGGCTTTCTGGAAAAACCCTATTATTGTACGAATAAATGTGTAAGATATTTGAGTTGGACTGTGGTCTCAAGGGATCAGATGTATGTACTTGCAAAGATGGTGAAGTTTATATTTTCAGAATTTAAAAGGATAGTTGCTTCTGGCGATTAAGAATTTTCTTTAGATTGAATGGACAGCTTGTACTCGTTCTTTATATCATATTGAAAATGTCGCTTAGATGAGGATTAAAATATCGAAAATATTAAATAAAGGTTATTTATAAAAATAAATTTATGAAGAAAAAAAACTAAATCCTGAAGTAAGTTTTAAAAAAAAAAAGATTGTAAATTCTTCCAAAAAGGAAATATAAAATCGCCTTCATTTGTAGAATAGAGAGGAAAAAGAAAAAAAAGTATTTTCATCATGTTAGAACAGAATTTTTTTTGTTAAGGTGGTTTGAAGTTCAAAATCGTATAGGCAACGAATAAAACGTAAATGGCATTTTCAAATTTTTCTTGACAGGAAAAACGTTTCGAAACTCTTGTCAATCTCAAAGCCAAGAAAGCATCGTCTTTTCTAAAGGCTTTCGCATGCTCATTATATATTAGACCGGTTTTAACTGTTTCTTTTTTTTTTCTTTTCAAATTTTTCATGGCTGGCAAAAAAAAATTTAGCTCTCGTCGATCTCAAAAAAAAAGTTTTTTTTCAATTTTATTTATTAATAAATTTAGTTAAGTTTTAATTCTTTAAATAGAGCTTTAGCAGTTTGTAATGAAAATTGGAGTCATCACGCAGTTGCTCAATTGGAAAAATTCGAGGGTTTTAGTATTTTTCACGTAAAAGTGAAGAATGCGAGTTCTTACGATGGGAAATTACAGACCACCAAATTAAATTAGAAGCGAAAAAGATCTACAGCTAATAAATATCAACAAACAAAACTAATAGTCTACATCATATATAGAAAGGATAATGAAATGGAAAGGTTTGATTTTTAGAAATAAATAAGCTTTATTTTTAATATGCTCTTAATCTTTTTGTATTTCACTCTATTCATTTTTGTCCATACCGTAGCATAAATTAAAAAAATGTTCTTCATGATTATAGTTCTTCAAAAGAATATTATTTTATTATAAGTCCATTCTTTGCTTGTAGAACTAAATCTGAAATTTAATTATATTTGAAATAACTAAATGGATCCTAATGCATAGCTGGAATACTATTCTTTGATGCATTTTTTAAACTTAAAACTGCTTTTCAAAAAAAAAAAAAAGAAAGAAATTTAAAAATGTATAAATAAATAAAAATAATCTAAGTATTTTTTTTTTACACAAAAAATTATTAAGGTACGAGAAACCGGTTGAACAACGAATTACCTTAACTAAATTTAGTTTTATAAATTATTTAAAATTAAACAGGTAATTAATTTCAGTTTGACAATTCCATCAGAAGGAATAAATTAATGCACAGCTTTAAGTAAATGATAAATTCAAAACCAGAACCATTATTCTCAAAAAGGAACTCATATTTACAAAATTTCTCGAATCAAAAATATTTTTCCAAGTAGACTAATATAATAATTCCTTATATGTTTTATAGCCTAATAATCATTGTAATACAAAATGCATTATAGTTAATATAGTGAATTACCCTTCAGAAAACGCTATATATTCAAGAAGATTATAGATCTGCTCTATATAATTATGCAGATGACTTTCTCCTAAGACAACCTTATCTTCAACAGACATCACGATAACATCAATCAATATGATACCGCTCATAATTCCATAACATATCAATCATTTAAATGTATGCCGATAATTATAAAAGAAAAATCAATTCACATTTGAGTAATTAAACTATCTGTAACTTCAAGTTAAATTATTTAAATATAAAATAACTATTTATTTAGATTTAAATCCACAGTTATAAAAAGACTAATAGTACTGAAATGTAAAAAATTAATAAATAAGTAATAGTGGTAAGTTAGTTATTAGTTAGTTTTCGATTCTAGCACACCAGAATTACATTAAAAAATCAATCAAAAAGATAATTCTAAAATAAATTATATTTAAAGATTGATATGAATTTCAATAAATATTTGAAGAATTCGGAATTTTTATTTCGCTCTATCTATGAAATCATGTATCATAACAGAGAATTCAATTTGCAAACTTCATAGCAATTATAGGAGGATAAAAACATTTTATTTTCACTAAAGAAAATAATTTATTTTGTCTATTTAATTTAAATAAGGGGGTTAAATTTTTCAAAAACACAAAGGAACTTTCAGAAGTATAGGGTTAACAAGAAATAAGATCCTCACTGTAGAGGGTTCTAAAATACTTTTTATTTATCCAAATGAGATAAAATTTGAACTACAGATTATTCAGAGGAGACATTTTGCATCTTAAAAAAATCAGTAAAAAAAAGTTCACCATTAGGTGGAGTTGCAATACGCACAAAACTATTTAATATGGTTTATAATTTTCAAATAAAGTAAAATTAAAATTGCTTAATATGTCCTCCTTCATGTTCAGCAATATGTTGTAATCGGTGAATCCTATTTTCTAAGATAGCCGGAGTAGGTTTGCAGAAATATTAAAAACATGGCGCCAAATGTTATCCTCTAGATATTGTAGCTAGTATCCTTCAAATGAGAACACAACGAAAGTCACAAGGGGTAAGATTCGGCGAGAGTGAGGGCCATGATATTCGGAAATTATGGATGATAATCCGTGCTTCTTTTAAATACTGTATTAAAAATCGCTTTATATGACCATCAATATGAGGTGCTGCGCAATCCTGAAAGAAAATGGTGTCTTGAAGGCATCGAAACTGTAGAAGAGTTGGGATGAAACCTCTCAACATGTCATGATACAATTCTCTTGTAATGGAACAGATCTGGATTCCATTTCAAGTCATCTCTTCAAAGATATACGATTGAAAGATAAAGGTGGCTTTAAAACCTCGCCATACTCTTGCTTTTTTAGGAAGCAAATGCTATTCTTGGATAGTATAAGGTTTTACTCTGACAAAATCCGACCGTTGTGAGTGTTAAATTGCCCATTGAGGCAAAAGTGGGCGACATCATTTCACAGGATGTTTGAGTCCAAGTTTTGTCACCCTCCATTTGAACAAGGAAATGGAGTACTAAAATTTTACTGACATCTACGTACCTGTCCTGCAACAGGTGAACAGACTTGATTTTGTATGGATAAAAAAGTAAAGTCTGCAGTACGATATTTCATGCAGTTGAATACGGCATATCCAGAACACGGGAAACAAGTGGAAAACACACTATTATGGGGAAACTAAATGCTCGCTTCAGAGTGCGCAGTCGCAACATTTTAGACGCCAGAAGACATCACTTTTTTTAGTCCTCTACCTGGAAGAATGCCCAAGTTGGCCAGTTTTTCCAAACCAGGAATTGCTTGGAAAAGCTGGCGTAAGAACTACGTAAAAACTGGTCAGAAGTACGTAATTCTGCACCATCTTACGTAAGGCACCTGGAAGCACTGGATCTCTTTGCATTTACTTCATTCGAGGAAATTTTATGAGACCTACAGAGAAGTTTGTTTTGGTTCTGGTAGAACAATTTGACCAATAGGACTTTCTTTTACAGCGTAGGCATGACCAACATAGAAGAAATAAATGTTCCTGCAGAACCCACCTTCATTTCATCCAAAGGAAAACGGTAATAGAGATGAGAAAATTTTGTTTCATATCTCCAATATATGTAAATTAATGCCATTTGCGGCACAGCGCTATGTATTGTTAAATTTGTGTACTGTTTTTTAAATAAATGTAAAGCGCATCAACTGAATAATCTGTAATACAAAATTCGAATTATTCGTACAATCGGAAAGCATTTTTAGGTCCTCTGAAATGGTTAACTTATTTCTTACTAACCATTTTAACTTATTTCTTATTTACCATTTATAAAAAGTTTACTTCTACACTTTCTGAAGCCGCTAAATAAAGGTAACAAAACAAACGTAGTCATAGATTTCTCGATTATAAAGAGCTTTATGTGATAATGAAATCTAAACATTAATACTGTTCCTGATTTCCCATACTACTATTAATCCGTCGGGTTCTTTTACTCGTATAGTGGGTGTGTACGGTGTTAGAAATGATGAACACACAATGATCAGTCCTCAATAGACGATACAACGCAGACATTTATTTACAGGACGAAGACAGAGCAATACACAGACGACAAATACTTACTGGACAGCTATGACCAGAGATATCTATAAACAGTATAGACGAACACACAGGACAGCACACTGAAGATAGTAGCCCACAATTGCAGCAGTAGTCCACAGGCAGAAATTCCGTAGTGACAACGACCGCAGCTCGCAAAGGGGCCAGACAGGATTCAGAAGGAGAGGGAATCTTTAAGGGATTCTGTCTAAAACCACGTAGGTCGGAATATGTTGAAACTATTCCTCTATCTCTTCTTGCCAATGCTGTCGATTCACTACTTCGCACAATGGGTACTCCTCAGTTCAGGACAGCTCCGTTCCCGACGACGACGCAACGGCCTACGACACAGGTCCACGCAGAAGTCTTCCGCTCAAGACTCCTCAGTCCAAAGCATCTCAATTTAGATCTACTCGGTCGACCACTCCCTTACTTCGTTCAGCTTCCAAGACCTCTTAATTCAGGTCTTCTCGATTGCACCAACGAACCGTTTAGCTTGTCTTCTCACCGCTTCTTGTAGATTGACGGAGTTCCCGTCCGTACCGGACTACCTCCGCTCCTGGCGTGGAACCTGTATTGAGTTCTGCGGCAAGTGAACTGGCGTTGACTTTCTACTCCTAATGGTGGTATGAGAGAGTAGGTGAGGGTGGATACACTGAGCTGTTATCCCATTGGCTGCTTGAACTAGCCTTTGCAATCCTGAGACGAGTGTATATAGGAATGGTTTTTTGGTTTTATTTGGTACATGGTATATGAGAAAGACAGGTTCAGGGTTTGGGATAGCGATTAATTATGAGAGATTATTGTGGAATTATTCAATTAACAGGATATTTCGAGGTTTTTTAATTTTGGGGTCTGGATTGTATTTATTTATTTTAATTAAAGCTTCGTTATCATGATTGTCAAGGATTTGGAAGAAATTCGTGGCAAGTTTTTTAATTACTTCTTTAAAGGAGGGATACATAAGAGCTTTCCTGATATCTGTGTTTCTCATGTACCATTTGGCGTCTACTATTTTCCTAATTGTTAACTTGTATTGGGATTCTACGATTTTTAAATTTGATTTGGCTGTGTGACCCCAAACAGGGCAGACATATGTTAGTACTGGACGCAAATAGGCAGTAAAAATAAGTAATTTGACATCCCTATTCA
The DNA here is from genome assembly GCA_026543055.1 of Argiope trifasciata. Classification (NCBI taxonomy): domain Eukaryota; kingdom Metazoa; phylum Arthropoda; class Arachnida; order Araneae; family Araneidae; genus Argiope; species Argiope trifasciata. The sequence continues at coordinate 1,693,332 of JAPMOQ010000159.1, read as the reverse complement.
TTTTAGAATTCCGGGAAATTAAAGGGTAGAATTTACGCGCTGCTCCTAGGAATTTGTTTTTAAGTTTTAAGAGATGAGGTTTAAAAGTTTGTTTTCTGTCCAACGTGACTCCTAGATATTTACTTTCCTGAGACCAGGGAATTTTCAGGTCGTTTATCATGATTTGGCGACATTTGATTTCTCTGGTGCCTCTATGGAACAGTACTGCTTCAGTCTTGATAGGGTTTATCTCAATTTTCCATAGCTGCATCCAGTCTAAAATTTTGTTTAGGTGTCTGTTTAGGGCTATTTGTATGTAGTTTGGATTTTTATTTCTGGTCAATATTGCTGTGTCGTCGGCATATAAGCATAGTAAAGTGTCAGTTTGTTTTGGTATGTCGTTGATGTAGCATGTGAACAGTACAGGTCCTAGTTTTGATTCTTGGGGTGCTTCTATATTTTTTGTGTTGGATAGCTCGTCTTTAATCTTAACATTGAATTTACTGTTGCATAGATAAGAGGTAATAAACTTAATAAGATAAGGGGGTGTTTTATAAATAATTAATTTGTGTATTAATCTATCCTGCCAAACTCTGTCAAAGGCTTTTTGTATGTCTAAAAATATTGCTCCAGTTTTTTGATTGTTAATGAATCCTTCAGAGATGAATTCAGTAACTCTGATTAATTGATGGGTAGTTGACAGATTTGGTCTAAAGCCAAATTGCTCTGGGCACAGGATGTTTCTGTCTTGTATGTGTTTATTAAATCTTTTTAATATTGCGCTTTCAGTGATTTTGGTTAGTGTGGGGAATAAGGAAATTGGACGATAGCTAGATGGATTTGTGGGGTCTTTTCCTGGCTTTAAAATGGGTACCACAGTGGCAGATTTCCAACGTGTGGGGAAATGTCCAGTGTCGAGGATTTTATTAATCAAAATTTGTCTTCTCATCGCAGACTGCCTGCCTTATAAAGGGATGGAAGGCGTGGCTAAAATCTTCTGGACCAATCAGGAGCATTCTGGATGTATCTCAGCTATTAATGGACGAATCCCTTTTGTCGCCAAAGTAGCCAAATTCTTTGTTAAGTCACCAATATCTGGGACCTCTGACGTCAGACACATTCACTAATCAATACAGATTACTGTAAATCTGTCCTCCTTACGATGGCAGTAATACCCCGAAAGAGCAAAAACACACGTGCGTAACAATATGCAACTGGATGCTTTGAATGGTGTTAACATTTAAGGTCAGGCGAAAATTTTATTTCATAGGGCTCAAAAATGTGTTCTAGTTTTACGCTTAAGGTAAAATTTGAATTACAGATTATTCAGACGATAATGAACTTTACATTTATGAAATAAATATAATTAATACAAAAGTTTATCAATAAATGTCGTGGTAACACAAAATGCATTTATTTGCATGTATTAAAAGTGAAACATAATATGCGTTTCAACGATTTTGCTCACTATTACTCTTTTTCTTTGGATAAAAAGAAGTCATAATCTATCAAGATTAATTTCCTCTCTTGTGCGCTGAAGTGGAGAAAATATGGATAGTTCCTCTGTCATTGTACACAATTAAATGTTGTGATATTTCGGGAAAAAAACAGAACACATTACCAGAATCATATGACATGTGCAGGTGTGTAGATATAGTATGTCTATAAGTCAGTAATAAATCATTGAAATTGGAGAACTATGGAAATCGGAGATATGACAGACATTGATCTATCACGAGTGACACTTTGAATTATGATTGCAATTTCAAATATCATGCTGAATGCTTAGCATTTATTCCAAACATCTTCAGAAGGGCCGCGGTGGCCCGGTGGTAAAGTCTCGGCTTCGGAACCGGAGGGTTTCAGGTTCGAGACTCGATTCCACCGAAGAACCATTGTGTGAGGGGGTCTGTTGCACGTTAATTCTGTCAGGCCAAATGTCCTCCCGCTGGTGGGGCGTGGTGTGGAGAGGGGGGTGCCAGCTCAGGTGACGTCCTCGTCATCTGACCGTGGTTCAAAATTACGAGGTCCGTCCCAAAATAGCCCTCGTGTTGCTTTAAAACGGGACGTTAATATAACTAAACTAAACTAAACCAAACATCTTCAGATCTGTATTTAGATGTTAAAGCGTCCCACGGTCGACACAACAAATATATCTCAAAATTCTAGAATATCCTCGTGCGCGATATAATTTTGAAAAAAAAATGCCTCTTTAAATTCAAATTTCACTGATTTAATAATTATTTAAATATATTTTAATTATCTGTGGTGACATCTTAATAAGCCAGTAACTACCACTAAACAATAGTGGTCATTTTTGTATAGTGGATAAGTTACTGGCTTTCAAACCCGAACATCACAGGCTCGATCCTTGGCGGGATTCAACCTACGTATTGGCACAATTCCGCCAACACCTACGCCAAATATTTAACTTCTGTTCTGTTCTTTAATAATAATAACGGAGAATGTGTGCGTGTGTTGCTCCAGAGCCAGATAGATCACTTTTCGATATTTACCAAATTTCTCACACGTTCTCTTTGGAGAATAGAAAAGTGTATTTTGGAGCGTTTTTAAATTTTAATTAGAATATTAAATTAATTTAAAAAAACGAAGTTGAATCTTGGACTTTCCTCCGTAATAACTGTTGAAATCACAATATTAACTTTAATATCGTCTCACCTTTAAAGAGAGCGCCTTTTTAATAATATTGATTTAATAGTGGAGAACATTTTTTTTACGTTTTTGGCAAATGTAACCAATATCAAAAATAAATATAACAAATATTTATAGTAAATAATAACGAAAATAACAAAGGCAACTAATAACTAATAAATCAACAATCAACAATAGCAGGAATTTTGCATTACTGTTTAGAAGATAACTTAATGGCAAATTTCAATTTTATGTTCGTTAATTTCGAAAACAACATAATCCATTTTTACCCATTGTGTTTGAAACAGCGTAAATTCTTCTTTTCTATAAATCTGCATTAATTACTAAAAATTATGCAATATACTATTTTTATCATATATAATTTAACTCATACACCGGGTGATATAAATCTTAGGATGGAATTTAAAAATGAGTAATTTGGACACAAATAAAGATTAAAAGATGCGGATTGCACTAAGTGGATGGAAAAGAGGCCAAGTTTTGTATGGTAATGAAACATAAACAATTCTGTTGGAGACCAAAAGATGGCGCTAAATTTTTTTTTATTTCATCAAAAGACGATATACAAATGAAAAAATATATATATATTGACAACTTTCAAGACAGCTTGATTATAGTTTATTAATTAAATGTTTTATGTCTTGTACAGCATTTAGAGGTATAGCTGTGAGACGAGCCACCACATCGCTCACAACATTTAGTAGCATTGCTTGAGCTATGGTAGACGCATTTTAGCGGATGGAATTTATCAATACTGCTAGTGAAGTCAGTTGGTTGCGGTAAACTTTCGACTTCAAGAACACCCGCATCCAAAAGTCGCAAGAGTCAGATTTGGAAATCCTGGAGGTCTTGCGTAATTAAAGTATCGATTGATAATGCGATATTCGCCAAATGCTCAGCTCAGTAATCGTTTCACAGGCAGAGAAATATAAGGTGGGGCTCCATCTTGCATACAGGTGATTATTTGGAGTGCCTGCCACGCTTGCAGTTCAGGAATAATGTCGTTCTGTAACAGTGCTGCCTATTGCTGACTAGTGACATAAACTATTTTAAAACACATCTGTATGACTTCTTCGAAAAAAATGGGCCAATTCTGAAAAAAGCCGTGATGCCACACCAGACTGTCCCTTTAGGTTGTTTCAAGGGTTCCTCAACAAATGCATGTAGATTTTATGTGGTCCACATTCGACAATTGTGGGTGTTACCTGCGCCAGAAAATGTAAAATGATCTTCATCTGTCCAAAGCATAGTGTGAAGCTGTTCGTGCTGTTCTTCCATCTTATTAAATATCTATTCGCAAAAGCTTGGTGAGAGTGGAAGTCAGGATCTTACTGTTCTTGGTTATGTTGCAACTGTAAGGATACCATTTCAGAGGAATTCCCAGTGTTCTCCATATCCTTCAGTGCGACACTTTTGGTGAAACTTTTCAAGTACTGCACTCCCCATGTGCAGAAACCACCCTTTGGAACATGAAACATGGATTGCACCTTTGCCTCCATTGTCCAGCGGCTGTTGAAAGACTCCACTTCTTGGACATTACGCCAAAGAACTTTTAACTTCAATTTTATTCATCATTTTTCTCAACACCGTAGATGTTATTAGTGCTCTGTTATCTCACATACCCATCATGTAGAGATATGCTTGCAATACCACAGTCACACCTTTCGAATTCTTATAATACGGTTTAACTAAGAGGTCTTTCTCAACTATGGACAACTTTTCGATGCATATACGCCTCGATTACAATTACTTGCTGCAGTTGCTCCTTTTTATATCGTTTGTTTCGTTGCATAATCCTACATCGAAAATCTGGTAGCGGCATCTGTTGACCACCAACAGTACTATTTTTGCTTCGTTGCCACACAATGCCCGGTTTTTTTCCCTCCGTTCAGTGCAAACTGCAATTTTTAATCTTTATTCATTTCCAAATTATTCATTTTTAAACTTCATCCTACTTTTGGATTACCTAGTATATTATATTAATTCCTTTTGAAATAAAGATTAATTGTTCTTCCTGAAATGCATGAATTAATTTTGATATAACGGAATTGACGTCCTTTATTCTCAAATAGCAATTCAAGATTGTCATGAATTCGATAAAACTGAAATTTCTTTATGTAAGAATAAAACATCGGTGTTTTGTTACGCAATTAGAATGGCATTAGATTTCCTTCCAAATGCTACAACGTTTTTTTTTTTTTTATCATAGCGGTTTTGGATGTTATATTCGCAATCATATCCATAATAACAAAATAGCGTTTTAGTTTATTGCTATGAAAGGTTTAGAATAAAAGCGAAAGTTAAAAGAAAATTAAATCTCATATAAGAATTTGAATTGTCGAGAATAAACCTCGAATATGCTTATCAGAGCGGAAGACAGAATTTTAAATGAACCTGATTTTACCGGGCATATGTTTTATTCTGGTAAGACAATATATAATTATACATTCAAATCTTTATTTCAAGAGAATCTCAGCTCACAAAGCAAGCTTTTATACTAAGCAACAAAGACAATTCTTTTGCTGCTTGAAGAATTTCTGAAGTAGTAAACTTTAATGCGCATTAATCGGATTTTATTTAGTTATTCGGAACAGGAAACAATATAAGTTTTTTTAGATTTTCTGATTTGCAAGCTTAATGAATTTAATTCAAGGTTTTAACAAATGCATGAAGGTATAACATTCATTTGAAATTCAAATTAATAAATTAAAAGCTTAAAAGAATATTTTTTCCACCTACCATCTATAAAATATTTATAATATTATAAAATATTTACACCTTTTCTTATAATAAAAGTGTACAAGTATTTTATTAACTGGATGCAATAAAAATATCCGGTAATACCATGCTCCGTCGAGAAGAAATTTTTTAATAAGTTCTCTACTGAATGAAAGCTCTTTAAAAAAATAAAAATAAAAGAACTATTTACCATCATATACGATTATTTCAAGTTGAATGTTCGAATTCACGTTTGCGAAATTTGCTAATGATTCCTCGAAGTGACACTACTTCCTTTCTTCTCTAGAAATTACTGAATATTATTGGGTTGTTCGGAAAGTCATTTCGTATTTTTTTGTCAAAATGAAAAGAAATTTTCATTTAATGAATAAATTATTTATTAAATTATAAAATTGCCATTCTGGTCTAATACCTTTTGCCATATTTTTGGTAGTAACATGATTACACAATGTTTTGGTCTTTGCTGTAAAAAAAAAAACTGATCGAGGTGGTTTTTGGCCTCCTCATTTGAAGGAAAAATTTTGCAAATCAGTTCTGGTACTGATGTACTGTTAACACATCTTCTCCACACATATTGGCTAATTTATTTCTGGCTTGAACAGCATTTTTACCTTTTATAGCAAAAAAGAAAAAAATGACGAAAATGTTGTTTATTGCTCTCCATATTTAAAAGGGCACCATCCAAAAACTACTGCGAAGAATCAGCTGCACTTTTTCACACTCAAGCCTTGCTATATCAGCTCTTAAAACATAAAATGATTTTGCGGTTTAAGTATGAAATTGGGTGCGAAAAATGCAATTAAATCCTTTGTCAGGAAAAAACGAAATTACTTTCCGAACAACCTAATAATTATTTATTATAGAATTTAGGGGATATCCCATGAAATAAAATATGTTTTTTTTTAATTTTAAAACTGTCGAAAAGCTCAATATGTTTATTACGGATGGAATAATCATCAATAAAATTTTAGTTCTTATTTATTCTTTATTAAATTACTTTACGCTTCTAAGTATCTATTTTTTTAATAAATGTTCGCAAAAGTATTTCTGTAATAAAAGATTCCTTAAATTAAATATCGCATACCTTCTAACTGTAAAGTCAAAAGTATCGTAAAATTAAAGTCAACAGATAATGTTTTTTTCTGGCCGTGAAATTATTTTTAATACTCGCCTTATTTTTCAAGGCAAAATAAAAACGCTTGAATGTTGATTGCAAAGCTGTAAAATTAATTTAATGAAATAAAAAATATTTTTCATGGCGCAAACGTCATTAAAATATTCGGGTTTTTTCTCATATGTTCAGTTTTCTTTTTCTTTTTCTTTTGTGAGAAAATTAACAAGAAAACTTCCTTGGAAAATATGCAGTTACACAATTACAGCAGTCCTTCAGCTGCAGTTTAGAGTGTCTTTAAAGAATTCCATAAACAAAATATTCCACTAAAAATATTCTTAATCTGCAATTCTGTTATTAATATAACTTTTTGCTATAAGAGCTTTTTTTCTAATGAAAGCAATTACATAAAGAATTTTGTGGGCAATAAATGAAACTAAGTTAAAATTTCATTCTTAAATAATACCCAGAATTTAATGATTATTATTCGTATTCTATACATTTATTTTTATATTAGAGGGGAAAAAAAGCAAATGGTATACACGTAGAAAAAAGCTTTTAAATTGGTTAATATTTATAATTCTTATCTTCTAGACCACTGAGCTTAGTTTTGCTAAATAATAAATGTGTATAAAAGTGTTAAAATTTTATAAATTTATATCGAAAGTTTGTGTAGCTGACAAAGAAACATTAATATATAAGTACATTTAAAAGCACTGCAAAATTTTTAGATGTCAGAAATTTCAAAGAAATCTGTGTAAATTTTGAGGAAAAAAGGACTCCTAATACGTATATATAGGTATTAATAACGTCCGTAGTAGTCCTGGAATAGGAGAAGCCTGACTTCCCCGTGGACTGGATGTTGCAAATTCGGAAATGGCTGTGTTCTCTATGTAAGTTGTATGAACGTACCTCTCTTCATGTAAAAACAGGTTGTGCAACCGATTATAACGAATGAAGTAACTAAGTATTACTCCTTGTCCTAGTTGACACTTCTGAATAAACAAGAGACGTTCACTTGTCTTAAATTGCAGACATATAACTGTCAGCAGATTTGTAAAGTTCCATAAGTCAAAACAACATTAATAACGCACTAGGTTTCTCATTTTAAACTTATCAATAAAATACAAGTTAGTAGATTTTTTTTTGTTCCATAGATTAATCGCTGTATGAAACAAAAGAAAAAAATCAGAAAACAAATTTTCGAAAAACAATTATAAATATTTAAAATTAACCTCTTTAGGTGACCAGAAAGTCCACTGGTATCACTTAAGCGTTATCGCTGGTGTATGATTATTTCGACAAAACATTAATTTGTTTAATGTAATCTTACTAGGCAAATTAATACTTAAGCTTTATTCTCTTTTGTAAATGTCCCATTGTAATTCTTCTTAGCATAATTCTTCTTTGTAAATACATGGGTAACGTATTTCTAAATGTACTGTGAATTTGGTATCATAGCAATTTTATTTTCTGATTTCTTGTCTAAACAGCTCGACTAATAAATTAATCGCTGGCTATTAACATTCTTTCTAAATTAGCATTTTACAATAAAAAATGCGGCGGTATTAAATTTGTGAAACCAAAGGGAATAGTCTGCCCGTGCTTCATGACATACTCCAAAATAAATGTCTACATTCCTCCCCTCCTTTTGAGGAAAAAAAATGTCTACGTTGGCTAATGCAACGAATAACTTCACTGGCATTGGCAAACAGTAGATGCAAAATATAGATGCTTAATTTGAATCTATCGCGAAATATTTGGCAATTAATCCATATGATGCGGCGAATATACGTCTGTGACAACAGGATCTAATTGTGGGTGCATTTTTTTTCGAGAAAATGAAATTAACATTTGACACAGAATTGCTAATTGTAATTGCAAAATCACATACAAAATTGTAATTTCAAAATGCAACTTATATTCAAGAGCATCATTAAAGTAATGTCTATTAATGATATTTTCTTGGTAGTAACGGGTGCCTGGAACTCTCCATATGGAAGTCCGGTGAGAATCAGACATCCAGCTAAACCTGAACTCGTCGGAACCTGAACTGTTCTGTCGCCCACAATGCATGCTCTCTACTCCAGGCTAACCACAGGCCACAGTGCGTTGCTGTAAGTGGAACACATCTAACAGATCTTCCAGCATCTAGACCAATCCACCCTTATCGCCTGTACCAGATTTACCTTGAAGTTGTTCTACCAATGACTGAACAGGCCTGCTCCGTCTGTTCCTTTTGACAGCAATTACCAAATGCCGGTCTTCATTCGGCGGTTAACTCAGGGTCAATCTATGTCGTAACGTCTACTGACATTACCATCATCTTAGAATAGTTGCGGAAACCTGCAGATGAGTCTCTGGGTAATTCCAAGTTCCTCGGATAACTGGGTATCCCCTCATTCCAGACAACAGATAATTCTACCTCGTAAATATCAACCAAATGCCTCCTATGTGTCATAATTATGCGGTTATTGCATTGAAAGGTTTTTAAAGCGACTGTGATCAACTTTATTTCTTTGCCTGTATTACTTATAAATGAGTCTCATACACTCTTCTCATAGTGACGTACTATTGGTGTCATCCGGTGGCTTCTTGCAATTAGCATATGATTTTTGAATATCATTTTAGAGTACAATTTCTGCTTGACTCAAAATTATCCTTAATTTATGGACTTGAGTGTATTTTAGAGAACAGGTATAAAATGTCATCTCTTTAAGAATTTTGGGAGGGGGAAGGCCTGTGTTGATATTGCTACTTTATACTGCGTTGATAATAATTTGATCTCAAGCTTTATTTTTTTTTCGATTTTAACTATGCTTTCAACATGCTGAACTTAAAATCAGAATAAAAATAAGGGAAAAAGAATGACACATGAAAAGAGAATACCATATACGGATTTAAAATTTATATTTAATAATACGAAAATTTTATTTCATTAAAATGTTAAATAATTTTCCTGCAAATTTTAAATTAATCTTTTGTTTATAAAAAATAACTTTCAGGCAACTGAACAATAGCTCATAATTAAATTCCTATTACATCAAAACTGAAGCGCTATTAATAATAATAGCAGATCTATATATTTTTAATTAATGCTAATTTTTATTACTATGAAATGTAAATTCCACTTTTGCTCAGAGTTCATAAAAAATATAGAGTTTCCGAACCTTTTTTTTTTTTAATTAGAAGACAAACTTTTGCCATTTTTAATCTTGTAAGCGAAACCAATTTTTTTGTTGTTGCAATTTTTGCATTGAAATTAAACAGTCACGTCTTATAAAAACGTGTTTACATCAGTCATTTTAAACAAACGCTCTTAAAGGTTTTTCATATTTAATTATAGTTAATTTAATTAAAAATCATCCATTTCTTAAAGTATTTACAAACTAGTTAATTTAATAAGTACCGATGCGTGAGGAGTAAACGATGCTTTTTATCCGCTTAAAATTATTTTTTAAAAAGTAATTTTGTGAGATATTTTAAAGAATCCATATGCAAATTATATAAAAAATGATGTATGCCCGTCGGTGGAATTTTTTTCCTAAATGAAAAAAGTAAGAAAAAAACTACTTTGCGTCTTTTTTCCCTCTCAGTTTCGATGTGAGAGCAGAGTGTTGAAATAATTTGGTAAAAATATCAAAAAAGGATGCAAAATTAAATTTTTCCGTTTTTTGAAAGATGAAAATAATATTTAAAAAAAGTAAATATAGTATGCTAAAATGAAAAATGAAAGACGAATTTTCATGTTACCCAATTTTACTCTGTATTCAGCTCTTTAAAATATTGTAAGGTAGCAGAAAATACAACTAAGTTCAAAATAATAAAATCGATAAAATTTTAATTTATTTGCGATGTAGAATGGTTTACTGTAACATCTATTTTTATACTTTTTATTATAATCTTCCCTTCATATCTTATTTTTATCTGTATAGTTTCATCAAATATTAATTTAAAAATTTATTTTGGAAGAGATTACTTATGAAACGAGTATTTAAAAAAATATCCCGAGATCCACAGTATCAAGAGTGTGCCGAGAGTATGAAATTTCAGGCATCACATCCCATCATGGACAGCGCAGTGGGCGACCACTTGCACTTAACGACCGAGACCGCCGACGTCTGTGTAGAATGGTCAATGTTAATAGACACGCATCACTTCGTCAAATAACTACAAGAATCAATGTGGGACGTACGAGGGACGTGTCCGATAGGACTGTGCGGCGAAATTTGTCTTCCTTGGGCTATGACAGCAGAAGACCGACTCGAGTGTCGTTACTGACAGTACGACATCGCCTGCAGCGACTCTCCTGGGCTCGTGAGCACATCGACTGGTCCCTAGACCAGTGGAAACCATGGCGTGGTCAATTGAGTCACGATTTCAGTTGTTATGAGCTGATGGTACAGTTCGAGTGTGGCGCAGACCCCACGAAGCCATGGACCCAAACTGTCAACAAGGCACTGTTCAAGCTGGTGGTGGCTGCATAATGGTGTGGGCTGTTTTTACATGGCATGGACTCGGTCCTCTGGTGCAACTGAACCGATCATTGACTGGAAATGGTTATGTTCAGCTGCTTGCAGATCACTTGCAGCCATTCATGGACTTAACGTACCCACACAACGATGGGATTTTTATGGATGGCAATGCGCCATGTCACCGGGCCAGAACTGTTCGCGATTGGTTTGAAGAACATTCCGGACAATTCCAGCGTATGATCTGGCCACCTAGATCGCCTGATATGAATCCCATCTAGCATTTATAGGACATCATTGAAAGGTCCGTTCGTGCCCAAACTCCTGCACCATCCACACTTTCACAATTAGGGACGTCTATACAGACAGCATATCTCAATAATCCTGCGGAGGACTTCCAACGACTTGTGGACTCCATGACACGTCGAGTTGTTGTACTTCGCCGGGCAAAAGGAGGACCGACACGATATTAACAGTCATCCCATGACTATATAAGAAATCTCACATTCATCTTCCAGGTGAATTTTTTAAGAACTAATTACTTCAGAAGACTGTCTGTTTCAATGGGAGTATTTGTTATTTAAATATCAGATAAACCATATGTAATTCCACTTACGAGTCGGAAAACCTAGAAGTTTTTTTGGTTTTAGAGAAGAGAAAAAAAAATATTGTCTATCCTAAAGCACTTAAATAATCAAGTAAAAAAAAGTACTTGTACGTCTCCTTTATATATCATTCAATCTCAATGAATGTACTCATTTCCAATACACAAATAAATATCATTTTTTCATCATTCCTAATTTAAAAAATACAACTTTTTTTAATGTCAAACGATATTAACAAAATTATTTATTCTGCTGTAGCAGCACGCCGGGTACCAGCTAGTTACATATGCACAGTGATCAAAATCAAAACTCCCCTACTCAGAGCTCTCTACTACATGAACTACTCATGTTGAAAATAAATGAACATGTTAATCAAGTCATCGGAAGATGGACTGTACGAAAAAACTTAATTCTAGGTACGCTGATAGATGATCTGTTCATGATACAATAGATATAAATAATCACAAATTGAAACATGTGGTATGAAATAGGGAAAAGAAGAAGATAAAAAAGTTCAGAAACTGAAACTGCCATTGTAATTGCACTTTCGCACTGTGAACACAAAAAAACCTAGGTAAATCCTTTGTTTGCTCATTCTGTTCTAGGCATAAAAGGGAAAAAGCTTGAAAAATGCCATTCTCATCAGCGATGACATCGTCTTGTGCTTGTGAAGTTGTTTCATAATAGCAAAGGAATTGCTACTGTTGCACTTGTGGGTATTCATTAACTGGAGAATTTACTCAAGGGACCAAAACATGCTCAAAGATTTTGTTGCACCCCAAATGCAACAACTCCTATATCTTGATTCAAATACCTTTATGCAAGATAAAGCTACCACAAATTGGACTGCAGAATCAGTTTCTTCAGCAACATTTAACTAATCATAGAGTAATTAATCGTGCTTGCCGACAATCTAAGAATTGCTTCTTGCAATTTTTGCTCATGGGAATACTTTGAAGACGCCTGGTAACCTTAGCAAATTTGAAGGATAGCATCACTCTGCATGTGAGAATCATCTCAATCTGCGAATTAAAATCTGCAGTTCATCAAGCAGGTAAGCATCTATATGGTCATTGTATTTGAATGTTTGAGACGTTGGAATAAATTGTATTACAATGTGTATTTTGAGTCTTTTCAGCCTATTTTTTGTTGCATAGCGCCATCTGTTATATAGTGCCAATAGTGTTTCTGAAGCTATTTTTCACTTAATTCGTCTCGCCATGTCTTGAATATTATATTCATTGATTTCGGTACTTTACAATGAGTAATTCGCTTTATAGTGAACTTATAGTTGGGGTGCCTTCTTCGGATGATAAATAATTATCGAATGATAAAGAATTATGACACTCCAGTTTACTGACCAGGAAGAAGAACCTTGGTTTACAATCGTTCCAAGTTGTAACTTTTTCTTGGCAACCAGTCTCGATATGTAATAACCTCCTTTATCATTTTCTCATATACCTAAAAACCAAAAACTGTTGCCTCAAAAGTTGAAAAAAAATCTGTTTTTGCATTTTGAGGCTTCGAAAAACCTCAAATCGAAGCAACATAATTTTTTTTCACGTGATAATATTGCTCCAATTAATTTTTCTCTATTCTTGATTACCAGTTCCTTTAGAAAATTACCTGAACTCAAAATACTTTTTTGGGGTGCTACACAATTTCTTAAGTTTTTTATTCGACTTCCTTACTTCTCTTCGAATGCAAAAATATGGTCCATTTTTATTTAAAGCATTTTAACATTTGCGAAAACATAGAAGGGGACCCGTATACAAATAGATGGTTGGGGTATTTTTTGGTGAGATGTTAGAATTTTCAATATAGATGCAGAATTAAAGGTTTAGTTTATTTGCAGAATTGTATTAAAAATTCGAATTTCAATGTAAGAAAAATCTGTTAGTTTTAGTCAAAAAGTTTCATTAATTGCTTAAAAGTGTTATTCAAATGATTAAGTAAACTCCACCTGGGGATATTATAAGAGTAAGGATTTGAACCTTCCTGTATGGTAGTTGGTTCTCGTCATCCTGATGGGTACAGAAAAAATGGGTGTTTTCAACCTCCCATTGATGAAAGGACATACCTCCCTAGGAGAGGGCTGAACCGTGGTAATTGAAGGGCATTTCTCATCGATGTTGTTGTCATAGAGTTCTATTCATTTAGGTTTTGTCCATGTGTCTCTGAACGGGTTAGAGCTGTCAATTTATGATGATTAGGTTTAAAAAATCATGGTCTTATCTTCTGAAAATCAATTTGTTTAGCTAGAGAATTTTTCATTGAATTTATTTTAGATTGCGATTAATGTGCCAATCCAATGTAAATCACTTAATATGTCTTTTCAAATGTAACAGGAATGTAAAGATTAGTATCGCCCTGTTAATAGTAAATTAAATTAAAATTACCTCACTAGCTTTTAAGGAAGTTAGATAAGCACATTCCTGTTTATTAAGAACAGATGAAACTCCAAAATTAATTCACCCTTAGAACTGAATTTTTTTTTGAAAAGTGTAACAGTAATAAATATCATAAGATTAAACAGAAAACATTAGAGAGACAAAAACTACCGTAGTTAAGATGATTTGTAACGACACTAATGGTAGCAATATATTATAAAAGTATTTATGATTGTGAAAGCCCGCATCGATAAAATATTCATGATCGAAAGGAAGCCATTCTGTTTTATTTGAAAAGAAAATTACTATGATCTTGAAACATATTTAGAATAAATATTCCAATGTAGGACTTATCTTTCTTTGAAGAAGCTTTCAACAAAATCATTTATTTTAGGATAAATTGAATCATTTTGACCTACTTTGTAACTTCTTTTTCAGCAGTTTGGTACTGAATTTGATGTATTTGAATAAAACTGAGTGACCTTGAATTATCTTCGTGTTTTTTCAAAAAAAAAAAATCAAAACAGGATACCTATCACAAGAAGTAATCTATGTTTTATAGAAAATCTGTTTTGATAGCATGCAAATTGGTAAGCACACATTCTATGAGATAAAACATGAAATAAAAATCTTGTTTCAGAGTTGATAGCTAAAGAATGACATTATTTGTATTCATTTTAACGCTGGCTAGGTGTTATGGAATAATATAATCAATTTAAATTTCATCGAACAATTAAAGTAATTTTACAGTTGCCTCCAAGAATTTTCATCATTTTTCACTTTAAAAAGGCATTGATTGAGAAAATTATACTATAATATATATATTGCAATATTCCCCTATCCCATTTACGATTAAATGCATTTCCTCACAGCTGCTCACCATCGGTTACAGCTCCATTGTTCAAAGCCACAAGATTTCGAGATGATGAAACCCCTTATTACGACTGATTCCCATCTGATCATTAGACCACATGTGGAGTTCGTTGTAGGGAAGGTACTTGTCGCTTCTTCGATGGAAAGTAGTGGCCGATAACTGGATGCCATGTGGTCTCTTTTTGAAGGAATATCATTGACACGTGTTGCAGAGCGGTCTATTGCTCGGGCGTATCACTGATGGTCAGTCCTACTCCACAAAAGACTGATGCCACAATTAAGGGAAAATTTTGCTGGAGGATTGGCCGATGATGAATGGACCAATACAAATAGAAATTAAGGAGGCAGATTTTGGACAGCAACAAAGAGCTGGTCTTGCTTTTGAAGAATTAGCAATACCTTTGGATTACGGACTGCGGCATTTCGAGGCTCCACTTTGGTTCTGGCTGACACCAGTTAGTTTCTTGTGGAATTTTTTCTTGGAATTAATGGAAGACTCTTTTCCTGAAATATTTTCACAGACAGACATCAGAATCACCATTTTTAATTCAATGAAACCAAAACCGACAACTGGGATATGACGAGGCAACATCTTCATAAATTTCTAAAAGTGTCTGATAGGTTTCGGCAGCAGATTTTTTCAGATCAAACAAAAATAAATAAATAAAAGGAAGAAATGTCAAAAATGCAATTTGCAACCTTCCATGATTGGGGTGCTCATACACTAAATAGCTTAGTAATACTAAATGAAAAACTTTCAAAACGATAAAAATAACGTATTTGTAAATTCGAAAAACCGAAACCAATTGTCATTTATAGAGATACTTCGCATGTTTACTAACAGATGTCACTGATTAAAATACATACAAGCGCATAATACATGACTTTGAAATTTGAAAGTAAAAGTTTGAGTTATTAAAATTAAGAAAATAAATAATTATCATTTAAATGGTGTTTTTTGAGATTTAATATAGAGTAAAAATCATTTTGTGAAATAATATTTCTTCAAGATTCATTTTAATAATAACAAAAACTTGCTTAATTACAATTTTAAAAAATTAATTAATTTTTTAACATTTAAATTCTGGCAAAAAATAACCTTGGATTGAAAAACGGCGTTTAAAATTTCACCAAATAGGACAAAGTTTTCATTTTTTCTGAACGACTGTATAAACAAAAAAATTTTTTTGTGTACAGAATTATATAATTAACATCCTAATATTGGGTAGGTATATAATTATCAGACGTTTTTAAACGATATTAGCAGGAGTTACTGAAAACTATTATAAAAAAGAAAACATAAAAATTCAATAGTAAAATTATTAAGTGATTGTTCTGGAGCATAGTCACCCTCAACTTCAATAACCGGATGGCGGCAGTATGGTTCATGTTGAAGTTGGTAGTCAGCATTCAAGTTGTTAAGCTTTTTCCCCTTCCACTGCTGCAGAAAGTACCTAGTTATCCAAAACTGATGGCCGGCGTATCTTCCAAGCTACTGTCGCCAGATTTGAAATGGGAACACCATTTCCTGCATTGACTTTAGACAATTGGGCCCTCATCGTTTGTTCTTTGAGATTACGAAATAACTGCATTGCTTTTATCCAAGTAGTACAGCGCAATATGACGAATATATGTATGTTGAATGAAAGAATGTTTTCAACTATAAATTTATAAAATGATGTACGCATCAACCCAATAGAATATTATATATTTAATGATAAATAATATTAAATTACAACTAAGAAAAATAGATAGAATTTAATTAATATTTAGTAACATATATTTTGAATATCTAATATTTTGAACACCTAATATTATACCAGTATATTATATCACACAGATAAGAAACATTAACAAAATATGTGAATAATAGGATGTGATGAAGGATAGGATGTGAAAATATGTGATGAAGCGTCTGTGAAATTTGGACTACATCACTTTAAAATCAGGAAGCCTAGCTTATGCAGTTATGACAATTAAGAATACCTCATCTAGATTTTGTCGCATTTTATATATTTGCTGAATTTCAGTAATTGAATTTGGCCTTCCTTATTTTAATTTGATATTTAATTGTATATATAATATTATAAACAATGTTATTACTGGATATTTTGTATAATACCAATAGTAAAAACTAACAAATTACTTAAGGAATGAATTTTTTAGCGTTGAAAAAATGACTATATTACTTGAAAATGCGTACTTCTAGTGTATGTAGTCGTGGCTAATGAAAATGACTCACCTAGTCGTATTTTTTACACTCCTGAATTTAAGTGATTGGTTTCTGTTTAATGCCTAAATGAATGGTGATACAATTAAAACTGGTGATTCAATCACTCGTTAGAATTTCAACCAGATCAAAGCTATCTTATAATTATATTGTTTATCTAAATGAATTAATATTCATAAAAATTTCTTGTAATTAATTTTTGGGAGTCATTATCCTTTCCTAATATATATTTTCATTCAATTGATATACAAATTACCTTTGCGATACAAAATATCTCATAAAATAAAAAAATTAAAACGATAAACATCCATAAAAAATATGTTTTCTTTTCTTACTATACCATTACATTAATGTGCTCTCATCAGCCTTAATATTTTCATGCACATGCCAGCCTTAATGGCCACCTATTTAGCACCATTTTAGGCCATTTCGTTAACTTACATCGTGATTACTCCAGTTTAAATGCTAATCTTGAATTTCACAACATTAAAGTATTTCAAAATTTAACTTTGAACTTAGGGTAAGTTCGTCTACATTAACACTCACTGAAATAGGCAATTTCAGAAAAACCCTCTTATTGTACAAGTAACAGTGTATCTTATTTGAAATGAGCTGTGGTCCAAAGGGATTTGGAGCGTCTTTACCTTGATGGTGATGCTTCCATTTAAAACATTTAAATCAGTAGTTACTACAGCTGGTGAGTAGATTTTCTTTAAATTAATGGAAATGGCTGCATCCGTTTGAGGAAATTTCTTCAGAAATATTGCTTTCAGAATTCAAAAAAAATAAAATATTATTTTTAATATCACAATAAAAGTAAACCTTCAATAAAGGATAAATGGTAATTCAAAGCAATATCAAAATTTTAATAATTCGTCAAAAAGGAGAGTTGACCGTTTTCTCTCATACATTAAAGTTGTTAAAAAGTTAATTGGACATTTCTTTGGTAAGGAAATCATATTTGTTGTAATTGCTTTGTGTAGTCACAATTGGGTTTAGTTTGGTTAGGTTTCTTATGGCACAAAAAACCATATGCTAACTATGTTACGACAACAGGGTAATAAAATCTTAACGATCTTTGAATATAAAAATTTTAGTAAAAATATGATAAGAATTTAGTAAAAATCTATATAAATAAATATGAATGTTTGTTTGTATGTCACTTGTGCGCTACCGTACCACTAATTTCGATAAAACTTCTACTACTTATTACTTACGCGAAGGTTATAGGCATAATGCCATAATCTAAAGTATAAAAAATATTTTCAGAGCCATTTATTGCAACTATTAACCATGGATTAACCACCAAATAACTTGCCTAGAAGTCAAAACAGATTCAATAAATATTTCGTACTTATTGTAAGTAATTGAAATAAAAATCTTACTCTGAAGTGATAGTTTTATTAGAGAGTGTGCGAAATTTTTTTTATTAGAGTCAATCCTATAGGTTTGAAATTTTAACTAAACATTTAATAAAATTTTAGTGGTTTTTTCAGTAACTTTCGAAAATATTATAGTACAAATAATTTTGCACAATCTTAGTTTTCAAAATATTATTTTTTCAACTATATTAAAGATTTTATGGTATAAATATATTTTCTATGTTTAATCAGTTTAAAAAAAATAGTTTAATCATATTTTCTAGTATTAAACTTGAGAATTCTGAACGAATATTAAACGAATCACGAAATATAATAAATAGTTTTCTTCCTTCCCATTCTGAAAGAACACCAAGCCTTACAATTCTAAAATAATACAAAAATCTAATACATAAAAATGAATACTTATTGATTGACTATAGTAATAAGAATAGAATAAACTCTATATATACTTCTCCTTTATGTATCCTTCTGTTTCAATGAAGGTATTTGTTGCCGGCAAAAAATAAATATCATTCTTCCTATCATTCTTAATTAAACAAGATAACTATATGAAATTTGAACGATATTTCCTAGTCATTTTCTTCTGCGGCAGCAACGAGCCGGGTACAAGCTAATATATATAAAAATGAAATTTCACAAAAAATAAACACAATTTAAATGAAGGAATAAAATTTTAAAGATTTAAAAAATTCATAAATATTAGCAAGAGGGATTTTGGCAGGTACAGTTGACGAAGAAATTATTGGCATTTAAAAATATCGCAAACGTGATCTTTCAGACTATATATTTTGTATAGATATTTAATAAGTGCATCGTGAACATATTGGTGATTATTCTTCGAGTAAAAAATTAAGATGAGTTAATCTAGTAAGACCAAAGTGCAAGAAAATTAAAAAGGTATCAACTTTTCTAATATGTTGGTGCCTAATTAGTAGGCGTATTTGACTTGTTATATTTTAATAAAAAATATTAATATGTTATAAATTCATGAATGTAAATATTATTCTATTTTTAGAATGCTGTACCCATTTGAAAAATGAGAAAGCAACACGGTCATTTCTCGCTTTTAGTGAACTTTCCGGTAAGGGTACAACTAACGAAAGCTGATGCAGGGAACGGTTTGCCCGTTTCAAATTTGTCGACACTACCTTGGAGCATAAACCAGATAGAGGTTGAAAATTGCAATGAAAACAATGAAATTTTGGTATCTGTGGAAGGGGACGAAAACTTGACATCTCGAATGCTGACCGACAACGTCAACATTGATCATTCAACCGTTGTTCGTCGTCTCAAAAAGCTTCGAAAGGTATGGAAGTTGGCAGAATGGGTCTCCCGTGAACTCAGCTGCAACAATACAGCCAAACGTATCTGAATTTCCATCAATTTGGGTTTAATAAAACGAGGGAGGGGAATCCGTTTCTGAAGGAACTTGTCACGGGATGAACATTGTATATTCTCTTCAAAAACTTCAAAAGAAAGAAGGTGACTTAAAAACTGTCAGGCGAACAAACTTTATGACGAATTCAATGATTTAGCGGTGGATGCCAAAGCATGGATTGTCTCCAAACACCGTGAATTCTTTGCCAGTGTAACCGACCACCTTCCCAGCAAACGGGAAGCAATTCTTGAAGTGGTTGGTGACTACGACCCGGGTTAATCATTTAAAATTGATACTGTGGAATTTTTATGTTTCCTTTTTTCATAGTAAAGAGCACTTGATAATATCGTTTAAAAACACCTGATAATCATGCAGCAACCTAGTATTTTTTAGTAGAGACAAAGTTTTTTAAATTAGTTTTTGTTCCTTGCGGCAAGATCTCTCAGTATTACTGCAAGGTCTCCTAGTAACTTTGCAATTTCTAGTAAAGAACCATTTTAACGTGTGTGTTTTTAGACCTTGGCTGGCAAAGTTAAATTTCTCTTAAAATAAGAGGATAATGATGATGGTGGAAATTAAATGAAATTTGGATCGTTAAAACATTTGAAAAATCAACGCAGATAATAATTTATTTTTTTTATTTATTTCGGCAAATCATGAGAAATTTTCCCCTATGTATATAAAAAAGCAATTGCTTGAAGAAAGAAATTTTTTTTAAAAATAATTCTAAAGTACATAACATGTTTGTTGTTCTCCAAAGATAATACTGCAGCGAGTAACTTTCTAAGAAATCAAAAATTGAGTTTTCTTTGATAAAAACAGTAATTCTTAAAAATTATTATTATATGCAAAAGGAAAAAAAAATTGAGGAAATGATCTGCAATTATATATTTTAACTAAAGCTAGAGATTTTCTGTTACAACATATTTATTTCTCTCATTGAAAAGAAATCGGTGGAAATGGTATCTTTTAACCTATCTACTCTTCAATAAAGGTATTATCTCACTTTCTAGCCACACAGGAGTGGACACCATAGATAGAGAATGGGAATCCTTAGGTATAGTGACTGGTTTCCAACACCTACATGAGTACAGAAATGGTGTTGGTCAACTACCCTCAATCAATGACGGAATGTACTTCCCTTGGAAAGGGTTGTAAGGTGGCCATTAATACTCCATATTGGATATTTATCAGCAGTTCGGTCATTCAGATTTATTCGTTTACTTCAGAGAGGGACATAGTTGTCAACTTGGGATTACCCCCCTTCATTCATACAAATGGATCTTTGATAAGACCTATGAGAACCTTGGCACGATTCGAGCATTCTCACTGATTATCTTATGAATATTTAGGAAGGTTTTTTTTGTAGCGATTGAAATCAAAATTTAAAACATAAATACCTTTGAGCAAATTTCATTAATTTAAGCCAATATGTTTATGAGCTATGAATATAAAGTTCAGAAGAGGATCAATGCTTTGAAAGATTTTTCTAAAAAAATGGATAAGAATTTATATTTTATATTTTCGAAGTGTGTGTCAAATTTCGTGAATCTAATTTAACATTTTTACTGTTACTGAGTACAATTGTTTACAATTTTAAGAAATAAATACATTTAATTTGGCATAAAAATACTGAATTTTATCTGCATCCATCTTATATATTTGGGAAGACGATATCTCATAAAAGATTTGAGCTATGAAAATGAAATTTGATACAAGATTTATAATCCACATTTGTAAACTTTTATCAAATTTGAACTAAATCCATTTATGGGAAATGTATTTACCCAGTTGTCAGAATATCAGTTAATTAAATTTCATTTGTGAATTCATTAAATTTCATTTGTGAGTTATAATTTTATGCCTTATTTAATAATAACCAGCGGGTGACCGAGCTCCGCTCGGAGAAAACAGGTATCGAAGCTAACTCGAAGATTTGAATTTTCAATTGTGATGTATCAAAACAATACATGCCATAAGAAAATTTGTGAAACCATTGGTGAAAAGATAACCGGTAAAAGATAAAAGATAGCACGTAACCGCTTGAAACCTATTAGGCAATAGACAAAGGAAATTTAAGTGCTGCCATCTATAGCCATTATGGCGAACTAATAAAGTTTGAAAATATCCTATCTGTAACTCTGAACTGCTCGACCGAAGTGCTTCAAAACCGACGCCAATCGATTCCTCGTGGCCAAAAACCCCAGACCCCCAAGTTTACCGGAGTTTATTAATTCTGGGGCGATTTTCGACTTGGCAACCATTCCTCTTATTATAGTATAGGATTGGTAGCAAAAAAAAAAGAATTCAAAATAAATATTCTGATTTATGGTAGTCGCCAATTCACCACATTCCAAAGATAAATCACCAAAGATAGCACTCTAATAGCCTTTGTAATGTTATTTGTTACTGGAATGCAGTCAGTTACACACAAATACATTTATTGTAGATTTTGAAAACAAAAAAATTCTTGCCAGTTCCTCTGATTTAAATAAAAATTACACTAAACTTCGAATTTTGAAAATAGGGTTTTGGATATTCACCAATAAAATATTTTCTTAAATGAAATTATTGCAGATTTATGAAATTCAGTAATGGGTCATTCCTTCAATATTTCAATGCACTGAAAAAATGCTTTATAATCCAGCATATTAAACATTCATATTAACAAGTTTATTGACACATCTAATATCAATGTTTATGGTATGGGTCTCCCTGGGTACATGTATATCCTGATATTTTGATAAATAAAACTCCAAAAATTTAAGTAGCATTGTTATATACGCTTTTTTTAAATTCCAGGATATAATGCAATAATATATTTCTATAATATACAACAACTATGCAAATTCCTGTGTAAAATACATATACTCTAAACATGCATAAACTCTAAATGGATGCAAAAAAAAATGATTTTGTAGTCATATGCAAAATTTTTTAAAGAATCGAAAGTTCTTTAAATAGCAATACGACACTGCTGTATAATCACAATTTACCAATGCAACAATGCATCGTTCCATTCTAATTCATCCCAAATTACGTCCCTAATGCACTCAAGATGTTAGCAAAAGTTACACGAATGCTATCATAATGTTTTTTGTGTTTAGTCATTTGAGAACCTTAGCATTGTACTAAAAAATTCCATGTTAATAGCATCTGAAAGCCAGACTTGCTTGTAGTAAAGTTTGATTATGTTTAGCTGGATGGAAAACATAATTTACACTGAATATGATTGCAGTATATTTATGTATTATATTACAAAATTATTGCTTAATTTTTCTTTAAAAAATTTATTTGAAAAGAAGTTCTGGTCAGAAGAGAAATTTTGAATCTTAGCACTTTTAATGATCTTCTGAAACTTAACGATTACTATATATATATATATATATATATACGATGGTCGTAAATTTTGAAAAGAACAAAATAAATACATATGAAGATACAGGAACTACATCCTATTTATCAGCACGTGTTTCCAGTTTAAATTTAAGTAAGAACAGTAATTACGAAATTATTTTAAAATACTTAAACCTTACAGAATAAATTTTGTCTTTAATATTACATTAGATTTAAACATTTAATATTGTATTATCTTTAAAGAAAATAATACTTAATAAAATGAAAGAAACATGAAATTTTGTGGGGTTTTATGTTATTTATAATTAATTTCGACAAATATCATTAACTACAAAACATTATAAATCTTTATTAAGAATAATTTTAGCTCATATTTGAACTGGAAATGGTATTATACGCATTTTATTCTGAGTAATCCAATTTTATTTTATTTAACGATAAACGTTTTGTTAAACGTCCTTCTACCTTGCTGGAATTCAGTTACCCATATTTTAACTAATATAATTATAAATAAAATTTTAACTGTTATTTTATTTAATCTGTTACTTTTTTTTTCTTTCAACAAATATTCCCAACACATATCTGCAATAAAAGATTATCCGGATTACCGATCATATACTTCCTCTTTTAAGTTAGAATTCATTTCAGTGGTTTTATATATTGTATAAAATACTTTCTAAACTATTTAGGAATGAAACAAAACTTAATAGAAAAGTTGGTTTAAAATTGTTAAAGAGCTTAGTATCAAAGACTTGAATATCCGTTTAATGTTCCTTATTTTGGGAGATAAAATTCAGTATTTTAATGTTAATTGCAAAGTTGTGGAAGTTTTTAAAGAAAAAAAAAATGTTTCCAATAAAAGGAAGAATTTCAGAATGCAGAATTTTATTTGCTGCCAAACTTTTAATTTGCTTATTTTCCTATAATCTTGCGACAGTTTTAACAACAAAAAATTCTAAAGATATGCAGTTACATATTATAAGCAGTTTTTCAGATATATTTTAGTGTTTTTAAGGAATTCCAGGAATTAAATGTTCCATTAAGCGAAAAAGAAATATAAATTAACCGGAAACTTCTTTTGTTACTACGATTTTTAGCATTTTTTTTCAGTTACTATGGAAATCGCATCGAGAATTCTATAGACAGTAAATGAAACATCATTAAAATATAATTCAGCATTAAATTATCATTTAGAAGAAAAGTAATTTTTTTTTCTTATAAATATGAAGTGATATAGTTTAGGGAATAAAGGCTATACTGTTTTAAATTTGTTTATAATGTATAAGAATTTATATCTAAACAATGAATTTTTTTTTTCTAAAAAGTGAAATAAATGATAGATCACTGTTCTGTGAATATATAACAGTCTATATTTAACTATCTATTTTTATATATCTAGCAGCACCAAAAATAAAATATGTTCAACAGTGAAGCAAAATAAAATTGGCTTTACGGAGAAGCCCGGAAAATTTGCTTTATTTAAAATCACATTTATGTAATTAAGAATTGCAATTTCAATAGAAATTACACATAATTACCGATTGATTTCAAATTCTCTAGCATCGAATTTGAAATATCATCAAAAATAAAATTAATTATAATTTGCTTTATGGTGGAGTGTTAAAATTCCGCTTCATTCAAATCCTTATTTATATCACAGAGAATTAATATTTCAATAGAAATATCGATATATGTCAATTCCTACAGCAGTAAATATTGAATATCATAAAAAATGAAGCCAATAAAATTTGTTATAAGGAGAAGTATTGAAAATCTACTTTATTCAAAACTGCACTTCTATAATTATTAATTGTAATTTCAATAGATATTACTCAGAAATATGTTTTCACTTCTAATCATATTATTTCAATTTCATCAAATTATCATAAAAACTATCAACAGCAAATCATCGACTGCATCAAAAATAAACCAAATTAAAAATTGACTTAAAGAGAAATTTTAAAAGTCCACTTTATTCTACGAAACATTATTTATGTAATTAACTGTAATTTTAATAAAAATTATTTAGAAATATCGACTTATTTATATATTTACTTCTACTAACAGAAAAAAAAGATCTTTTAACCTCTCTGAAAGAAATCAAACATACTTTTAATTTGTGAATTCGAATCAAAATACTGGGAAATAACATTTAGTAAGACCTTTCTTACAACCAAATTATTCTAAAAAAGAACTAGTCAAAAGTTTTTCAAATTTAATTAACTTTAAATTAATTAAACATCGGCCTTTTCTTAAAGTATTTATAAATTAATTGAATTAAATAGGGCCGATGCGTGAGTTAAAAATGTTTTTCATCCGATTAATAACATTTTTCTTTAATTTCATAAGATTTTTTTTCATTAAAGTGAAAAAAAAACATGCAAAAAAATGATTAATGCCCATCGGTGTGGACTATTTTATGTGTAAAAAAAATCTCCAGGGAATAAAAAAAAAAACGTGTTCTGTCGCTTTGGCAATTTCTATGCAAAAACAGAGAACAGAAGTTATTTGAAAAAAATATCAAAGACTGACACTAAATTAAATTTTTCTGCTTCTTGAAAGACTAAAATAATATATTTTTTTAATTCAAAAAATGGTTTCAGTTAAAATAAAAAAAGGATATTTTTAGGAGATTTTTGATTAATTTCATTCTTGGACTAGCATGTTTTAAGAAAACAGGAAATTTTACTGGTGTTTAAAAACGTTAAAATATGTTTCCTGATTCCTCATATACAAATCAGTAGATAAATTCAAGTTCAGTATTTTGATGAATTTGCGCATTACAGAAACATTTTTAAAATTAAATTTGTCTCTCTGTTTGTCCATTGCTTTGTCAGTTTGTGTCTCAGTGCACATAATATGTCTTAAACACGTCATATTTTTTGCTTAAAATTTAAAAAGAAAAAAAAAACAACTAAAATACAATTAAATGTAAATAGTGTTATACTAGTTTGGATTACACAACAGTATATACAAATTATTAAAAGAATAGAATTTTAGAAAATAAGCAAAAAGTTAATTAGTCTAATACATTATCTCAAACATGATTTTTAATTTTTATTACTTTTTCTTCCAAAAGCTGGAAAATAATAAATTTAATAAAAAAAGCTTTTAAAAACCTTTTTAAAGACTTAGCAAAAATATTTTTCGTTATTTTGTGACCCTTCTTCGGTATGTGATTCATTATAAATGCTATGGAACTCTTAAATCAATTTTTCTTCAATGCTTTGCTGGGAGGTTCCATGCATATGAAACAAACAGCTCAACATTTTAGATAATTTATCAACAATTAAATTCGGAATATATCATATTATTGTAGTGATTACATAACTCTAATATATTCTTCTTTGCTACAACAGATGGCGTTACCTTATTAACATCAAAGTATATAAAGGAGTCTTTATTAGATTGTATTCTAAATTAGTTATCTTGTATTTTCGTGTTCGTGTTTGTTTTGTCGCGTGAAACATGGAACTAAGAAAATAATTAAATTTCTGTTCCCGAATCTGGTTTATTATTTTTATCTACCTCATAAAGAAGTTATAAAGAGTCCCGTTCCTTTAAAATAATATATTTTCAGAGAGAATACACGATGAAAAAGTAAAGATAATTATGCCAGATTGGATTATACAAAAAAAATTGTTTTCTAAGTATTAAAAGAAAAATACAGCGCTTGAGAAAACAAACGAAAAATATATTATACAAATCTATCTTCTCAAACATGAAACAAGGAAAGTTAATTAAATTGATTAAAAATACTGAAAAAAATTGATATAAATATTTAAAAATCCTATCTTCTATATTATGATATTTTTATAAATAAAAATGAAGGTTTGTTTGTATGTCTCTTATGTCTTCCTAAACCGGTAATACCTACGGGATGGTTATAATGATAGTGTAATTATCTAAAATTATATATATATATATATATATATATATATATATATATATATATATATATA
>JAPMOQ010000159.1:1526864-1666081 GCA_026543055.1 Argiope trifasciata | reverse complement strand
TATATATATATATATATATATATATATATATATATATATATATATTTATATTTAACGAATCTAAACTGTATCTATTTACCAAAGATTAATCCCCAAATAACTCGACGAGGAGACAAGGGATTCTGTAGAAATGCTAACTCAAATTAAAGGTTAATATTTTGAAGCTATAGTACGCAAATGTCATGCAAGTCATTCTCAAAGGAAACAATTTTATTACAGATTATTTGGGAACGTTTCAGGGAGATCAACGCTGGGGGTTTATTATTTTAATTAAATTTTATCGTTTTTCGCAGTAATCACTAAAAATATCGTATTGAAAATAATTTTGCACCATCTTAATTTTCAAAAATTATCGTTTTAAGATTATAAACTATAAATATAAAATATTTATAAACTATAAATTATATATGCTATAAATATATTTACTATGTTTAATCAATTTTTTAAAATATCTGATTCACATTTTCTAAAATTAAATTTTAGAATTCTGAACGAATATTAAACCAGTCGAGATACAATAAATAATTTATTTCATTACCCATTCTAAAGGAATACACAAATCTAGTATATAATAAATAAAAATTCGCTTATTCGTATTTTATATAATGTCCTACGTCCATCCTATTTCGACAAAATATTGCAAAATTATTAATTGATTTCACTAAATATTATTTCTTTTGGCGGCAGCAACGTGCCGGGCACCAGCTGGTAGAGGAGTCAGCAACCTATTTAAACGAAAGAGTCAAAAGCAACAACTTACAAAATGTTTCGGCACTAAAAATGACACTAAAAATGTTTGATTGAATATTATAGTATTTGCTTGTACGGGGTGGCCCAGAAGTCACTTTACATTTTGAAAATTAAATAACTTTTTTTCTATTAATATATTTCTTTTTGTCTTTTCAGAATTAAAAAATATAATCCCTGGAAATTTTTGGCATGGATAAGTTTAAAACAGAACAATGAGTGAAGATAATTGAATTTTACTTGGAAAATGGACGGTCAATTGTTGCAACGCAAATATCGTATATGCGCCATTTTAATGTTCGACATCCCCCTAGTAGGCCTGCAATAAGGAACTTAATGACTCGTTTTCAACAGCATGGCTCTGTAAGTTTTGAAAATTTTGAAAATTAAATAACTTTTTCTTAAATGACTGTATTGACTCTGTTGCAACAATTGACCGTCCATTTTCAAAGTAAAATTCAATTATCTTTACTCGTTGTTCTGTTGTAAACTTATCCATGCCAAAAATTTCCAGGGATTATATTTTTTAATTCTGAAAAGAGAAAAAGAAATATATTAATAGAAAAAAAGTTATTTAATTTTCAAAATGTAAAGTGACTTCTGGGCCACCCTGTATTTATTTATTTTTTGTTTGTTTAAAATGAACTTCTTTAAATACGGAATAATCTTTATTCATATAAAAACACGAATATACATAGTTAATCAATAGAATCATTGACTTTGCAAACCTTTTGAAAGTTTGATTAAATCTGGCATATAGCTTGTTGTTTTAAGTTTCAAACACAAATCTAGATTTTTATCTCTTAACTAAATTTGTTTTTTACCATACTCTTGCAAGATAACACTTGCTCACACGAATGTGTCTACCCAAAGATTGTCAGCACACCATTTGCCGACTTCTTCACCTCATTGCAGTATTCAGCTCGTGGAAGTGTCCACTTGTGTTGCGCGATGTGCAAGAATTTCCGGAATTGCAATTCTTCCAATTTCCTATTTGAGTTCTGTGAATTTATCACTCCACAAGTCTTTGTTTTCAAATATAACAGTGGTATTTGAAGCAATCCAGCATAATTCAAAAAAGGTTCAATGTTGATCTCATTTTTATTTGTGTTGATAGGATTTACTATGAAAATGAGAGGACTTTTCTTTATTAATACCTAGCAGATACTGAAGCGTTGTTGCCATAAAAGAAATAATCTTTGAAACATCGTTTGGAATTTGAAACAGTTGTCTGGTTTAATTGAGAATGATAGGAATAATGCTATTTATTTTCTTGTCAGCAATGAATGCATTAATTGAAATTGAAGGATAAATAAAAGAGAACCATAAATAGTATTTATTCTATTAATATTATTCTATTCAACAGATAAACATTCGTTTTTATATATTAGATTTGTGTATTCTTTTAGAATCGTAAAGCCTGTTGTTCTCTCAGAATAGTAATGAAAAAAAAAATATTGTATGTTGTGATTCATTTAATATTTGTTCAAAATTCTCAACTTTAATGTTAAAAAATATGATAAAAAAATTTATTGAAAATTGATTGAACATAGAAAATATAGTTATAGCATAAAATTTTTATTATAGCTTTAAATATAATTTTTTTGAAAACTAAGATGGTGCAAAAGTATTTCTACTAAAATATTTTCGGAAAATACTATAAAAAAGCTAAAATTGTATTAAAAGTTTAGTTAAAATTTCAAACATATAGGATTGGTTCTAATAAAACTTTCTCTTACATTCTCTAATAAACCTGCTATCGCAGAGAACGACTCACTTTGTATTTACATACAATAGTCACGAAATATTAACGTCTAGTTTTAATTTAGCCTCTTTACTGAATCTGTTGTGTTTCCTTGACTAGTTATTTTGTCATTATTCCATTATTAATAGATACAGTAAACAGATCTGAAAGTATTTTTTATACTTTAGATGATTGTATTATACATATAACTGTCCCGTAACAGCAAGTAGTAAGTAGTAGAAGTTTTATCGGATTCGGATGAGCGATAAGGCAGCGCATACGAGACATACAGACAAACATTCATTTTTATTGATATAGAATTCTTGAATCTGTCAACGAATAGATCCTTCATATTTTTAAAGCCATGATGAAATAATTCCCATCTATAGTTGCATCGGTCTTATCGAGATATTGAGTTTTGATTATTAATTTTTCACCTGGAAATGCAAAGCCGCAACTATACATCAAAAGAGCCCCATGTGGCTTGCGAGCCGCAGGTTGACGACCCCTGAGATAACAGAATATAAAAGGCAGATAAGCACACTTGTTTTAAACTTTTCGTTCCCAAGCAAAATACACTGATATGCCTTTTCTTTTAAAGCAAATACCTTGTGATTATATAAACCTAGAAATAACGAAACATGATTTTTCCACGTCTAAATTGTTCCTATTTTAACATTGGCACCACGAGACTTTATGTTTCCCTCTTATTTGCAAGAGGCCCCTCTGCGGGCATAAATGTTTATTCCCCACACATTGACAAGAGTGCGTTTTATTTATCTTTGTTATTTTCTGTCTCCAGAAAAATACTGAGAAGCTCGGAATCTCTCCTATGGGGTTCAGCTCGTAAGAATTGAGCAACGCCGAAGATTTTCTTGACGGTCCCTAAATAATAATTACAAAATGGGAAATAGTCCTAAGCAGCTGCTTCGTGTTCTAGAAAGTAGTAAAATCAGCGAAAAGTGCTTGTGCTTTCAATCTCTTTAGTTGTTTGCAAAAATAAAACTGTTGTGAAAGGTTTTGCTATCTCTTGCGCTGCAGATTTTGTTTCTTTTTGTTTGCATCAAAAATATAATTTGAATCAAAAATATTGAATTTGCATCAAAAATATAATAAAAAGTTATATTAATAGCAAAATTATAAGCCCATGATTTCTGTTTTTTTTTTTTTCCTCGGAATAGGTCGCTTAAAATGTCCTAATGTTAAATATTACTTTTAGTTGATTGATCAACCATTCATTGTTATTAAAAACCTGTGTGAGAACTACTAAACCTTATATTAAATATAATAAACACTTTAAATGCATGTTAATACTGGACAGATTTGAAAACTTCAGATGTACATTTTTACTTTCTCATACATTTAACATAACGAAAATACAGAAATTCAGACTCAAGATTTCTATTAGCGTCCGTCTGCTTATCTGTAATAATGCTAACTCAAGATTTCTTTGAATAGGATGGATGAAATTTAGTACACATGTTTTTACATTAAAATTGTAGAGTATTAAAATTTTTCGCAGAAGCCGTTTTGAAAAAAAGCGTGTTTGTTTGGCTGTTCGAAATGAAGTTAACACGATAATTATAAAACTAACTGTTTTGTAATAAAATTGCAGTGTTACATGCTCTACTACCTTCGCTTTTGATACAACAGATGGTGTTATCCTTATTAACATCAAAATATATTTCCCATGATTATTTTTGAGAGTTTTTATTAGATATTATTCTAAATTAGTATCGTTTGTTTTCGTGTTTGTTTTGACTAGTGAAATATGGAACTTGGAAAATAATTAAATGCCTATTCTTGAATCTTGTCTATTATTTTCATCTACCTTATAAAGAAGTTATAAAGAGTCTTGTTCCTTTACAGTATCGTATTTTCAGAGAGAATACACGATTAAAAAATAAAGATTATTATGCAAGATTTGATTATACAAAATAATTGTACTTGTGGAAACAAGCAAAAATTGGATTGTACAAATCTGTCTTCTGAAAAATAAAACAAGAAAAGTGAATTGAAACTGCTTAAAAAATGATGGAAAATTTTTTGATACAAATTAAAATAAATCCCGTCTTCTTAATTAGGATATAGAAAATAAAAGCGCACACTCCTTTTAAACTGTTCGTTCCCAGGCAAACTACACTGATATGTCTTTGCTTCTAAAGCAAAGACCCTGAGATTATATATTCCTAGCAATAATAAAACGCGCTTTTTCAGCATCTAAATTTTTCCTGTCTAACATCGACACCAAGAGACTTTATGTCTTCCTCTTATTTGCAAGAGGCCCCTCTGCGGGTATAAATATTTATTCACCAGACATTGACAAGAGTACGTTTTATTTGTCTTTGTTATTCTCTGTCTCCAGAAAATCCAGAGAAGCTCGGAATCTCTCCTCTGGGGCTCGGCTCGTAAGAAATGAGCAACACCGAGGATTGTCTTGAAGGTCCCTAAATAATAATTACAAAATGGGAAATGGCTCACAGCAGCTGGTTCGAGTTCCAGAAAGTGGTAAAATCAGCGAAAAGTGTCTTCAATCTGCTTAGTTGTTTGCTAAGATAAAATTGTAGTGAAAGGATTTGTTATCTCTTGTACTGCAGACTTTTTTTTTGGGGGGGGGTGGATACTTAGCATCAAAAGTATAATGAAAAGTCATTTAATATCAAAGTTGCAAGTCCATGAATTCTAATTTTTTCGTAATAGGTCGCGCAAAATGTTTTAATGTTAAAAAATATTAATTCCAGCTGATTGATCAACTATTTATTGTTATGCAAAACCTTTGTTCTAGATATAGGAGAACTACTAAACTTTATATTCCATATAAAGAACTCTTTAAATACATGTTAATACGGGATAGATTAAATAATAACAAATAATCAGTAAAAATATTAATAAAAAATTAATAATATTAATAAAAAATTAATAATATTAATAAAAAATTAATAATATTAATAAAAAATATAGTAATTTTCAAAAAATACAAACTCGAGACTTTGACGAATGTCCTTCAGTCTATCTGTGACAATGATAACTCAACATTTCTTTGAGTAGGATTGATGAAATTTGGTAAACATGATTTTACATTAATTTGTAAAGTGTAATCGAAGCTTTTGATAAAAGCATGTTTGTCTGGCTGTTCAATTATGAATTAACACGGTATTGAAATTTGGTATACATGCTTTTACATTAAATTTGTAAAGTATAATCAGATTTTTTGAAAAATCATTTTTGAAAAAAACATGTTTTTCTAGCTGTTTGATTATGAATTAACACGATAATGACAAGACAAAAAGTGTTAGATAGATAAAATTCTGTACACAGATTTATTATTTATACTGTAGGCATCTACCAAATTTTAAGCTAAATGGAACTAAGGGTTGATTCTCTCTCGGTCTATACTTTCAGAAACATGTAAACTCCTTTAACGAATAATCCAATAATATAAATATATAGAAATTTAGCATGAGACTTTGTGACTAAAATTGCATTTTTGTCAAATTTTGGTTTCAATCGACCGAGAAAAAATTTTTTATAGCACAAATTCGATTTTCGTATACTAGTAGTATGCCAGGAATTAATCGCATAATAAAACCCCCTAACACTACACGAAAAGCTAATATTTCATAATATTATCCGCCAATGTTCTCTGACATAGCTAGTTTAGCGAGTATGAGAGAAAGTTTTGGGGAAACCCTTCTAGCTGGTTAATTCTTGTAATTAAAAGCTGAAATTGAATACTTCAAAAAGTGATTATTTTAATGCCATGTATTATGAGATTTAATACTCCGGTTTAATCAGGTTATTATAAAGTTTCATACATTACACGAGAATGATAACCATCACAGTCTCTTTTTAAAATGTGGTCACATAATGAAGAAAATAAACTAAGAAAATAATCATTACTAGTTAATAAATATTTAAAAAAAAATGCCTTGAATTGTATTCTTAGCATTAAATATTGTGCAACTTAAAAATCAAGTATAAAGAATAGCATACTCTCATCACTGTTTACTACTTTATGATGGCTTTAACACAATTGTTTAAATTAAGCTTTAAAGGAAATTAACACATACGTAACATCATTAATACATGATTTCACACAAAAAAAAAAGTTTAACTGAAAACATGATTTCGCTTTCAAATTTTACCAACATTTTCGATTTATTATACGTATTGCCTAGACCAAATTAATTAGAAATTTAAAATTTTATGAAATCAATGGTTAAACTAGTTAAAAGTAAAATTACTGTGAAATTGATAACATTACAGATTTTTTAAGTTGAGAATTCTTGATTGCAATCTAGGAGATAGGTTTATTGAATCATAAATCCATTTTTCCAACTTGTTCGTTAATTTTGTACACAATAAATCTTCTATAATACATCTTGGAGATAGTTTTTCTTTTCATCATTTGTTTTTAAGAGTTGCTTATATAAAGCAAAATTTAAATGCTTGTATTATCTTCATTAGCTTTTGGGAACTCTTACCAAATAATCTGACGGTGATATTCACACAGGATTGTAAAATTAATTATTTATTGTAGCTGATAAACCCAGATGCATCCAATAGTTGTTGGCGATATATACAAACTTGATAACGATTAAAAATGTTCCATCTTACAAAAAGACATAGTAGCAAAACACAGGCGTAGTATGAACAAAGCAGCTCTTGCAGTAAACAGAATGACAAGCAACAAAATGGAATGAGACATCTGTAACACAAAGTACTCATAGAAAACTCATTGGAAGTTAATACTCTAAAAGAAAATTTTTAGTCGACAGCTATCTCTGAACTCGTCATTTGGTTTTCGTCTGTGCACCTTCGGGATTTATAGAACCTGCGACTGTATTGAATATTCTAGAATAAACAGCAGAACTCGGATTATTAATTAGCTATAACCAAGATTGTTTTTGACATTCGGGACTCATTCTTTTTATTACAAGATTCGTCATCAAAACCAGAAACATTTAATCGACATCCATTCAGCAACCATGTCTGCAGTTGAAAAACTATGATCAATAATAAGAGATTTGGTGCCCATGGGGACATTATTAATTATTCTTAACTTTATAAATATAGCAAAAATTCAGTCTCCTTAATCTTAGACTTTTCCGTCCAATCATCAAAACTGGTTATTGCAAGAAAATTGTTGATCACTAGAAACGGTAAATGTTTAATATGTTTAGATATTTAAGATCCTTCAGATATGTTTGGATATTTTAGCTGATTTTCTGTAACTTTCATGTTCACTACAAGAGCCAGTTATTTTATTAATTTACGATTTAGTTTTATGAAAGCTTTCTTCAGCATATGCTGGTGTTGTTTCTAATGGCACTTGTCATGGAGAAGTACACTACTCAAGTCAGCGATTTTGAGCCGAGAGTGCGTCTATGGTTTTGCTAGCGTAAACTAGAGTCAAGAGTACATCTCAGCTACTCTTGCATACCATTTGCTTGCACAACACCTTTTTATTGGGGAAAAGGATGCATTACCACATTCCACTGACAGGGCAGACGAAGAACAACAATGTTCGAATCGGGCCTCGAACCCAGGATGCCCAAATCAAGGGGAAGCCATGGTACCCCTATACCAGGACGCCGGCTATGCTTATATAAATATATAAAGTTACAAATTGCGTCATCAGTATTTGTAGAAACATTTTTAAATCTGTGCTTGCAAATATTTTACACCATTTTTGGCAGATTTAATTTCTTGTATTTCATTGAGCAAATGAATACTAAACTTTCGAATTAATATCTTGAATCACATTAATTCATGTATTATACAGAACCATACTTCCGAAATTACCTTCAGTTAGAATTTATTCCACATCGATTTTATCAGCTGTTTTTCTTGATTCGTTAATTTTTTTTTCAAGTTTTAGTTGTAAAAATGTATCAAATTATAATTCAAAAGTATCTTTATTAGTGCACTGCACACCGTGGTGGCTTAATAATAAATTATCAGCTTCGGACAGGAGGTTTTTGGTTCGAAACTCAATTTCACCGAAGAACCATCATGCAAGAGGATCTGGTGCTTGCTAAATCAATCGGGGCCAAACGTCTTTCCATTGGTGTGCTGGGAATATTTGGAAAAAGCAAGGTGCAAATTCAGGTATCGCACTCTTCATCTGACTATGGCTCAAAATTACGAAATCTGACCAAGATAATTCAAAAGTTGCTTCAAAACGGGATATAAATGTAACTAAACCATGCTAACATTAATAATTCTCATTAACTGTCGAATTTTATGTATAATTGTTTTGAAAAAAAAGCGAGAATACATTTTCTTTAATCTGAATTATAAAACGCATTCTAATGCTTTAATTTCAAATAGAAATACGAAATAAATTAAATTATCTGAATCGATTACTCATTAAATTGCTTTTTTTAAATTCTATTAACTTTTAGAATTCGTGTTTAACTGTTTAAACAGTTTAATAGGAATTACTTAACTTTGAATAAGTTTTTATTTTAAAAAATTCTGTAGGAATAAAAAACCTGATTATAATTTTAGAAATATTGAAAATTATTAAATAGGATTGTGTCCTTAAATAATTTTCGTAATTAAGTGAACTTGCAATATAATCTTATCATTTCGTGGACTTATTTTTATTCCATTGTATTAAGCCCATTGCGCCAATTCCAGAAAATTTATTCCACCAAAAACGATTTTCCAGGGAATTTATTACTGTATTAAAATTAATCTTGCCATTTTTCCAAGATAAATGGCAGATTGAGCTAAGAAAAACTATTTTCCTAAATCATTCTTTCAGATAAAGTAGATTAATAAAGAAAATTACGTTGAATATATTTTATTGCGCTATAAAATGGGAGGACTATTAATTTTTTTAGTGATAACTTGAATATCAAAAATATATTATTTCACGTGTTCGGAATTCTGTTTGTTTGAAAATTCTGAAATGTATATAAAATAAAGCCAGCAGTGATACAAGTGTATTTACAACAAATAAAAGTATGTTTTCCAGGTTTTTCTTAACCTTCCAGCGGGTGCACGTATGTGAGACATACACTAGAGATGAATTTCGTTTTATAACTTTAGATCTTGGGGCACTGGGAACGCCTGTCCTTGGCTATTTGTGGCCCTCCCTTTGACCTACTTTCAGTTGTCGTCATGAGTTTATGGTTTTAATAGGTCTCTACCAATCAGATATTTGTATTTTAGAGATACGCGCGACCGTTCATGTCAGTTTTTGTCACATCTGATTTTGTATGATTTTGCAAATAAATACGTATTGTTTTAGATTGGTAACAGCTGGCAAATGCAATTACGAAGGAAAATGTTGAATAAAAGCTCCCGTATCTCTAAACAGTGAGCTAAAATTAAAGGTGCTAAAGAGGAAAGCCGAACTAGGCATTGAATTGGAAGATGCGACGTCTGGAAAAAACCCTGCCAAAATGAAAAGCGAACAAGAATCAACAACTTCAGTAGTGAGATTTGCCAGAAATTTATATACGTATTTTGAGCACACTAAACACATTTGCTCAAATTGCAACGCTGAAATGAAATAACAATGAAACTATTTCCTTCCTTTTCATATCTAATTTTCAATTACTTTTTCCTTTTTATACATAAATTCGGTATTTTTGCACTTCTATATTTTATATGTAAATTGTTCTGTGAAAATATCGACCATTTCATTTATATTATTTTTAAATCAATTCATTTAACTTGTGGTCATTTTATATTGTTATAGCAATCTATGTTTAGATTGTTTCTGCTTCTTTTTAAGTAAAAAAAATATTTAAAGTGATTGTAGTTATTAATTCTAAGCTATTTACAATATAATTTTAATAGTTGAGCTTTAGAAAATTTACAATTTACTATAGTGTATGTGGGAAATACTTGTGACTTTTCATGTTGATATGACGGCCTCGCCAGCTAGAAGGTTAATTTTAGCTTTGAAGATAACAGCGAACTCATTATGTCCAATGATATATATATTTTTTAATTTGCTGATTAGGCGATTGCAATACAACATACAAAAATTATGCTTAATTCTAAACTAATGTGTTAGTTATTATGCGAAGTAATCATTTCATTGAATTTAGAAGTTATGATTCATTTTATATAAATTTTATCAATAATGATATTATGAAATATTTCTGAATATATTTAATATATAAGAATCATTGACGAAATTTTGTATAAATGAAAAATAATATTTACGTACCTCGCAAAAAAATTTCGAAAAGTTTTTTACCAATGTTTGGTAAACTCTCAGTTTTTTTCCTTGTTTAGATGTTTCTTACTATTCATTTGATAGTTATGTTGTGCAAGTTAAATTTGTCACATGTGCCTTCATTGTTGCGTATAGCAGCGGATAAGTGCGAAGTGTCATTTTTTCAATATGGGTAAGCTGTACTTCTAAGCTGAAACAAATTGCAATAATGAACCATTTTGCAATTATGATACTCACTGGGAGTCAAATATAGTTTTCCATTCCGTATGCTGCAGATACTATTCTAAGCTTTTCCTAATTTTTTTAGTATATGATTTCTTTGTTGCCCATAGCATCTTATAAATAACAAAGTGGCCTTTATTTTGTTCAATATAACTATTCTGTACTTCTCAGTCGAAACATATAACAATAATGAACCAATTTTAAGTTGGAAATCATATTCACTGAGAGTAAAATGCTGAGTTTATTCCCCTTATGGTGCAAATGCTTATTCTAAGATTTTTCTACTTCTTTTATAGATGGCTTCTTTGTTGCGCATGGCACCTCATAAATATAAATTGTCATTTTCTTTCAACATGAGTATCCTGTACTTCTCAGCCCGGAATCTACAACAGTAATGAACCATTTTGAGTTTACAATTATTATTAGAGTTTTTTTTGTTTTTTTATTGCTACAGAACTATTCCAAAACTTTCCTTTTTGTTATAGATGACTTCATTGTCACGCACAGCAACTAATAAATATGAAGTATCATTTTTAACACGGTGATAATTTTTTTAGCATCACATTATCATCATTTTTTAGCATCTCACGATTATCTGTTTTTTAGCATCTCACGATTATCTGTTTTTTAGAATTTCGTATTTATCAGTTAATTCACTATACAAATTTCAAATATTCATAGTCTTATTATGTTAATTGTTGAAAAAATATTAAAAGCAGTAATCAGCATAACTTTACAAAGAGTCGTAAACACAAAGCAGCTGAAATTTTGATATTGTCTTCCCCAGTAAAGGGAATATACTTTGCACTATCAATAAAGAAATAAAACACTCTGTAAGAACTAACATTTAAAACCTTTGATTCATAGGATTTAGCTTCTTCCCGGCCTGACTATGGTGGTTTCTTTTTTTTTCGCACGTTCCATAATTGCCATTTCCAGACTGGTCTCCTCAGTGGCTACGTTTTATGGCGACGTAATTGTTTACAGATGAACAGGTGAAGAACCCTCCTTCTAAGAACGGACATCTATTCCTTTATAGGGAGACCAAATAAAGGACCATCCGTGCACTAATCTTGTCTGCGACACAGATATGCAGCCTTTTTTGTTTCCTGTTGTGAACATTTCTGAACATTCCACGAACATTTCTGATGTCTACTGTAGACCAGTGAAGTTTTTGCTGAACGACGATTGGAGAATCGGCAGCCAAATGCTCCGATATGGATGAGAGGTGGAGTCTAAGGAAGAAAGAAAATGCGAGCGTTTTGGAGACAGAAAGAGAAGAGACCAGGAGCTTTTTGGTGAAGAAGTTGAGAGATCGGTGAAAGCCGAACGTTCGAGAGAAGATTTCACCCTAGGAATTCGGTGGATTCCCGGCATTAACCCGGTACCAGCTTGAAACTTTGACGGCTGTTCTCGCGAGTTTCTCCGAAATATTTCGAGGAACTATTCTTGTGTTGTTCCACATGGACTTTTCATTTAACCTAGATGATAAATAGTATTTTTTTCTTTAACTTAAAGCTGTAAATAAAGTAATTGGATTAAAACGCTACCCTTTATTTGATCAGACCAGATCGAAACACTACAGTGATTTCATTTGAATTTACTTAGCGTTTTATTTTTCTCAGCCATGTATGTCTCAGAGATTTGCAACAATGGCTTCAAATGAAGCCCCCGTCCCTTAAACTTGCATACAAATATAATTAAAAAATTAACCGAACATTTTATTTTTCTTTAAATTAGCTTTATTAAGAACCTGTTTTAAAGAAACACTAAAAATATTTTGGAACGGACATCATAATTTACCGCCGCTGTCAGATGACAAGGACAGTACCTGAGCTGACAACCCCATCAACCAAGCTACCATTCCAAACCAACGGGAGAAAGTTTCTGGCAAATTTAGCTCGCACCAGACCGTTCTTGAACAACTGTTCTTCAGTGGACTCAGGTGTCAAGCATAAAACCTTCCGGTTCTGAGGTCCAAGTCTTACCACCAGGCCATGGCGGCCACATTTGATTTTGTTAAAGGGATATCAGTGACAAAAATATCGGAATTTGATTATTGATATGATGATTTGCTAAATTAAATAACAATTTGAAGTAATTGAATATTTATTTTATGAGTGCCTTGTCATTTTCAGCCGTGATTAGATAAGAGGTTCATAACTTGAAGAAAAATTTAATAGAAAGGAAACTCTTATCTTCCAGTGAAGAAGAACTTGGTTTCGAGGAAAACTCCCTTACCATCTCACCGTTCTAGATAAAGTCTGTTTAGAAAAGATTTGAAGACAACACCTATCTTCTTTGTTCATTTGTTCTAACCAAATTAACAAAAATAAAAATTAATTAATATTCTAAAATTTTGCCGGTGATTATACATAATCACCTCTGAATTTGTTAAATATTATATATTGGTAAATATTAAACATTATTTCATATTTATCAAATTTACTGGTTAATTTATAAAATAGCCATTGGAAAATAAGATAAATTATTTCATATTTATCAAATTTACTGGTTGTTTTATAAAATCCCCATTACGAGTTGTTGATTTTATAAACTAACAGGCAAATTTGATAAATATGTAAGAATTTATCATATTTAACAAATTCAGTGATGATTATGTATAATTACTGGTAAATTTTATATAATCACCTATCTAATTTATTACTTTTACTGTAACACACACACACACACACACACACACACACACACACACATATATATATATATATATATATATATATATACAGAGAGACACTTTTTTCTAAATTTACAGATTTCTGTCAAATTTAAAACAAAATCTTTTCAATAAATCGGTCAGGATGGCTAAGGCAGTACTAATATAAAAGACGAAAGCTATAAAACTTGCGGATTTAGACAGATAAAATTTCTTTTAAAATTTATCACCCAACTATAAAGTCATTTCAAATGTTGCATTAAATCTCTCTAAAGGCTGACCACATGCCGTGCTTCGATTTCCCATGCATGTAAATGTTGTAGTAACTTGCGGTTATTTACAAGCATGCTGACAATTATCTATCAAAGATCTAAGTAGATTGGGCTTCCTTTGTTTCTTCAGTATCGGCAACAAGGGGCAAGGGCACGACTCTTTGCTGTCATATTCTTGACATAACTCTTAAAAAAGACGTGATGCCACTGCACGCATCGTAGCGTTATTGTGGGGAGGACTTCATTCATGCATTTCATTTCCTCATCAACATATCAAAATTCAAACTTGGATCAAAGAACGACCACCTCTGATCCAGTACCAGTGGTATTCCCCTCGATATGGAGGATATTGTAATTACAGCAGATCTATACATGCGCCAGCCACAACACGCACACACGAAGAGTCTTTGGTCGGTAGGGTAGAACAGGCATCCTAATGGGTACTAATCCAACGTTCTACTGTCCAGGCTATCATGTAAATTCAATCAATAAACGGCTTTTCTTTTCAGTGGCATGGATGGTATAGTTTTAGTTCTAACTCAAATTACAATTTTAATCGGTTAAAGAATACACATTCAGTTTTCTGGCATTGTGTATTAACTGCATTCCAACAATTAATCTTCAAAGAAATCTTCTTAGGTCATATGCTAACATGTTTTTTTCAAATATCAATTTATGTGGTTATTTATATATAAATGAGGGTACGAGGAGATACGAGGGTTTTTTTTGAAACTCCGATCGCACTTTATGAAGACCAGGCATGCAGCAGGTGTGCGCAGTAGGCCACTGCACATCTCCCCCTCCACATGCTCTGTCACTGGCAATTCCAACATGCCATTTCTTGTTCAGCTGCAGTCACGTAAACATGGCTATCTCCATTAATTCTCCCGCGAAGTGTGAATAGCAAAGTGTTATTCGCTTTTTGCAGGAAGAAGGGAATAGAGCAGCTGAAATTCATCGAAGAATGAGTCGAGTGTATGGAGATGACATCATGAGTGATGGTGTTGTTCGTGAATGGTGTCGAAAGGCCTGGCATGGTATGACGTCTGGAATTGTTCTGGTCCATGACAATGCCCGTCCACACAGCACTCTTGTAACAGGACGGCTCCTTGAGCAATTTCGATGGGACATTTTAGAACACCCACCATATAGTAACGACGTAGAGTCGAGTGACTTTCATCTTTTCTTTGAACTGAAGAAGTAACTTGAGGGACAACTGACGATTAGCTCAAAGAATCTGTCACAACTCATTTCAAATCATCGGCGGCACCATTTTATGAAGAGGGTATTGCAAAGCTTGTTGATAGATATGACAAATACCTTAATCTTCAAGATGACTATGTAGAGAACTAACCTTTATTGTGCATTACTTTTGGTAATAAAATCAATTTTTTATATTCACCCGTCTCTTATTTATAGCCCATCGGAGGTTGAAAAAAAAATAGCCCTCGTTTAAATTAGTGCTAACAACAGTAAAAAATTACATTCATTCAAGTTCCACATTATTTAAAACAATCAATTGTTATTTTACCAAACAAAAATTGATGTAAATATACAAGGAGATTTTTAAAAAAAATATCTACCTCTAATGGACCGTAACTATCATGCCGTTTACAGCAACGAAATAAAATATTGGTTCCAAGATATTTTGTGATTGTATGATCGTAGAATCATATGAAAAAACAATTTAGCTATAATTACAATTACAGTGACGAAATTTTAAAACTTTCACTTAGCAACACCAACGTTTTTTTACTGGAAGGCCTTCTTCATAGGGAAAAATAATAAATAGCGTTGAATTTTTACCGGTAGCATGAAAATTTCCTAGTCTAGAGAAGAAGAGAAAACAACCAAACACAGCGTTGAGCCACATAAAGTAAAACATTTTGCTGGGATTTATAAATTTTTTACTTGATCTACGATGGTACTTTGCATACGACAGATGATGTCTAGAACCAAAACACGTACCAGGTTGAGGGAAATATCTTGAACAGACATTCTGCTAGACGTACCACAGTTGTTTTCTCTTTTCTTTTTAGTCTAGAGCCTGTGATATCCATTCTACAGGTTCCTTTCCCAAGCTATTTATTGTCTTCTGATCTGCATAACACGTTCACATAAAAGGATTTCCTGATACCTATTGACATTTTTAAAATTTATCTCTAATCTTAATTGTTGCAGCTGAAGTGATGTTTTCGTGAGACACAATATATCATGAAATAATATTTTTTTTTGCATTTCCTATGAATGGTATGATAGTTGTGGTCTTATGGTGGTAAGTTCATAAACCATAAAACATCGAGACCTGGGTGCATACTTTTGCCTAGGGGTTATGTAACGCGGATGCGGACACAGTGGTCCCA
The DNA here is from genome assembly GCA_026543055.1 of Argiope trifasciata. Lineage (NCBI taxonomy): Eukaryota > Metazoa > Arthropoda > Arachnida > Araneae > Araneidae > Argiope > Argiope trifasciata. The sequence goes on along the minus strand of JAPMOQ010000159.1, from coordinate 1,649,856 downwards.
AGATTGAATCTAAAAGTAAGCACATTGGTGCCTCTGGTTCTGCACTAACAGAAGCAATCTGACTGTCGCTCTCTACCGGCATCAAAAGTCACGATAATGCTGGCGTTGCTCTTTAATTAATTATGTTGAAGCACTGAAACGTGTTTTCTTGCCAAATGTGACATTTGATTTAAAAAAAATTCTATAAATACTGACAAATAACTTTATATTCAAAACAGGCAGAAACATATTAAGATAGAATTTTTTTAAACTATATTTTTAAAAAATCACAATTTATATTTTAACAAAGGCTTTTTTATTTCATTCAAATATTTAGATAACTAAGGCTATAAGATCTTTACATATAAAATAAGTAACGAAAACAACTGCGAATGAATTGCAATTAATATCACTTCAAATCTCACTAAAAAGTGCCTTCATCAGTTGAAACTTTTCAAAAAAAAATTAGTCAACAATTTATTTTTTTTCCTTTCAATTTCCTTTGAAAATTGTTCAAAATTGTTGAAATTTTTTTCCAAAAACATTCGTCACCCGCCATAGTGCCTGACTAGATAAAAACGATCTTAACCTGCAAAAAACACTTGGTGCATTCATCTCACATACAACTCACTGGAGGGGGTGAAATGTGGTGGTAAGTTCATAAGCCAGATAAAAAATTCCTGATTGGAGCATGCAGTTTTGTCTAGGGGTTATGTTATGTAGCTGTGAACCAATGCTCCCGAATTTGAACCTCAAGGATCCAGAGTCTTACATATTAGGATAATTTTCATAATCACCCTTTATATGATTTCCTTACAAAGCCTTAAAAATGAAACTTTTAAACATGAAACGTAAAAATTACTTAATGAATAATTTTGATATTTACATATTCTTGTCTAGATTCTTATTCGAAAACAATTTTTACAAATTTTAAATTATAGTAATTAACATGCTGTAAATGCTTTTGAAGCTATTAGCATTTTTTTTAAAATCAGAATCATAAGGCTGGCAAATGGGATAATCACAGGGACCACGTTGGCCTGGAGAAGGTTACGAACCGGAGATCTTCAGGTTCGAGACAAAATAACTCCAAAGAACCGTTGTGTAAATGGGTCCAGTGAATGCTAAATCCATCTGGGCCCAACGCTCTCCTGCTAGTGTGGCATGAAAACTTGGAGAAGAGGCTTCGGTTCTTAAGATGCTACTTAAAAAAGCTCTTCATCTTACAGTGGTACAGAATTATGAAGCCAAAGTGATGAATTATTCCAAAATATCATCAGAGTAGCTTTAAAATGTGATATTAATATAACTAAAATTTAAAAAATATACAATCTTCTTTACCATATAAGATTTCTGCTGAAACCCAAGCTAAGAAATATTAGCTAAAACGTTTCCAAATTCGTTGCAAACACAACTTTAAGAAATACCACAAGATTGCAACTAGGTTTCCAAACAATGTCCATGTTTACGGAAGCATGAAGAGTGTCAGTTGTAACTTATCTCCGTCGAGGTAGTATCCATTCACAATAAATGTAGCAATTTCTACTAGAAAGTAGAGAATTCGGAAATAAATCATTATGCATTATCGAATTTGAGTAACTTAAAAAAAGTCATTTTCAAACGTTATTTCGATAGAAATATACTGCATTGGAATCAATTCTGCGTAAAATAATTACTATTTTTATCACATTCATAATCAACTCTAAATATAAATATTTTTTATTAAACACGAAATGCTTAAGTACTTATAAATCCGATAGTAAATTTTTATGTTATTAGATAAAATATATCTTGTGTCTTGAAAGAGAATTATGACATTTTAATTCAATATTTTATTTTTGGCTATCAATTTTAACGCATAGTATTGCTGTTCTATAAAAAAATGCATATGCATCCTTTTTCAAAAATAATTTACGCAAGATACTAAATAATTTTTATTACTTTAAGAAGAGCTTATGGTGGTTATTTATTATGATATTAAAATTAATCTGGAGAGCATTTGAAAAGATCTTTTTCAAATTAACTGAAAGAATGAATTTATGTAAGCATTTTAATCTTTTACTAAGCATGCGATATTTAAGTGCATGGAAAGATAATAAAGATGATGTTTTCATTTCGTATATAAAATGAGTTTTTAATTGAAAATAAATTTAATCTCTCTTACCCATGATACTGAAATTAAACTTTTAAACAATACGAAATAAGCTAAAGACTTAAAGACTCAGGTGCGTATTCTTAAGAATAATACCATACATTTCAGTTAATAAAGAATAAAATAATCAATAAATGTTTTTTATTTTTTTATTACCGTAATACTAATGAATGTTGTTATATTTTCATAATAATTAAGTAAATAATCAATATAAAAATTGGAAATTCATTTTATAAGGATTTATAATGGGGAGTAGTTTTTTTCTGAAAAGAGAGAATTATTTTCTTCAAATTGTAGATCATACGATCATATGCAAATTTATTTACTCCTAATATGTTTCAATTTAATTGATAAATAGACACATAAAGAGAAACGGGATAGCCTGGTTAATAGGGCGTTAGATTGGCATTCCTTGGGTTCCAAGTTTGAAGACTCTCCTTGTGTGTGGTGGCTGGTGCACGTATAAATATGCCGTGATCTCAAAGTCCTCCATGTCGAGGGGAATACCATTGGAAAGTACTGATTCAAAAGTAATCGTTCTCTGGTTCAGGTCTAAATTACGATCTGCTGAGAAATTAATAAATGCATGAATGGTGTCCTGACCGTAAAAAGAGCTGCGACAGCTAAAATGTATGCTTGGCTGTAGTTCGTGCTACTATAAAAGCTAGAGGTGCTTTTTCAGATTAAATCACTGGCATATAACCATCAGTACCATATGTCACCCACAGATATAAAGAGGTAATTTTGATGTAAATTAAAGATAAAAAACAGTACTGGTCTCGAAAAACACTTTTTTGTATACTTTATAATAAAGTAGTTGTAAAAGTAAAAACTTTCTATAGCATTGGTGAACAATAACTAGGAAATGTTAACATTTGAACGTTTTTACTGTTTATGAAAATTTACAAGCCAGCTGATAGTTATGCGTCAACGATTCAAGCTGGATGAGCGTCTCTTGTTTATTCAGTAGCATAAACTAAGACCAAGAATGCGAATTAGTTATTTCGTCCGTCACCTTCGCTTGCACAACCCCTTTTTAAAAGAAGTGAGGATTCACACAATTCACAGATAAAGCACTGAAGAAGGAGAACCATTCCTGAACATTGAAGCCCAGATCACGTGAGAGACGCGCTACTCATTCCAATTAATATGCAAGATTTATGCAATAACCAATTTAAACAAACTCGAAAAAAATCTTTCATGCGCTTTTTGAAAATGAAACTGAAATTTCTAATCTGAAAGTTATCAGTCGAATAAACTCATATATATAAAGTCTTATTTTTCTGTTCCAACCTACGTAAAGCTAGGAAATGCTTTGTTATCTCGAAGCATATTCAAACACGTGAATTTCGATTATCTACAATGTGGTATTTTCAGACGCTTTGTTTATCATTATGGTAACCACTCAAAATTATCTTATCAAACTCAAAACTCAAGTTAAACCTTCTAGATCAAATAAAGATTATTTCCAAGGAACTACTACATTTACTCATAAACAAGTAAGCCGAACCCAACCAAGTTTTAAACGCTTATTATATAAGATATAAGAATAAATATCATCTACTCCTAAGTTACAAAAAATAATTAAAAATTCATATAACTAGGAATGAATAAAAATATCAATTTTTTATGGTTTTAAGGCCCACTTTTATTTTAATTCATCTTTTCGCAATGCTAAAATAGTGATCTCACTTTGTTTAAAATTAGATAAAGTCAAGCGGTAAAATAAAAGTACCTTTTCAAATACTTCGGTATTTATAAAGAAAATTTGTCTGAATACTAATATAACAAACATCTACATCTTATAAAGAAGCCTACTATCAGTGGATTATAAAATCCTGAGCTTCAATTTAGATTCTAATTTTAACCAAGAACAGAAGATAAAATCAATTCTTTCGTTATAATATTTAAAGCAAATGCCATGATTTTTTGTTAAAAACATTATACATAAAGGGTTCCAATATCGAGCAATGATGCACACACATCAATTAACTGATAGGTTGACTATTCTAATGACAGAGGGAGAACCATTTGATTCATTTTTATATCTGCAAAACAGAAGTCCTTGTTATCCAGTTATACATTGTCTTTTTTTTTTTTGCTACTGTGTAATAAAACATAAGAACAAAATATTCAGTAGCCTTTTTCACAAACGTTTTTGAATCAAATTTTATCGCATTCCTCTTTTTTTTCTTCATTATCGGTTCATATTGACTGTTTAAAAAAAAAGGATTTTTTTTTATAAATTGGCAATAATACTCATGCATTTTGTATTTTTTCAACGCACTTATATTAACGATTTAATATAAACGAAGAAATAGAGAGCAGGTTTAGCAGTAAGCGTACATTTAGCTACATAATTCGTATAACGAACATAATTCGTTTAAACTATAAGATTCTTCTTTTGCAGAAAACATTTAACTCTTAACTGGGGAGGTAAAATTTTAGGACGAAACTGGGGATGTGCGAACTACATAACCGCATTTTCTTTACACTTGAATCAAAGTTTTTAATAAAAGTATTAGATTGATAATCTGCCGATATATTCTGCAGGCATTTTTCTTACAATATAAATGTGTTTTACGAATTTTTCAAAATATTTCGTCACAGAAAAAAGTAAATGCGTCGAAACATACATTCTGTTCTCAAATGACATGTAACAATGAATAATATTCTTGAAAAAATATATTACTTCATAGATATTTTGTAATTCTATTTTCTTTTACAGTATATAAAGGTATGCAGAAAACAATATAAGGCGAAATTCAAAAATTATATGAATAAAAAATGATAAAATTGTTCCTTTTTTATATCGGCTTGTGTAATGTCATAGCGCGGTTTTTTAGGGTATTTCAGATATACACGATAAGAACTATTATAAAAATCAGCTTATAAATTTTGTATACATAACTATTGGCATATTAATATATTTTTAAAAAATGTTTAAAAACATTATCACTAGAAAAAATAATTATGTTTGAACATACATATCAGAATCAGTTGAATACGAACTTTCATTAAAAAAACTCATCTTCACAGTAATCCTTATTTCTAAAACCACTTTCTACTTCATTCAAAAGTGCCTGGAGCATTGCTTCATGATAAGATCAGTAAATTGGATGATATTTCTCGGCATAATTTTACGCGCCATCTACTAAGTCTTGTTTATCACAGGGGCATTAACGGGGAGGAACAGTCTGAGTGACGAGGCTAAAAGAAATAAGTGAATTATTTTAAACACCATCTGCTGAAATTGCAGGTGTATTGAAAGTCATGAACCAGGAAGCTTAAGTGCCAATCCACTCAATAATGCTAAAAATAGAATAGGAGTGAGCGAAAATTCTTCGCTGGCTGTCTCAATGACCGCACGCCCCCAGTTACGGATTAATTGTATATAATTATATTTTACTACTTGGTATAAATATTGTATATTATTAATTTTTTTTTCTTTTAGCCTTAAAACTTAAGGATAGATCCGATCAACAACTCTAACTAAAACAACAAATTACTAATAATTGGAGGAGTTCATTTAAAAAAAATAATGTTGTTATTATTTTTGCGGAGTGAATATCTTTGCATGACTCTTTAGAACAGACAAGTTCATTTATTTATTTCTAGTTGCCACGTATCCTGAGTTCTTAGCCGCATTTTTAAATTTAAAACTGTTTTCCTTTAAACACTTTACTAATTATGTAGTATAATTTATCCAAACATCTTGAATAAATTACAGTCATTTAATTTTAAAACAAACTTTGAGAGCTTTGCTTTATCTTATTTCTTATTTTTACAAATTTATCTTTAGTCACAACACTAAAAACTACAATCCAAATGTGAGTGTTGTTAAAGCAAAAAAAAAAAAAAAAAATGTAATGAAGATAAGTTTTAACGATAAAACTTAAGAAAATCTTAGTTTATCTGTTTAAACTAATGATATCAATAAAACTTCAGACATGGCTATTCTTCTGATCTTTTTTAAAAATATATATAGTTAATTGTTAATTAGTAGTTTTCTTGTTAAAGTACTAAAGAGTTATTCTCAAGTCAAAATCTATAGTCACATTCATTCTGAAAGCGGGTAAATGAAGAAATTCTTCAAGTTTTCAAATGCTGGAAATTTTGCTATAAACTGAAAAGCAAATCTTTCATACAAATGCTTTGATGTTTTGTTTTATTGCTTAAAAGTGGTTGTAGAAAGAACAGTGAGCAATAATTTATATTTAATTTTCATCATTTTATTTAAAAAAAAACCAGTAAGATTATGCTTAAAAGTTTATTTTAAATATGTTTTTAATGTTTATATGTAGTTTCATCTGAACTAAGATTCAGTTGGAACATTTGAGATGATAAAATACCTCTTTTTCATGACGAAAAAAAATGGATTTTCGTTTTTACCTATATTTACCTCATTAATCATGTCTTTGTTCCTGTTTAGAAAAGAGAATTTTCCTGGAAAGCGTATTGAATAGCATCTGCTTCCTTCTTAATTATTTCCTTATTCTTAGAAAATATTTTTTTTCCTATGGCACTTGAGAGCCAGCGCAATCTTTCTCTTTAAGAATTCAAACTTAAGGGATGATCTGACGATTTTATTTAACTTTCCTTAAGGGATGAAATGGAATTCAGAGAAACATTTCGAACATGTTTACGCATGTCAAAGCATGGTAGAAAAAACATTTAATAATAAACTGAAGTCGTTGTTGTTGTTTATCATGGTAGTTGTCATAGACAAGCCCACTGATTAAATCAGTGAATTTAAGTAGAGAGAACGTCGCTTGTTTTACTGTTGCGCCATCTAGGACCAACAGTACATCTTAGCTACTCACGCGTCACAACTCTTTTTTAAGAGGAGACTTCATTCATGCATTTTTTTTCACTCATCCACAGAAAGATTACATCCTCACATTTGCGTGAACAACCCCTTTTTACAGAGGGGGGGGGGCTCTTTCACACACCTCCCAGATAGAACACAGGAATCTGGACTCGAACCCGGGAAGCGCAAATCATTGGCAAGAGGAACTTAATTCCATTTATAATACTGTACATAATATTTGTATGCAGGATGTTCGGAAAAATGATTCATTTCAAAAGTGATGAATCGCAATATAGTTGGAGAAAAAAATGTACCGGTTGCTGAAATTTTGTTACTAAAGTAATCAATTTTAATGATTCCCAAATGTTGAAAAAAATATTCGCAGATCTCGATATCAGGAGACATTGCTGGTTAAATAACTTAAATATAACTAGCTCGTATAATATGACATAAAAAATCCCTAAAAAAATTCGAATATTCATCATAATGTTTCAATTGAAATGAATTGTCATGAATTAAAGGTATGATGTCACATTTCTTAAAGAGTTTCTGGATTTTACCATTGCGCATATTTTTGGAATTGCCCACACAAAAGAATGTCATGAAAATTCAAATCTAGGAATATAAGATTGATTGAAGCAAGAAATAACTGCTTCTGTATAGTTTCCATATTGTCAGACAATAATAAGCCCGTCAAATAATGTGTTTAGAAAATAGATACATCTGCTACATCTCTAAATCCAACTCGCAGAAACTGTGTTATTGCTCTTCCTAATGGTAGTTTCCATAGTATACCAAGGTCGAAGTCAGCGATTTTAAGCCGAGAGTGGGTTATGTTTTAGAAGCGCCAACTAATGCCAAGAGCACGTTTTAGTTGCTCAAGCATCACCTTTGCTTGCACAGCCCGTTTTTTCAAGTGGGCACATCCACACTTCTCCCTGATAGAACATATAAAAACACCCATGTTCGAACAGTTACTCGAACTCGGAGAGTCCAGATCATGTGGAAGGCACCCTACCCCTAACCCGGGCGTCGAATCAGAAGATATGATATATGACTATAGCTATACAAACTATCATGTAATTCATGCAGAAAGGGAAGATATTATCTTGAAGTTATTATATTGTACAGTAATAATTACCATCTTTATCGAAAGTGGTGGCCGATGTTCTGATAGATTTTTGCAGGACACAGTGTTGATTATATAGAAATTTGAGGATTTTTTGACCTCAGATATTTGTTTGTTTTGCAATTATTTGCAAGGTTGAGAAGTTTTATTGAAAATTAAATAGATGTCGCATACATCTCACTACAATCAATTTTTAAAAGCAAATTAAAATAAAACAAGTATAAGCATTTAAAGGTCGTGTAAGAATATAAAAGGAACATGTTAACTGAATTCCCATTGTTGATTGTTTTTTGTACATTAGTATAACAGTGATGAAATTTCGGAACAAGAAATATTCACTGTTTCAAGGAATTTACTCCTTTTTGCACTGTAAACATTCAATATCAAAATAGCAAATGCCATATTTTTCGGGAACAGAATGTGCAATTCGCCCAAAACAAATAGATTGCCCATTTCAAAACACATGCTCTTTCAATAATATTGGAACTCAAACAAGATTCTTTTTTACTTCCACAGAAGATCGGGTTTCTTTATACTGTTCAGATTTGTCGAAAAAAGTAACTACACGAAGATTTGGAAATTTAATATTGTTTTTCAATGCCTGCTATTACTTCACACTCACCCTATATTTATTTAATATATCAAGTTTTCAACCGTTAATAAAATACTTTTCATTCACCCACTCAAGTTTTCAAATTCATTTTCTAAACTTGTAGTAATTGACGCTCTATGTTAATACAAATTTTCAAATATTAATTTATTAATTAACTGTGTAAATAATGTTTAATATTTCTCTTTGTCTCCACTTTTTTTCAATCTTCACTCTTCGACTTTTGTTAAATGATCGTGATATCTGTGTGAAATATACAGTGTCTCAGTGTATGAGTTCAATATACGAGAAAAGACTGCAGCTACATATAACAATTATATTAGAAGAAAAGTATTGCAGAGTGGCAATAGTATCAAGCCCGCATTGCCAGCAATTCAAAAATTGCAAAACGTGTGCATACAAAGACAACAGCAGAGTACTTAAAACCAGGCTTTACTACATAACCTGATATAACCTGAAATAGCTCTTTAAATTTGCGAGTTAAAATTGTAAATCCAAGGAGTATTACTCAATATATTCTGTCTTAAGTGTGAAAAATTGCCATTACCTAATCCATATTGTTCTAACAAGTGTATTATTGCTCTAACAAGATAATTATTTTAAAACAACTCACTAAAACATTTGAAACTGAGTTACTCTCAGAATTTTCAAGCATACAATTTCTACAGAGCTGAACCTTCTCGATTACCTCAAAATATTTCAGTGAACAGAAATTTTGAAATTAATTTTGAGCATCTATTATTTAGTTAGAAGTTCTAGTTCGTTACATTTTTCTGAATCACAAAAAAAATAGAATTTTAAAATCAAAAGAAAATTAATATAATGATAGAAATTCACATAATGAAAATTCTGCTTATCCTAGGTCTTTTCGAATTAAAGTAAATATTTATTAAACAGACTAAATATTTAATGAATTATTTTACGCTTGAAAGCAGATTGAGAGGCATTCTAGTACACTGAATATATCTTCTCCTTCGTTGCTTTATTTATTTGTTTACAATTTTAATTTTGGCCTTCTAATTATTTTTAAGAAAATATCAATAAGGAAAATGGTCTGTATTTTTATCATTTCAGCAATGGTAAATCACAAAATAAAATTCTTAAGGCCAAACGATTTTTATTGAGATGCAGATGTTAGAACAAATACATGTTGGTTAATTTTCTCCATTCATTATTTTAAAAGAATGTTTTGATAACGAAAGTGAGACTGGTAATGGAATAGATATAAGGAAATATAACAATAAAAATTTTACATGCACAGCTTCTATTCTTTATTCCTTTCAGTTATTAAAATCGTTTGCCATATCAGCTGAAATTTATGAACTATAATTTGCCTTGCAATAGCCGTTTTACCTTTAAAAAGAACATCCGATTATTTATTTTCCTAACATATTTCTTTATTGAAATATTGCTAAATATACAAAATCCTTTAATTAAAATACTTTTCTGTCATAATGAAGATGTACACTTAACTTATTAATGAATATTCATAACTTTAACGAACAAAATATCCTTAACAAAATAACTGAAATAAATGTGAAAGTGAAAACGATTCAATTTCCTAAAATCCTAAGAATTTTCCAAACATTCATATCTATGATTCTTTTTTTTTTAATATTGTTTCACCTCTTATCATTAGCACGAAATAAAATAGAAAGAGAGGAAATTGAGTTTCGTTATCTTAAGTGAAAGAATTCAAAACGGCCATGCAGAAATTAAAACTAATTCGCATTTTGTGGCAACTCATAACTTAATTTTAAAATGTAGGAAATAATAAAGAATATATTTGAAAAAAAATTGTACATCTTCAAGATCTCGTTATTATTTTGTATTTGAGATTCTTCAAAACTGAATGATCACGTTAAGAATGTAAATGAAGCAATTTTGTGTTTAGTAATCCTCTCTCTATATAAATATGTAAGTGTGATGATATTTTTAAATTTCAAATACACCCTAATTAATTCTCAAATATTTATCTTAATTTAGCCGATATTAACTTTCTAAAATGTTTTCTTATTTCCTGATACGATAACATTTGTTTTTTTTAATGCAACAGAAGCACTGTAAAATTTCTGACATCGACAAGTTTCTATACTCCGAGTGAAGGGAAAAAATAATGAGAAATGAAGGGATTAATTCGTTATATATATATATATATATATATATATATATACATTGAAGTGACAAAAGCCATTGGATAGCAATATGCAAATATACAGATGGCAGTAGTATCGCAGCGAAAAAGTATAAATGCGGAGTTCGTTTTCCACAGCTTTCATTTGTGTTCAAGTTATTCATGTGAACAGGGTTTTCGTGATTTATGGCGGCACGACGAGAATTAACAGACTTTGAACGTGGAATGTTAGTTGGAGCTAGACGCATGGGTCATTCCATTGAGGATATCGTTAGTGAATTCAACATTCCTAGATGCACAGTATCAAGAGTGTGCCGAGAGTATGAAATTTCAGGCATCCCATCCCATCATGGACAGCGCAGTGGGCCACCAGCTGCACTTAACGACCGAGACCGCCGACGTCCGTGTAAAATGATCAATGTAAATTGACACGCAACACTTCGTCAAATAACTGCAGGAATCAATGTGGAACATACGAGGGACGTGTCCGATAGGACTGTGCGGCGAAATTTGTCTTCCTTGGGCTATGACAGCAGAAGACCGACTCGAGTGCCTTTACTGACAGCACGACATCGCCTGCAGCGACTCTCCTGGGCTCGTGAGCATATCGACTGGTCCCTAGACCAGTGGAAAACCGTGGCGTGGTCAGATGAGTCACGATTTCAGTTGTTACGAGCTGATGGTAGAGTTCGAGTGTGGCGCAGACCCCACGAAGCCATGGACCCAAACTGTCAGCAAGGCACTTTTCAAGCTGGTGGTGGCTGCATAATGGTGTGGACTGTTTTTACATGGCATTGACTCGGTCCTCTGGTGCAACTGAACCGATAATTGACTGGAAATAGTTATGTTCAGCTGCTTGCAGATCACTTGCAGCCATTCATGGACTTCACGTACCCGCACAACGATGGGATTTTTATGGATGACAATGCGCCATGTCACCAGGCCAGATTTGTTCTCGATTGGTTTGAAGAACATTCCGAACAATTCCAGCGTATGATCTGGCCACCTAGATCGCCCTATATGAATCCCATTGAGCATTTATGGGACATCATCAAAAGGTCCATTCGTGCCCAAACTCCTGCACCATCCACATTTTCAGAATTATGGACGTCTATACAGAGAGCATGGCTCAATATTCCTCCAGAGGACTTCCAACGGCTTGTGGACTCCATGACACGTTGAGTTGTTGCACTTCGCCGGGAAAAAGGAGGACCGACACGATATTAACAGTCATCCCAGGACTTTTGTCACTTCAGTGTATATATATATATATATATATATATATATATATATATAAATCAAGTGGCTATCAGATTATTCAAGATTCGATATTTAAAAACAGATGGGTTTTTATCCCATCATAAAATTTTTGGAGATCCAATCTTTTTTTGTCAGTTAGAAAAATTGAAATTTTTGATAATTAATCACTTTCTTTTGTTTATTTCTATAGTATCGATTCCCTTGAATTATTCGCTGATTCGGCTGTTATTCTATTATATCATTAGTTGTAATTCTTACTATGTTAGTTATAATTAGTTTTGATATTAATAGTTCTGATTATACTCTTATAATTTATCTCATATAATAAATGGCTGATTGCCATAATTAATTTCAGTTATCGATTTGGATACAAAGTCATGCCCATGCATCCATCAAATTGCCAGACATTAACGCTGTGTTATACCTTATGTTTTGTTCATTATGTGTATGAGCCTTTTTAGTAGAGGTCCATACCATAATAATATATCACTATTGAAAACCTAAATGTTTCATTCTCTTATCATCTGAATGTTGTAGTATTGTAGATGCACTTTTCTTAGTCACCTTGTAAATTACACAGTTACTAAACAGTATGCTTCTTTTTCATACTTCAAAAAGGCATTGGTGATTCGAAGTGAGCAGTGGACTGTATTTTTTGCTTAACCCCCTTATTTAAAAATATATACACATTTACAAATATATATACATTTATAATTTAGTTCACATAATAAATGGCTGATTGCGGTATTGCATTATGACGGGCTTTATTAAGCTTTACAAAGCTTGTTTACAGCTTCTGCAGGTGGCCGGCGTGCCAATGCAGGTCAACATTCTAATGAGCAACTGAAAGACTCGACCTTAAGGGTAGATAAAGCAGTTAAATTAAGAACGCCAATTTGGCATTAAACTATATTCACGTGAACAGACATATTTAAAATTTTTAAGTGTCTTATTACATGTAAAAACATTTTTGTGCAATTATATTTTCGTACGTTATCGAAAAGAAAATTCCGAATAGAAGTGTTATACATACATAATGACAGCTCTTAATTTAACTTAAATTGATTTTCGAATTTTTATATTAATAAAAATAGCTAAAAAAGTAAAGGTTGGTAAAATGACATCTGTTTCATCCATGCTTCTTGAAATTAAAATGCCTCCCTTGGTAAAATAAATAGAAGTATTTATATAGTAAGAAAAAAATAACTCTTGAAATTTCCAACTCAATTGTGTACCTCTGAAACTGTATATAAAGCATTCATATTTGATTCAACTTTAATAAGAAAAAAATTAATTTGTGAACCAACAGCACATTAGTTAATTAGCTTTTGAACGGGAGAGTTCAACTGATAGCAATTGGTACAATCGGTTTAATGGCATCCCTGTATAAAAGATTGAAATTCGTCACACTTTTATAGCCGAATATTATAATACATAATTTCAGTGCTATCTTATATCGTAGATAGTACAGCCTGCTGCGTAGTATTGTCTAACATTGTGCAGTATTATGCAGTATTCAGCAATAATATACGATATTGCGAATATTGCTTAAATATCATACATAATTTCAAACTGTAAAGTGCTATTATGGATACAAAACATAAGACGGTTTATGTGTTTAAAATTTAGAACTTCATAATAATCTATTGTGAATAAATAAAAAATAAAACATAGCGTTTTTTTTTAATTGTATATTAAAGTAAAGGTTTAAAATTTTCAGCTGTGCTCTGATGGAATTAAAATAGCAAAGGATGGTATTTTGAATTTTAGCAAATGGCATCTAGATTTAATAATAAGCAAGAAATTTGAATCAACTAATAATGAACATGATATTCATTTAAAAAATTTACTCGAGATTGTTTGTAATCTCACGAAGCAAATCCTTCTTTCCAAAGAAATCAAGTCTTCCATTAATTCTAATATAATTTTACGTTTATTTTTAATGATTACTTTTTCTAAAAAAATGTTTAATTAAGATAAGTGTTAGTAGTTCCTATAAGTTTAAATTTCAAACAATCGTACGTAAAAGAAAATCCAGACATGGAAATAATCTATTCTGAATTAAATTTAAAATGCTACTATGGAGTAGCATGAGTAGTACCTGATTACTTCTGATCAAACAATAAATATTTAAAAATTTTAAATTTCAAACATTTGAATATGAGGCATCCACTAATCATAATCAGTTGCATAACCTTAAAAATTAATAGTTATGAGTTTAAAAAAATGTATTTAAGAAAACATAAGTAATAAAATATAGTTACTTGAATATTCTAAAATATTTCTGAAACATTGCCATGGAAAAGAAATGATATATATGAGAGCTAAAGATGCAGTAATATATAAAATTTCAATTTTATTAGAAGAACGATACTTCAATACAGATTTAAAAGTCATTGTTAGAATATGACATGAAAAAAAATACAAACATAACATATGTCTGAAATATAAATGTAGATTTTGTCTTGAAATTTTATTATATTCAGATAAAAAATAATTATAATTTTAACTATTAATTATAAGGTATGATTATTACTATAATGCTCATACGTGTTTGACATACTGTTAATTAAGGTATAATTGCAATTGTCTCTTAACTAATAACATATAAAGAAAATGAGGAAATTAATTCTGCAAGTTATAGGAATAAAATTCAAGTAATAAGTAACGTAACAGACAGACGAATTATTTTTACAGTTTCAACTTAGCATATTGCAGCAAATAAAAATTTGGCTTCAGGAAATAAATAGAGTAGAGAATGTCTAAGAATGAAATAAAGTAATAAAACTCTTTACTATTCATGTCAAATTTTAAAAATATTCTGAATAAATGCTTGCATTTACGCTTGAACACTCGACAATTTCAGTGAATCTTTACAAAATATTTTGATGCAAATATATGTTCTAAAAAGAACTATATGTTTTAATTTAGCAGGCTTATATCAGAGTTAATTAAGTAATTCAATTTGTTAAAATCATCAATAATTTTAACAATTTGATAACTAATTTAAACAACTATTGAAGATATTTTGTGTAAGTCCGATTATATTCAGAGTAATTTTCCATTATGCTTCTCATTGCTGATTCCATGTATATTCGATGGATGTCAATACTAATTTAAAAGTTCTCTGAAATTTAAAAAAAAATGTTTCATAATCAATGGCAAATTTTTTTAAAAAAGTTTCCACAATTTCCAAGAATGGAGCAACGAAAGCTTATCTAAAAATGGATTGAATTCGAACATGTTGTTATTCATTGTTCCATGGCATAAGGGTCAAATATGACCGTCCTGCTAAAAATATGGTATTGAACATCCTCATTAGTTTCATTAATAATAATTTCCCAGTTTCCGAAAATTTTGAAAAAATTTTGAAGAAAAGCAGCATTTTTTCACATTATCCGCAATGATTAATATTTTTCGTTAAATATTGATCATAAGTGTATATTGTAAATTAAAAAGTTGCGCAAAAAAGTGAAAAAATGTATGAAGTCGATATTAAACGATAAAAATTAAAAGGTATAGTTTTTATATGACCTTAGTACACAAAAACAGAGGAGTAAAAGGTGCCTCATAAAGTCATGTACAAAATTTCAGCATTTTACAACAAAAAGTCTCAAAGATACGAAACTACATAAATGCTGACTTAAACCACTTTTTGATATCTGGATATGAGTTTCCAAAGAAGAAAATTCTTTGTCAATTCTTCATGTTTTATCAATATCAATTCTTCGTGTTTTAGGTATCATACACAAATTAAAAAAGAAAGCAATGATTGAATAAATAAATAATATTTTTTTAATTTATTAGTTCAAAACTATTAAAAAATTTGTAGTAATAATAACATAAAGGAAAGATTACATAACCTGTTCAAAATGTTTTCCATTCAAGTAATACAGAGCTACATTCATCTGATGACACTTTTTTACACTCTGTCAAGTACTTGCTCTGTAATTAACTGCAACCCTTTATAATGCGTTGTTGCAATTCTGCTTTATTTAAGGGATAGGCCGAATAAACTTCTGTAAGTAAAAGACCCCACAAAAAATACCCATAGGTATTAAATCAGGAGATTTAGGGGGAAATTCAACTGTACCATTGAAACCAATCCACTTAATTCAAAAATCGTTATTTAGCCAGTGTTTCATAATTGTAGTAAGTTGAGTTGAAGATCCATCATGTTTGAGCCAAACATGTCAAAGTACTGTTAGAGAAAATTCCTCCATAAAATCTGGAATAACAACATTCAGAAACTCATTTACAGATTTGTCTCCTGTCAACGAACCACCATACAGTATGGGTCCAAGCAAGCGGTATTTGAAAATATCACACCAAGCATTCACAGAAAATTGCTTCTGATGATGAATAGCACGTACCGCGAATGGATTTGCCTCTGATCAAAACTGCTCATTCTGAGAATTTACGCTTCCAGAGCATTCATCTTTCAAATTATACTTTTCAGGAAAGAGGTATTAGTATCTTTCTGATTAAGAGCTCAACTGCAAAAATCTAGACGACATTGATAGTATGTTAACTTCTGTCACTGTACGCCATCATTGATAAAAGAATGACATCTATTCCAAGTATTCTTCACACTCAATCGCGTGATAGGATGATTTCTGAAATAGCTATGTGAACATTACTATGTGGATGACTGCAAAAGTAGGCAAAAAGATTAATTTCTTCATCTGATGAGTAAAATGTGGGCCTACCTGGTCCATCTTTATGACACATGATTCCTCTTTCATTCATTGTACTAATCGGGAAATAAATCTTTCTAAAATATATCGGGAATTGGGATATTTATGCCTACATTCCCGTGCAGTTTCGCTAGCATTGCAATTGTAAAAACTATAAAGTATTAGGATTTCAAAAAAGTTCTTTATTGTTGTATTGTTACTTACTGTTTATACAGGCTCATTGCATTCACAAAATGTAGCGGAACCGTGAAATAGTTATGCGCGAGTTATTCTTACGTAAGCAATGCTATTGACCAACGGCAGAGCACAAATAAAATAATTTAGTGACGTGTCTGTTTATGATTATAGGGTGCACCAATCAAAGGTATATGCAAACATTACAAAAACATTGTAATTTATAGATTACATGAAGGAAATATAGCATCAGGAAAGATTACATAAGTGTCCTTACGTGCCTATGCCATTGACTGTGCTATTTTTAATATATATTATGTAATTCATGATATAAAATTGTAAAATACTTTTCAGGAAGCAGAGGTTTTAAAATTTTTATTTAAACCTAAAGATATGAAGCATATTTTATTTCCTTATGATGCATTTCTGCGTCGCGTCATCTTCACTGAAGCTGTAAACATCTGCATTTTAATTCATGATTGACTCTTCACCAACTTTGTTTTAACATATCTTTGAGAGTTTTCATGATAATTTGTACATGAACTTATTAGAGAATGGGACGCATTTTACTCATTGGGATTATTTTTTTGTTCAGGGTCTGTATAAAAATATATATTTTATATGTTTATCTCTTGAAATTTTAAATCAGTTTCACAACCTGTTTCGCCATTTTGTATGCAGATTTGTAACTTACAGTGGATGTCTATGATCAACATTAGAGGAATAAATGTCGCGGTCAAGTTTTTTGAGACACACATTAGAACAGATGTTGACAGAGAATAATTAGATTAATTTATTTAATTTTCTTCCAACATTTAATTAGAATATAATTTGTTATTCAAATTAAATATTAGCATCGATTTTTTTAAAAATTGTATTCGTTCTCTTCTCTTTGAGTTTATGCATCATTTAAACCTTTTATAATTTGAAATGTTAAAGATAGAAATATAAAATATTTGTCTTATATTAAACATCAAGTATTTAATAAAAGGAATTATTTTACGATAAAATAATATGCTAAATGAATTGCACATAAAATTATGGCATAAAGTGTTATGGCAATTAAGTATATGGTATCAAAACATTCACACTTGTTCATATATAATGTTGTTAAATATCTGATTCGGAAACATATTTTTCTATTACATATTTTTGCAGATAATATTATCTTATTTTTTAACTTTTAGGTCTTTTTATCGTCTTATAAGGTAAATACTAGTCAATATCTTTATATCTACCAATAATAAAAATATTATGTGTTAGCAATCTGCATTAAATCTTCCAGACTTGGCACACTTGGCATATTTTGACATGTGAAAATATGCATTACTGAGAGGTAGATTTTTAAATATTTAATTAAAATTTGTATTGAATTTGTTTATTCCCCCAAAACAAAAATATTTATCGCGCACACATTTTTTTGCATTAGTTAAAATTGAAGAATTTTTTTAACTATATCGAGTTATTCCTATTGAAGTGTTTTTATTTTTGATATTTAGGAATTTATGTTTGATTACTAATTTATTTTCTTTCATAGATTAAAACTGATTATATTGTTGAACTGAAATCATCAAATCGTGTGTTTTTGCTGCTGTTATTGTTGAAAGCATGATAAGATTTGTTTTATCTTTAATATCTTTGTATTTTATGAAACGAACAAGAAATAAATTTGCAATACCTCAAAAGTTAGAACAGAAATAAATAGAATAACTGTGTTTTTTTTAATAAAATGATATGTAGTATCTTGGGACTGGTCTCCATAACGAAAATTCATCATGTAAATTATGAGCGAAAAATATGCCAGACTAATAAGAAAACATGCTTTAATGTCTAATAATATCAGGGAGATAAAATTACTTCTAAGCAGTTAACTGAAATATAAAATAATCAACATTTCATTAGTGGCTTGTTATAATCTTAAGTATAGAATAAATTTTCTAATATGCAACTGCAGTTCGCATTTTTGTTATTATTAATCTGCATACAATGGCCTTTTAAATATAATTTATGGATATGTTTATGAAATATGCTTTCTAAATATTCCGTAGACACAACTACGTTTTCATAAACTTATATCCTAGATTTGTTATATGATTTCCCAATAAATGATTTTCATCATTTGGCTTACTATTTAAAAAATCTAGTTATCTGATGTGACTATTTTTGCTGAGGTAATGGATTATTAGTCAAAATCCTCATTAGATAATCCTCATAACTGTCTTTCCCCTTCAGAAAAAAGGGGCCGCGGTGGCCTGGTGGTAAGGTCTCGGCTTCGGAAGCGGAGGGTTTCAGGTTCGAGACTCGATTCCACCGAAGATCCGTCGTGTGAGGGGGTCTCTTGCACGTTAAATCTGTCAGGCCAAAGTCCTCCCGCTGGTGTGGTGTGGTGTGGAGAGGGGGGTGCCACTTCAGTTGTCGTCCTCGTCATCTGACTGTGGTTCAAAATTACGAGGTCCGTCCCAAAATAGCCCTCGTGTAGCTTTAAACGGGACGTTAATATAACTGAACTGAACTGAACTGAACCCTTCAGAAAAAACGATGTTATGAGAAAAAAAGGAAATTGTTCAAATAATGAAGCATGAGTGTTTAAGGAAGAAAAGAAGAAATTTAGAGATATTGAAAGTTTCGAAAATGTCATAATTTATGGTATTTGCTAATTCACTTTGTTTTTAAATTTCTTCGAGAGTGTAAGTTTAAATAGATCATATCAATTAATAAATGTCTGTTTGAGCCGTGAATACCTTTGGTTAATACGATTTTTGCTAAGATAATTGTAGCTTACATAGGATCGTTACATTTAACTTTCATTTAACTTATATAGAACTATAAATTTAATTAATAATTTTAATTCTAAACTTTTTCATTATTTTTACTGTATTTCTCATATTTATGACGAGAAACTCATTTAATTGAAAATTAAAAACTCGTGTACTTAATGCTTACCTTTTTCCACATGTTCACATATTCAATTTGTTGATGCGTCCCAATTTCTTTGTTTGCCAATTATTTCCTTATTATGTGCAGGGAATTGAAATTATGAGAACCACACAATTCGATCTTAACGTATGAAAGGTGGAAATCGTGATTATGAAAGCTATTGTGTTGATAAAAACAAAAGGATTAAATGATGCGACAATATGCGAGTGGAATTTTGAATTTGAAAAAGGTTCAAGAAATAAAAAAATAATTATTATTACAGAGTTCCAGAGTACTATCGGCTCAGGACAAATTGATAAATTGCTGAAATTAATCATGTCTGGGTTAGAATACGAGATGGTATCATGCCCCAATATTGAAACTGTATCTTCAAGAAACGCTAGAGAAAGAAACATTCACGTGCTATTTGATAATTTATCGTTCGCAATAATGTGCATTGGAAATGATGATATTGCAGTTCTGGATTATAACTCCAACAGCACATGATGAATGGGTACAATATTTTAAATATTAATGATTCATCTTCAAACGTTTGCCATTGTAATGTCTTTCCTGCCTTCAAGCCTATCAGTCTGAGAAAAACATGCCTTATATGCCGTTAAGTTTCACTTATTTATTATGAACATGCATTATTATCCCTTCTCCCACTCCCACTTGCACAAGTTTGACCTTTACAGATGAGGAATTCTTCGAAATTTCTTCTTGAATCCTAATGTATGAAAAACGGAAATACATTAATGGTAATTAATGAAATTTCTTCAAAAATCCTAATGCATGAAAGAAGGAAATAAATTAATCGTAATTAAGGGAATTTCTTCATGAATCCTAATTTATTGAAAGGGGAAATATTTTAACGGTAATGCCTGAAATTTCGTCACGAAACCTAATGTATGAAGAAGGGTATCATGAAATTTCTTCATATTTCCTAATGTACAAAAAAGGGAGGCACAAAATTAATGATATAAATAACTTTGTAGTCTCTGTACTTTGATTACTTCCTGTTATCTGTATGTATAAAGTTACCTATCATTTCTGAGGATTTTAGGCCTAATATGAATAATTTTTATCCTATATGTATGTGTTTTTATTATATAAATCGTACTCTTTTTCAATGGCGTAGTGACATGAGAATGGGAGATTTTTATGTCCCAAGTGCCAGTGTAATTAGACAACAGTTATTCAAGAAATGAAATATGAAGAAGCGAAAAAATAATGACTGCCGTACTCCGAGCGCCATCTATATTTATTAAACACTACTGCTTCTTTTACTTTTTTCTTACTTCAGACGATTTCAATGAATCTTCAAACTTTTATATGGCTTATTTCCAATTTTTTATAGTTTAAATTACATAACAAAAAACATTTATGTACAAAACGTATGTACTTACGTTCAAAAAGCTGGAGTTGGATAAATAAAGGTGCAAAATGTTATGAAATCGATTAAAAGTATCAGGGGATTGAACTTTCAAAAATAAATTAATTAAATTTTTCTACGAACTCTAAAAAAATCACAGTGAGTAAAATGTACTCCATCTTCTATAAGGTGATGTACGGAATTTCAGCATTTTATCACAAAATGTCTCTACTAATTTATATTTTATTATTTTGAATGCTTCAGTCATTTCCTCCATTTATAGAATTTTATGTGTTAAAATACTACTCCCGGTATTCATTCTACTTTTGATAAAGAAAACCATTTATTTTCATAAATTTCTTATCCGACATATTTTACAGCAAACTGTCATGTAATAGAAACTTCATTTAATGATAAAATTACACTTGTTGAGAAAATGTTTATAGTAAGCCATTGTAAATGATAATAACAACAGATGGATTTGACAATGAAAACGATTCTATATAGCTCTAGGGATTCTCCAAACACTCATATCTATTAAAGCGCTCTTCAAATAAAGTTTCGTATCTGCCGGCAGTTAACCGAAAAATTTACAAAATAGATAAGTAGAAAATTAGGGTCCGTTATATTAAATGAAAGAAAATGAAATGGTTGCGTTTGAGAGTAATTGGTTGCGATAAAACGAACTAGCGAGTAATTGGTGTCTTGAGGCAATTCATAGTTAAATTCAGAAATATCAAGAACGTTTATTACTTAACATTGAAAACTTTTTTAAATGTAATTGCCCATTTCCATTTTTGTATTTACTTCGCATTACCTTCAAAACTGGTAGAAAATGGGAGGAGATTAATGGAATGTTGTGCAACATCCTCTTAATAAGATAGCGAGAGACGAATATAAACAGTTCTGTCTGGCGGTCAAAGGATATCAATAAAGGTGAAAGTCTAAAGTAATAGAAAAAATATTGATAATGAAGATAATGATTATCTTCCTTTTCAAACTTTTTATCATTGATTTATTAAACATTAATTCGTTTCGAATAGGTAAAAAATATCAATTCTGAGTATATTAATTTATATTTGGTTATTTACAATATTGCATTTTTAGTCAAACTTTTAACATTTCCAAACAATACCATTATTAAATTTTCGATGTGATTTAAATATTTGAACTGTAATATTAATGCGTTTCTATATTGCCGACTTGTAAAGAAACAATCGACTTTTCATAGACGGATGGACATTGCCCTGGTCTCCTACTCAAAAGCTTTTGAGTTCGAATCTCGCTAGACTCAGATATTATTCAAAATGTGTGTTAATATTTTCCCTTGATTTTTGTTCTGTTTTATTTCGTGTTCCAGAAGATTCTGGGTCTTTCTTTAGTTTACCAGATAAGTGCCTTAGACTTTTCTTACTATCTCCAAAAAAGTATTCTGGAACTTTCCCTGCCTGTATAATAAGCCGAAAATCCCTCGGGCACGGTGTTCTCAGTTACTTTTGGCGTGGATTAAGCATTTCTACTGAATTTATTGTTGGATACTTGGCGAGTTATTCGGCGATTAATCCCTCGCATGCACCAATAATATACAAAAATCGAATTTTTACTTTAGACGTATTATTCTTAATTGATTGAAATTCTCATACCAAAATGCGATGTCTTTAAGTTATTGATTTTTTGAATGAATGATGGAATTTCCAGAATTTTCAAATTTCAGGGGACAAAAAAAGCCTTTCATTTGCAGTGATGTAATGAGAGCAAGAAATGGCCAAAGAATCAGTCTATGTGATAATTTTAAATTTGTATTGTTCCAAAATTTTTAAAACTGTACGAAACACATTTTGAGTCCTAACCATCAAGCAAGTGCGCCTAAATAACTTCAGTTTTAGAGATTAATAAATTTACACATGACCCGACTTAGCCTAATGGAGTCCTAGTTAAGGGTTGAAATATTTTAAATGATTCTCTTAAAATTTCAGCATTTGTTATAATCTAATTTTTAAATACACTGTGACCTTTTCAACTTTTCTTGTTGTAGCTACATCTAATTAAATTATACCTTTTTATTATGCATTTTTATTTATCTATTTTAAGGAACATAAAAAGAACATAAAAGTTTTCATTTTGAAATAAGTGAAATTCCTTAAAACGGATCAAAAGTTTTATCACTTCGAGCAATTTTTTATCGAACTGTGACTTCTGTGTAGGTGTCCGGTAAATATAATCTGAATCTGTTAAAAGATATTTAGAAAAGGATTCCTTTACAGATACTTTATAACTGCTACTCTTTTTATTTTAGTTACAATATTATTAAAAAATAAAAGCAAATTATTTTTTGAATTTTATAAATGTATTGTATTAATATTATTTCGTACATTTTTTGCATGATTATACAAACAATAAATCTGATGATCAGTTGTAAACTTTTTGGAATCTGGCAATTGTTAGTAAATTATGCTGTGAAGTGTGGAGAATAAGCGAAACCGATGGAATTCTTAAACGTTTGGAGTATTATTTTAGTTTTAAAAATTTAAGATACTCCTCAAATGGTAGTTTGAAGCTTAAGAATTAATATAAATGATATAATATAAGTAAGTAATTATAATAATATAAGTAAGGATTAATATAAGTGCGTCAATTTAAGAATAAAGCAGTTGTAAATCAAACATATCAATAACTTAAATTTATTAAGCTTATAAAATTTGAAGTGAAAGCTATGGAAAATAAGCAATAGTTACAAAAAGGACAGATAAAAGAATTTTATCTATGCATTAAGTTGACACTAGTTTTACAGCATTGTTTGTTTCTAAGGTTTCAGTTACGATTGCCATAAGTGAAGGTCAAAGATAAGAGCTATATTAATCTCAAAGATAAAATAATTCTTCAGTAAAATTTGCCTTAATCATGCGGTTTTAGCATTCGATAAGCAGATAACCTGTATCACCTACGTTCAGATTTTGCTAAAAAATACATTGATACATAACGTTGGTGTTTACTAAGATGTGAACTGCATTGCGTTATGAAAGAAAAATTCTTTGATTTTATGTATGAGTAAACCTGTGAAACCAGCTTTGTCTAAAGGAAATATTTTATAAAGTTTGAAATTTAATACAAAGTTATAGGCTGAATAATGTTGTCTTTTTCGGAATTGGCATATGAGGAACTCAGTGAGAAAGACTCCTATTCAATCACATGGTCTATCAATAACTTTAATTATTGTTGGCAAAAAACATCTGAAGCTCTTGTTAGTCCGTCTTTCACTTTAAACAAGATTGACGAAACAAGATGGAAATTATTTTTGTTTCCACGTGGGATTGTCGATGACGGTTGCTTAACTGTACGCCTACAATCAGAAAATAGATGCCATGTTGTTGAAAAGGCCAAATTAAAATATCGGATTTACTTCTTCACTGCTGATGGCACTATAATGTATGTAAGTGCTATAAAAGATTCATCCGATGAAATTAGCGTAGAAAGAACTGTATTTTCTACAGAAACAAAGAATTATTTTGCTGGTGACATTTTGACATTACGTTTCAGATTTTACTCTGAAGAGAAGGCTGCGGAAATTAGACAACTAG
Source organism: Argiope trifasciata (assembly GCA_026543055.1). NCBI lineage: Eukaryota > Metazoa > Arthropoda > Arachnida > Araneae > Araneidae > Argiope > Argiope trifasciata. The sequence goes on along the minus strand of JAPMOQ010000159.1, from coordinate 1,625,042 downwards.
TTTTCCGAAGTATCATCTATGTAGAAAACATATCTTTTTTGTGGTCTATAAAGAAATTCAGCCATTTAAAAATCAATGAGATTAAGACGTTTGAAATTAAATCTCAAGCCAATCAAGTTATAGCAAAAATTAATATTTTCTATACTGAAGCACACTATTCTGATGCAAACTTTTTCCTGAACATATGTGCTATTGACCCGTACATGAAATATTTTGCTGTGAAGGTTTTCACATTAGATTCTCAAAAACATGAAGAGGATATGGGCTCATTCGATTGTTGGTTTGACAATGGAAAAGATTCAATGTTTCCTTTTAAGTTGAAGACAAGTGACTTAATGCGCTATAGAAATCGTTTTTTACCTAATGATATCTTAACTCTGAGATTTGAACTCATGATTTCTACTGGCACTGCATACGAAACTGTTGAAAAAGTTGTTAGTGATTATAATTCACAAAATCCGAATGAAATAACTCACAGCTGGCGAAACAGCAATCCTCAAGAAAAGGAATTTGATAATCCATGTACATTAACGTCTGATTTAATGTCATTATACACAGAGCAAAGCTTATGTGATATGAAGCTCCAAACAAAAACTAAAACATTCCCTGTCCACACGTCAATTCTTGGAGCAAGGTCACCAGTGTTTAAAGCAATGTTTTCAAGCGAAATGAAAGAGAAGATAAATGGAAGCGTCAACGTCTCTGATTTAGATGATGAAACTGTTCGTCGATTACTCTTATACTTTTACTCAGACAAGCTGGAAGATCTGAATTGGAATGCTGCTTTTCAACTTTTCAAGGCTGCTGACAAGTATTCAGTGATTCCATTGAAAGAAAAGTGCTCTTTCTTTATGAAGAGCAATCTAAATCTTGAGAATGTATGTGAAGCTCTAATACTTTCAGATTTGCATCAAGCCAATGAATTGAAAGTAGCTGCCCAGCATTATGTTTTGAAAAACGCGAAAGAGATACTGAAATCTGAAGAATGGAAGCTTTTGGTGGATGCGTATTCAAAATTAGCGGTAGAAACAATGAGTCGAAATTGGATTGATGATTAGATATAAATATGGACTCACATGAGGTAATGTAAAAATGTCTGAATTTTATAACTATTTACTTATGCTCATGTAATTTTTCTTTCTAAAATGTTTTCTTAAGGAATTACCTTGTTTTTAGAAAATGAATACTCTATTGAAAAGTAACTTTAGTTGAATACTCGAATTCATACTACTAAAAGACGAACTAGAGTTAGAATGGCGATTTCCCATTTATTTTAAAAATATTCTTATAACATTTTATTATCCTTACTACAATCCTAATATCTTTAACAAAAACTCCGCATCATAGAAGAATATCTTTATAACTAGATTTTCGAATCTAGTTATAATATTACACGCAAATATTTTGTGTGTAATATTTGCTGATTTTTTTTTAGATTAATGAGTATTTTATTTATATCCCTCACAAACTATCGCATGCAATATATTATCGGTTTATATTTTCGAATGTCATATGGATCCACATATTACATAACTTTTTTAATGTTTACTATGCGTAATTTTGATTCATGATATTTTGACTGAAGAAAGTCGTTATCATTCCAAGAAAATTAAGCAGACAGAAAAAGAAAAGTAACAACAGTTTTATTTCAATGGGTATATATATATATATATATATATATATATATATATAAAATTGGTAAATGGACTTAAATTAATTAAGATAATTTGTAAGAATTCAGAGATACCCAAATTATTCAAATTTGGAAATCAAGCTGTAAATTTAGTTGGTGATAAATCGTTAAATGTGGCAACCTTTTGCATTATTTGCTAATAATCCTAAAAGAGAGAAACTAATATCTCAAAAGCAATGAATAACCTATTTAATGCCTACCCATTTTGAGGCTTCAAATTCCTCACAATAAAACATCGTGTTCTTATATGATAATAATGCACATATTTTTCATTTTTCGTGCATTTTTAGACGTTGAAAAGTCGTGATTATGTCGGTGGTTTTAACGGCGACCGAAGGGCGCTTGAATTTCGCCAATTTAGCGATTTCAATCGACTTAACATTTCTTACATAATTTTCATGTATATATTTATGCACTTGAGTATATAGATTTTTTTATTTGTTGAAATTTTCTTGGCGCCTTTTGGTCGCCTTTAAAATCAAATTGCACCAACATTGTTCATATAATGAAAAATACAATTACTTTTTAATTTATATAATATTTTATAATAAAAAAATGTGTCAAATGCATTCTTATCCAATGTGTATGGTGGGTGAGGTCAATTTTTAATTAGAAGACAATTCACTTTTTCCAGATAGGATCTACATGCCAGTCCAGAACAGTTTTTTGTGATAAAAATCAAATCTTCTCTTTCTTAAGAAATAAAATAAAGTGCTGTATTCGAAATATCTCTTAATTTTTATTTATTTATGTATTGCAAGAAAATTTATTGTCATAACCTAAAATTTTATTCTGAAGTATTGAGGAATATTGTTATTGATCGCTTTTTATTCACTTTGTTTGCCACGTTTTAATGACTTTATTGATCAAATGCTGATTGTTTTTTTGTTGATCAATTATTGATCATTTTCTGGAATTATTATTTCGTCTTAAAAACATTAAGAAAGCATTTTTTTTTTTTTCATAATGTTAGCTGCTACCTTGACTTACAAAATTCTATAGGTTTGTTTTCTGATTATAATTTATTTTCTTTCTACAGGTTATCAAGAAGAAGAAGAACATTTTTTCGAAATTTTTAAATTTTGCTAATAACCCTTAATTGAAAATGTGGATTCTGTGAGACCGCTAGCGATGGACTTTCTCCCACCCCTATGCTATTTTTATTTCAATTGAATGGAATGACCCAGTAGCTTCCGGTGTCGTGACCTTCAACACACTAGCAAATTTCCAACTGATTTCTGTTGATGACTTGTAAAATAATTCGATTTCTTTAGGCGTCGTCACTCAGATCGCTCCTCCCCGTGTTCCAGTGATAAACAAGGCTTAGCAGATGGCCCGGCCAAGTGCTAAAATTTGAAAGTCACACAAGCCGATAAAAAAAGGGCAATTTTACCCATTGCTAGTTTTTTATTTTTCCTATAATTCTTGAATTTTACGTTGTATTGTTTTCTATATACTTTTATGTCCTAGAAACAATAAATATGATTTAAAAAGTATAAAGTAATATGTTTTTTCAAGAATATTGTTTATTTTGCTGTACTTATTTTGAGAAGAAAATATATGTTCCAATGTATTTAACTTTTTCAGTAATAAAATATTTTGAAAAAATTCTAAAACATATTTATATAGTAAGAAATATGCCTGAAGAATATGTATTGGTTGTCTTTCAATCTAATACTTTATTTCGAAAATTTGATTTGAGCGTAAAGAAAACGTGGTCTTGTAGACCACATCTCCCAAGGTCAGGGATAAGACGCAGCGAAATTTGCAATCTACAAATGAGAAATGAAAGTATGAACGCTTACGACCGCTGGCTACAAGAAAATGTCTTGCAATTATCCACGTGGTCCACATGTGAATTGCTTTATGAAACACTAGAGGCTATAAATATTACTTAATGAAAAATATAAATAATGAAACAAAATTTTAAAGATTTATACTTAACTCGGGGTGTTTCATGATTATAAAGAATGGAATTTTATTTCCTATTTTAATTATACTTCTTAAATTATCAAGTGTTGAAATTTTTAGTCATAGTAATTAAAACTATTGCTAGATTTTCAGATATTAATTATTATTTAATAACCACTATCCTCAATTAATTGAAAATTCAATGCCTTTTGAAAAATAAAACGGAGAGTATCATTTAAAAGTGATTTTTAGAAACTATTTATAATCAGTTATTCTGAAATATAAAGTTTTGTAATATTTATTAAGTATTATGTATTATAAAAAATGAAAAAGTAAAATCGTTTTGTCCATATGATAGTTATAAAAGTGTTTTTAAAATCTATTTTTAATAAAATTATTTCAGAAAAGATTAATGCAACCTATTTATTGATTCCTACAAATATTTCATCCGTGCATTATGTACACCATTCTCTCGCTAGTCGAGAATTTTATATAATATAAAGGTATGCATATCATTCGTTCACTGGTTCAATTTTTTTTCACTCTCTCAATTAGCAATTTTAGTTGTTTAAATTAAGTTGTGAATGATAAATATTCATTTTCTACTTTATTGTTTTTCTTATTATAATTTTGGTATTCATAAATTTTTCTCTCTTATGCTAATTATATTGAGAAATTCTTTTTCAATCAATTATGTTTGGTAATTGCCTAAATATTTTAGAAATTATTTGTGCTAATAGGAATTGTTGTGAATATATTAAATTATCTTTTTAGTCCAATTATATCTGGTTACCTTATGATTTGTAATTTTTCAAATTTACTAAGTTCAAAATATTTTGTTTCATATCCATTTAAATGTCACTAAAGTGTTATCTCTGCAAGTGTATTTGATGTGTGTTTTGTTAACTTTTCTGAATTGTTCTATAAAAAATATTTAATGATTTGAAATTATTTATTGTGTTTTTTAATCAACTATGAGTTCAGAGAAAGGAAAAATTTGGCCAATTCTTATCTAATATGTGGCAAATCTTAGTAATAATTAACTATTAAGAAATAATCCGGGCAATTTGAAGTGATTATCCGTTTATACTTCTATTATATCGCAGCCATGTAGAGGGAATAATCGATATTGTAATATACTGATCAAGACCGATCAAAAAGAAAATAAGGTAACACTTTTTTATTTTATTTTACAGCCTTACATAATTAGAAAAGAAAAAAAAAGAAAGAAATGAAAATAACTTGTTTTCATCTAGGTTAATATTATATGCAAAAATCAAATAACATTTGAATCTCGAAATAGTTCCTCGATCAGATTGGCGAACAAGTGAGAAAGAAAAAAAATGCTATAGTATGTTAGTTCTAAAGGTTACTCCATGGCCACTTCCATGAATAACCCGGTCTTTATCGGTAGACCGTAATACAGAAGGACGAATCCCACTGAACATCTAAAAAATTTAGGAAAAACTTTTTCAGCATCAGAAATTTCTCCGAATTATAATTATAATTCTTTTTCCTGCACTGAAAAAAAAATTATTTTCTTCAGATATCAGCCTCCTATTTTCTCATTGGTGAGCTACGATTCCCTATCACCCAATAGCTTCTCAGCAACGCTTCCTCAATAGTCTACACTCTGATAAAGGGAGTGTCCAGTAAGGAACTATCTTTGTGTCCTACCGCCTCTTCTGCACATGTCAATTACAATCAATTTGCAGCTAACATCTGCTTAAGTGCACCTGGTTTGAGACTTACTGACAATGGTTGCTGATGATTGATCGTTTCTTGATGGCTTAGGGAGTCTCTTTAGTAAGAAAAAAAGTTTAGCGTCTGGATGTTTTGATGTTCCTCTTACTTGAAAACTTGATAGATCTTTTTGAATCATCGGGATACACATATATGTTTTCATGCCTAACAATGCATGCCTAATATTTAACTTAAACAATGAAGTGAAAGAGATCATGTCATTGACTTGACCTGATCACTTTCAAGTGCTTGAAGCGTCTGGCAGTCATTGCGCACTAAACCATTTGTTAGAAACCAGAGGTGTTACATCTGAATGCATATGACTATGTTAGGTAATAGAGGAAGCATTGCAGTATAAATACAAATACCTTTTCTCTTTATCATTATAAGCTTAATATTGATGTCTTTTCATTATATTTTTTAAAAGAAAATCACTATTACAATTATTTGCAGAATGCTAATGAATTAACTATTTTTAACATACTTTACACGTAGGTACTCAAAAACATTAAAAGTTTTGTTTTCGTATGGCGAGTTTATCTCTATCCAAAACGATCAAAAACATTCAGATCGATTATAACAGCTGAATTTCTTTTCAAACTTTCTACAAAGAGAAAGAAATCAGACATGACATAGACTTGGGAAAAAAAGGTTGTACTTCTCAAAATACTTAATGCTACCAAACATAAACAACGGATAGTAAAATAAATATAGTTAAAGGAACAATTGAATGAAAAAAAACTATACCAAAGTAATTTTAGAATAACAAAATTCGCTTTTGAAATCTGCATTTCCGGGAAATGCAATTTCAAATGCCATAATGATAGAAATATTACGCTATATATTTTCGGTTATTTTCCATCTTTTCGTGTAATAATTACTCAATCATGTAATCATGCACGATAATGTTATGATGTGAATAGTATTGCGTGACTTCATATAAATCCTATGATTCGATTATTAAAGATAACCATTAAGATGTGATTTATATTTCTAACTATACGCTCAAAATAAACGTTCATTGCTTAATTTTTTTACTATTACTATCTCGGTATACTACTTTCTAATAATATACCCTTAAAAAATACAAATACTATTGAAAGAATATTAACATACTTCAACTCATTGCCCTTTACTAGGATCCAGAATTTAAAAAAAAATGAAAAGTTTGCTTTATCATAATTATATAGTATTCAGGAATTTTCAAATAAAAACTAATCACTAAAATGGGCAAAAGGAAATATAAATAACAAAAAAATTGCATTGTAAAAAATGAAAAAAAGCAAATGCTGAATAGAAAAAAAAGAATCAAAGAAGCTTTCCCATACATTCTTAAAAAAAAAAAAAAACTCGTATTCATTATTCGTACCCATTGAAAAAATCTAAATCAGAAGCTGGTAAAACAGAAAAAAAGGCCAGTGCAGATAATGTTTTCAGAAACCAAACAATAGAGCAAAAAATTTTTTTTGAAAAATATGAAAATAAAGACAAAATTATGAAAGTGTGAAGCACTGGAGAAAATGCAATGAGTTAACAAAATTATAATGGTCATCAAAGAAAAGAAAATATTATCACAGATTTTAAAAAGTCTTAATTAAATCTTGAAAAATTTAAATAAAGCATAGAACCAATTTTTTTTTAAAAAAATCTTTCTTTTTTTAACTACAGCACATATTACAATAAGTAATATATGAATTTAAAGTGAAATATACCAAGGTTTCTTTTTTCAGTTACAAATGTCGGATGTGTGACCCTCTTGTTACACGGCATACGTCCTCTAATCCAATTTGCTCTAAACATTTTGTTTAGTCTGTTACATTTGACATAATTCTACAAAATGAAACCATTAAAAAAAGACATTGTTTATGTACACTAATGCCGAAAAAATTACCAGAACATAAAAAAGCGAATTTGTGTAGCATTCGGAACCTTTGACAGAGTGATGTTGCATAATATTTGGAACGAATTGGATTGCAGATGGGATGCATGCTGTGTTAAGAGAGCGGGCATTTGTTGCTGGAAAAAAAACCTTGGTATATTTCTCTTTGAACTCATGTATCACTTCTTGCAATACTTGCAGTATTCGCACAACATTGACCGTAGTATAGCTTCCAAAAAGAAAAATTAGATTTAAACTTAAATTTAGCCTCCACACGATATGACGGGTATGCTAAACTACATCAAACAAACATAAAAAAGATTCAGATATTGTCAAAAATAGCTTCAAAACCATTTTTATAGCACAAATTCAAAAATATTTATACAGTTAAAAATTAAAAAATATGATATGTCCATAGACAAAATAATCCACTAAAAATATACAATAGAAAAGCTTTAATGTTATTTTTTCAATTCTCCTCTGCCTCAAATTTAAATGTCTTTTTTTTTTCTTCAGACAGGTGATCATTTCACTCCTCCGGAGATTCATTCAGTCTTGGCAATTGAGTTGTAGTGCAATTTAAAGAAGGATGGTTATTTCGTTCATTAAAAGACTCTCCTTCCCATAGTGTGGGCAATCTTTTTCTAATATTCGCTAACCCAATTTTTCTTTCCCCTTCGTTTTCCTTATCGCTCAACAAATGAAGTTTTTTGGCATTTAATGTGTTTCTGTCAAGGTTGGATTTCCTTTCTTTGGGCATAAAGGAATTTGAATTGCATTTTGAAATCAGACGTAAACAAAACAATGTATCGCATATGCACAACTGGTACTATTTGCAAATGCGCAATTTGAGGCTATCAATGCATGGATGGAACAATTAAAATCGCAATAATAAAACTTGTTTTTTTATTTTGGTACGACTTTAATGTACTACAACCTTACCCAATAAATGCTCTACAAAATGGTATATTTATGTCCGATATTCGTTAGCCATTTCTCGAAAGTTTATGGTTTCAACATACAGACTCTTCCAGAAAACTTATTTTTATATTATGCATAGACGTGCAGTAGTTTCCAAAATATCACTTTTTAAAAAATTGGATCCACCAATTGTACACCTTGTACATCTAGTATGTTATTAGAATTTCAATTGAAGAGTATTTTGATCGTATTCGTTCTTACAAATTGAAAGATTTAGTTTGACAATATTATTTTCAATTTTAAAAATATATTTATTTACCTTGAAGGATGCTAATTTATGCCTATAATTTTTTTCATGTTTTAGTAAATAATAATGGTTATTCACGCATACATGATTAGCACGAGTACAATCAGATGCCAATTTATATACAAAATGGCTAGTTCTTCGACATTAAATTATTTGAAACTTCCATAACTATTTATCCAGAACTGCCTGGTAGGAATCCAAAATGCTATGAAACCAGACTTGTGCAGAATATTTTCCAAGTTTCCATTTACAATTCCCATGCCTAAATTTTCACAGTCATCGAATGATTAAATTCTATTCGAATAGAATTCCCAAACACGTTCGTATCGAACTTCGAACGCATACTGTTATAAATTGCATACATTCGAGATAAGCAATATTGCCCCTTTTGAAACTCCAAAGCCCCGACTCGTATTTAATTTCAACTTGCTTGACAGCATCAATATCATCAATATTAACAAAAATAAATCTCTTTAGATGCGTTTAGAAACTGCTATGAATTGCACCTCTCTTATCATTTACATATGAAATATCTTATCTGTGAATTCGATTGCTGCTCATTTAATAAATTGCTAAAGAATTTAAAATGCCCCTACTTTTTCATTGCTCGTTTCTCCGACATGAAATGCATTGAAATGAAGATAGTTGGTAAAATTCCATTCAAAATAATCAGAAATATGTTTTTACTTTAGTACTTTTAAAAGAAAAAAAATAATATCGTAAATTCTATCATTTTCAGTTTAAGCAAAATATATTAGAAAGTAAAAGAGCATAAGTTTTACAGCAACTATTTAAAAGGAAGGAAACTTTAAATCAGTTAAATAAAACTGAATTTTAAAAATTATTATTCTATTCGAGAGTAGGAATTATTTTTAGTTGAATATTATGGATATTATTGAATCTTAGAATGAATATTATGGAATCTTATGATTATTTTATTTTCTGCTTGTGCCGAAAGATGGCACCACATGTATGTAATAAGTATTTAATTGAATTATTTTTTTTATTTGAAAATAATTAAAATAGGGAACTGCTATTTCAAATACACAAATGCCCAAGATTTCAAAAATATAGCTTGTAAGGGAGTGTACTTAAAATCAATTTAAGAATTCTATCTTTATATATATGAGACATGTGAAGTTAAAATAGGCGTAAATAAAAATTAAAATGTTTAGAAAATCGAACAGAAAAAAAATGCAAAAATCAGTCAATATTAACAAGATGCAATACTATTTAAATTCAATATTTGTAAATAGTAGTTTTAACATCTTCAGGTGGGGGGAGACGTAATGCTATTTATTAACATTAAAGGATTCGTTAATTTTTATTGTCCACGGATAAGTAACAATCAAAGAAAAAGTATCAAAAAATATAGTCAGCAGAGAATCTCAAGTGTTTTTTAGACTTTCTTTACATAGTCTAAATTAAAGGTTTTATCAAATAAAATTATAATTAAATAATCAATCAATTGTCAATTTTTAAATTCTATCATTTTATATTTAAATATATATATAAATCTAATTTGAGAAAATATATTTAATACAACTAGCGGAAATGATCTCAACAAAATTTTCTGCACTATTCTGTAATAAAAAAGATATTTCACACTCAAAAATTTGTAAATCACGAATTTCTTGCATGATTTTGGAATTAGCAATTATGAAAATAGATCTTTGGTGAGAATCTAGAATTTTTACTGAATTTATTACGTCTAATATATTACATTTTTATTACATTTAATATATATTTTGAAACGTCTTCGATGAGGAACTACAGCTGTGGTCACAAGATCTCAAACTGGATTTAATTTAATTTAATCATTGCATTTGCAAGCACGTGAAAGCACCAATTTCATTTATACTTTGATAAGAATTTTTATTTTCGATGTTAAAGCTTTGCACAAAGTTTTATTTATCTCTATTTTTATGTTTCAAATTTATCAAGCCATCTTCGAACAGATGAGCGTTAACAGCTTTGAAGCTATTCCTGGGTGTTGGATAGCACAAGCGAGTAGGGGGTGGAACCCCTTAGTTGTAAATATATTTTGTCATTTAATAGGATTGTGACCATCATTTTATAAGTTTTCATAAAATAGTTTCGCTAAACATCAAAACATGTTATTGTCTAATGCCACTTGATCATACCAAACCCGAATGAACAGAGCTCTTTCGAATTAAGGCAGAGATGTGCGCCTTTCGTTGTTAACGAGCACCGATCAGGTGAAAGGACGACTTTGCTCGAACACAGAAGACACAACTCTTTTTAGGGGGCTGTCGGATTCATTCATACACTCATCCATCCTTCAGCAAGTCAGAGTTTAGAGCCAAATCAGAGACCGACTCAGCCCTGATTCAGTACCCACAGAGGTATCGTTTGTTATGGGTTGCAGTCTCGACCAATTTAACGTGCCCCAACTGCCATTAGACAAGACGGCTGTCATTGGACAAGATGAAGACAGAACCCATGACCTTTCGGTTACGAGACTGACGCTCTACCAGCCAGGCTACTGTGGCCTACCCTTCAGTATGGATACAAAAAAAGGAGGTGCACTTTACTTTCTTGCTTGACCCTCGATGATGCTTCCGACATGATGGTTGAATCTCACCAACTCGGTTTATATAATAAAGGTGAGAACCTGATTCCCACATAGATGACCTGACACACTTCCTACGGGGAGGGTTGTACCGTGATCAGTGTTGACTCTTAAGACTCAACTACAGTTCCCTCTAGTGTTACTGCTGTTGCTGTCCGATCATTCAGTATTTATTTCCGAATGCCTTCGAGCGGGATGGAGAGACAGTAATATGGGTTACTACCTCGTATACGAAGTATGAAGAAAATACTATAATCATCGAAAAATTCGAAATCGAGATTTTTATTCATTCTGATTTACTAAAGTTTAAAAAATACCTTTTTGATCTTTATCTTTCAATTTGCGCACATACTCAAAATTCTTTAGACTAGAAGAAAATTTGATGTATGCATTTATGACCTATTTTGTAGGTGTCTTTTAAATTTTGGCTGGAATCCATTCTGAGATTGTATTTTACTTGGCTGTACGATTACATGAACTGGATGACAACAAAAATTAAGAGCTGGACAGATGTCAATAATACTGTAATAACCCTTAAATGCAATAGCCTAAATCCAGGAAATTCGGTATGGGATCTTATGGCTACAATTAAAGGGTTTGCAACGAAAAGGATGCAGTTCCAATTGGGAGAAATTTAGAGTTACTTGTGGTAAAAAAAAATCCTTGTTAATTTATTGCCAAAAATATATGTCCCACTTCTCAAGGGAGAAAGCTATCTGTTTGATCGGAATTCAGAATTACCAGACGTTTTTTACGGCTTTCTGTTGTAAGAAAATGGCTTTCTGAAACAGCCGAAAAAAAGGCTTCTAGAAGCATATTTTTACGATCGATGTAATGAAAATGCGAGATTCTCCTCAAACATCTTATTTCGTTAATAATGTTTGCCATTAACATGCAAGACATTTCTGGGCTTACTCAAGATCCACAGTTTTATGTCACATATGGAAAGGGAAAACTGAACTCCATTGGAAAATAATGGAAGAAGACTTTTGAATGACCAATGCCACTTGCTTATTATCTACTGCTCAAAGTCAGTAGTCTCTAATTCATCCTTTGAAAAATATCGATAACAAAGTGTCAAATTTATCTGGTTATTTACTAAGAGATAGGAAGAGAGGATGGGATAATAAAAATACTAGGATATGACTTTTAATCGCTTTCCTGATTATCCCAGTTATAGTGGGTTCGTAAACAGTGCAGTTAGTTATTATTCAGAGGAAGCTCGGGCGAAGCAGAATTTGTCAATGCGATTTGTTTCATCACGGTTCTACTCGGACTACAGGAAATGAAAAGAAATATCCAGCTTTGATAGGCAATTTGCCAGGTTTTGTTGGTCTCGTGGTTTTTTTTGGCTGGACTAGTCATATGTTTTCTCTCATATATAGTATACGTCTGCTTGTGGATTTGTAATTTATGTAAAAGTATAGTTACATGGAAAAAATGTAAATTAATGGCCATGATACAAGATACAAAAAACGAACATTTTATCAGACATTGATTATGAAAAGAGTGATTCCTGCTACAGAAAAAAAAATCAAATCCAACGAGACAATGTACTCTGTGCTCCCGTAAAAGAGCTTCCAGAAGTTAATTAGGAAGAAAAGAGACCAGATTCCAGCGTACAAAATGTGAAGTATCATTTTGTTGTTGCCCCTTGTTTCAAAACCTATCATACAAAGATTAATATTTAACTTTTTTTTTTCATTTACCTGTGGTAACTCGGTATTTTAAACTTATATTATAACTAGATTCTTTTACCACCATAAAAAATTTAAAATTCAACTCAAATTCTAAATATTTTGTATCGTTCCGTTTTTTGGTGTTTAATAGTAAATTTTTTTTAAATATAAGGATTTTTTTGTATTTTTTTAAAGTAAGGGAAGCGGTTAAAAACAGGCTGCTTCTGATTTTACAACAGTTCAGCTGATCGAAAATTACTTACTTAATAATTTAGCCTATCACCACACACATGAGAACTTTTCAACCTGATCATTTCTTTTTTGTTTAGAGATTACATGAATTAATAAAAGTTTGTACTTGATACTTCCTACACCTTCATGGGGAATATAGAAGAAAATTAGAACATAAATCAATGAAACAATGTAACTCATTTATTAGAAGAAGATTAACATCAAATTGACCCCTACGTAACCTAGAGTTTCAGATTCTCATAATGTTATGATTACGCCAGTTGACAATATCGGTGATGTTGAAAAATCTTCCAACTGTAATGTCTTGATCTCGATCGATTGAATAAAAGAGTGGAATTTCAGACCAATATTTTATCTACAGCCATACATATTTATAGAAAAACAATTTGCTCTAATCGAAGTTAAATATTTGCTATGTACACAACAGTCAAAGTTGAAGGTTTATAGTGAAAAGATTTCATGGAAATTAGTTAACCATTCATTCCAAGAAAATCACCACAAGACACTAAGAAGGTGTTATCCAGAGTCTCGGTGAAGGTGGAGCGTCAATATACCGTAGTCCAAATCTCTCCTCTCTTCAAAAACCATGATCTGCTGTTTATAGCTGTGCAAAGCTCACCTCCTCAAATTATATTCTTCCAAGTGAGTTCTCCTTCGGCCAATCATCCAGCAAAAATTTCCCTCAATTGTGGCACCAATCCTTCGTAACGTGGTACTGTCCATCAATGACGCATTCTAGCAATGAATTCGATATTTGAAGAAATAATTTGTTTTGAAAAGATTAAATTCCACCATGTTCTATACTTTTAAAAATTGTACTTTTATCACTAATGTAAAAGCATTTTATTCTATAAAGAATTTATTTTGAATTTGCTCCAATTTGTCCTCCATTTGACCTTGCAATTTAAAACAGATATACTCGGTTAGAAATTAAATAGTGATTTGTGATAACTTTCACAATTTCATATCATTTTTAGTAACTCACTGGTATAAAACCCAAGTTTTCAGACTTGCTAGCTCAAAACATATGGATATCAATATGTTAAAAGATCTTTTCTGACCAGCCATTTAGAAATACTTCTTTCCTATTAGTTTCATTCCATAAATAATATAATTAATTTATCTCCAGCTTTCTCTAGCTTGTTTTCCATTTGACCTTACGATTTCAACCTAAGTTTAATCACTCGGAAATTAAAAAGTGTTTTTGTGGTAACTTTCACGATTTCACATATTTTATAACTCACTGGAATAAAAACCAAGTTTTCAGACTTGCTAGCTCAAAAAATATGGTAACCAGTATGTTAAATGGTCTGCTTTTCTGATCACCCAGGCAGAAAAACTTCTTACCTATTCCCCCCTCTGAAACTCAGTCTAGACTAACATCTGTTGCCAAGACAGCACAAACCATAATTCTTCTTTTAAAAAAACAATCTCTGAAAGTTTCCCCGTTTTCTTCTGTAACTGATGAGGAACTTTGGCTGAAAATAATTCTCGCTGAATCTTGTGATTATATTCATCGAAACTTAACGAGCATGAAAGACACTTGATACTCCCATATTAAAAATGACACACCAATTTCTTTTTCTGTAAGATTTCAGAACAGAGCAAGAATTAAGCAAATCTTCCCATAAACCACAGTTAAAGCACATTCACTCAGAAACTGTTATAATCGCCACTTCTTTCAAGAGAAAATTAAAAGACGCGGTTTCTTTATAAATAAAACATGAAAGCGATTTAATGCTTGGTCGATTTTGGAAAGAAACTTACTAGGAGTTTTCAGGTCCGCTCTCTGGATCGTAAAATAATTGGCAATCTGCTATGCCCGCCGAAAAGTAAGAATTTCCAAGTTATCAAGGAATACAGCTGACATTTTGGATACTTTTCTTGTTATATATATATATATATATATATATATATATATATACACTGAAGTGACAAAAGTCATGGAATAGCAATATGCAAATATACAGATGGCAGTAGTATCGCAGTGAAAAAGTATAAATGCGCAGTTCGTTTTCCAGAGCTTTCATTTGTGTTCAAGTTATTCATGTGAACAGGTTTTTCGTAATTTATGGCGGCACGACGAGAATTAATAGACTTTGAACGTGGAAAGTTAGTTTGAGCTAGACGCATGGGTCATTCCATTGCGGATATCGTTAGTGAATTCAACATTCCGAGATCCACAGTATCAAGAGTGTGCCGAGAGTATGAAATTTCAGGCATCCCATCCCATCATGGACAGCGCCGTGGGCGACCACCTGCACTTAACGACCGAGAACGCCGACGTCTGTGTAGAATGGTCAATGTTAATAGACACGCAACATTTCGTCAAATAACTGCAGGAATCAATGTGGGACCTACGAGGGACGTGTACGATAAAACTGTGCGGTGAAATTTGTCTTCCTTGGGCTATGACAGCAGAAGACCGACTCGAGTGCCTTTACTGACAGCACGACATCGCCTGCAGCGAATCTCCTGGGCTCGTGAGCATATCAACTGGTCCCTAGACCAGTGGAAAACCGTGGCGTGGTCAGATAAGTCATGATTTCAGTTGTTACGAGCTGATGGTAGAGTTCGAGTGTGGCTCAGACCCCACGAAGCCCTGGAACCAAACTCTGAGCAAGGCACTGTTCAAGCTGGTGGTGGCTGAATAATGGTGTGGGCTGTTTTTACATGGCATGGACACGGTCCTCTGTTGCAACTGAACCAATCATTGACTGGAAATGGTTATGTTCAGCTGCTTGCAGACCACTTGCAGCCATTCATGGACTTCACGTACCCACACAACGATGGGATTTTTATGGATGACAATGCGCCATGTCACCGGGCCAGAACTGTTCACGATTGGTTTGAAGAACATTCCGGACAATTCCAGCGCATGATCTGGCCACCTAGATCGCCTGATATGAATCGCATCGAGCATTTATGGTACATCATCGAAAGGTCCGTTCGTGCCCAGACTCCTGCACCATCCACACTTTCACAACTATGGACGTCTATACAGACAGCATGGCTCAATATTCTTGCAGAGGACTTCTTCCAACGACTTGTGGACTCCATGACACGTAGAGTTGTTGCCCTTCGCCGGGTAAAAGGAGGACCGACACGATATTAACAGTCATCCCATGACTTTTGTCACTTCAGTGTATATATATATATATATATATATATATATATATATATATATACCGGGTGGCCAGAAATAAAACACCCCTACTCTGACCTCCCTGGATATCGAACTACTCAGTGTAAAGGCTTGAAAATTTGTGGACATACTATTCAAAAAATGGGGAAACGGATTTCACGAAAAAAAATTTAGTTCCAGAAATCACCGATAGGTGGCGCTGTACCACTGGACGTATGCTGAAAAGACACAAAAACACGTTTTAAACACATTTTATTTGAAAGTACCAAGCATACATGAAACAAGGACGTTATCGATGCAGGGAATGCTGCTCAATATGGTTCCCTTCCTGAAGATGTAAAATGTGAAGTCTGTGGACAGCTTGTTCAACTGCGGATCGTAACTGGTCATCTGAGATGCTTCTCACATACAGACTGATACTCTCTTTCAAATCTGCCCTGTGAATCCACACCAGACTGTAACTTTCGGTGAATGGAGTGGAATCTCTTGGAAGGTACGGGGGTTTGTCGTGTCCCATATGCGACAGTTATGGGTGTTCACTGTTCTACTGAGGTGGAAATGGGCCTCATCGCTCCACAGAATCTGCCACGGCCACGATGCATCCACTTCAACTCTAGCAAGAAATGTCAATGCAAAGGTCAGTCGCATCTCCCTGTCTGTGGCCAGCAATTGTTGATTAGGGCGGATTTTGTACGGGAAACAATGCACCATTTTTCTGAGTACGTTCCACACTGTGCTATAGGGAACACCCAAGTGTCGTGACACTGCACGTGCACTACTGCAGCCTAAAACATTATCCATTGACTGTTCAACAATACCGGTGGCAACATCTTCAACGACATCTGAACGAACCGGTTTGCGTCCTCGACCAGGCTGAACTCCAAGATGTCCAGTTTCCTCGAATCGAGCGATCATTCTCCTGAGAGCTTGTGGAAGCAATGGTCCCTTACGCAAATCCTTAAGTCGGCGAAACTCTCGAAGTGCTGCTGGAGCATTTCCTTTATTCTCGTAAAACAACTTCACAAGCAAAGCGCGTTCTGGCAGCGTGACAGCCATCACTAATAAGAATGACATTCCCCACCTTTTAACTTCTTTTATACCCAGAACATGGCTTCTAACCATGCTTTATGCAAATTTTTCTGGTTACAGTATGAAATTGCAGTTACAACGGGAGTTCTAGCTTCTTTACTATTTTTATTTTCCATAAGGGGCAGAAAAATTAAAAAGGAAGCATAGAAGCATTCCATTCCGCATAAACATTTTAATTTTTATTATTATTTGTGTCTTTTGATCATAGTTCCAGTTGTGCAGCGCCACCTATCGGTGATTTCAGGAACTAATTTTTTTTTTCGTGAAATCCGTTTCCCCATATTTTGAATAGTATGTGTACAAAATTTTGAGCCTTTACACTGAGTAGTTCGATATCCATGGAGGTCAGAGTAGGGGTGTTTTATTTCTGGCCACCTTGTATATATATATATATATATATATATATATATATGCAGGAATAGATGGGACAAAATACCTATGCAACCTCATTTAGATCAGTTTCTAGGGTCACTGATTAAAGAAAAGAAGCTTTTGAATAAGAAAAGTTAAATTTATTTACAGAAAAGCCATTAAAAATTATGACAGGACAGGCTATTTACAACAGAGAAAAAAGTATCCCCTTTACATGCCACCAAGGATGAAGCCTAATCAAGTGTCACATGGCAAAACGACGTTATGTAATAAATAATCATTATTCGGAACAAAATTACCATAACTGTCTCCGCCTGCCGAGCGAATGCACGCAGTTCGCTTTTTGAAACCTGGCTTCAGGCGTCTTTGACTTTGGATCAAGGGTATTCAGTAAAATCCATGGTGCCATCTATTACAACAAAATGGATATATGTATATAATTATTCTGTAGTTTGTACTTTCAGAAATAAACACGTGAAATTCAAACACGCGAAGTCACTCATAAAATGCTCATTAACTAGTGCAAATATAGTATTTATACATAAATTATATTCTTTATAAATGGATATGCTAGGTTTTTCTGTTGTTGAAAAAAATATAAAATGTTGATTAGCTGATGCAAACAGAATATTTAAAAATAAAAATAAACAAATGTTAAATTATTTCAGGATTCAGTGAAAATCAAGGACTTTAGAATTCTTAAATTCCAGAAGAATATTTTGTAGTTCAAAAACAGACAAGAACATGTTGTACCCAAATATAAGAAATTTACTAAAAAGTAATAGAGGTATTATATATTATTCAGTAGAATTTATAAATTTGAATAAGATGATTACAGATGCAAAAGCAAATATAATTAAAGATATCATCAAATAAATGAAATGGCAATTCATAATTTCAAGATTTAAGAACCTTTTATTTCAAAAATTCTCCTTTGGTAAATACAATCCATTTGTTTTGTTTTTTTCCTGGTCTGATTTCTTCAGATTTTACGCTATAGAACATCTGGCTTTGTATAAATTTTAAGTATTAAATATTATTAACAAGCAAAGTCATTTTCATTTCCTTTAGCCAGTAGCCTGACAAATTACATATTATTTAATGCATTTTATTTAATTGCATTTGTTTTATATTAAATATGGATAACTTTTATGTTTTAAGTACTCATAATTTTATCATTAAGTTTCCAGAATTCGAGAAATTAGAACTTCTTGCACTCCCATATTTTTCAAACATGGATAGGAAGGCAAATTTCATTGTTTTCTAGTAGCTTAATCTAAAAGTAAATTTGAAAATGGAAGCTTCCAGATTCTATAATATTAAATACATAGGATAATATATATTACAAAAATTAGTCAACATTTTTATAGGTTTTATATTAATAAATATTCAGATATTAAAATAATTTTTACTCTTTAGATCAATAATAAAGCTGTATTTAAATGAATTCCCTTTATATTAACCGCTTCTTAAGTATAAATAAATAATTTCGAAATATTTCCGATACCATCATTTTTCTGCCAATAGTCATGTTTGCAAAAGATTCTAAAAATACGATGTTTTTAATTTCAATTTGAAAAGAAAGAAAACAAAATATTTGTTTCAGCAATTTGGTGAAATATAATTAATCATATTCATTTAAATACAAATTTTGCATAAATTCAAAGTATTGAAGATCATTTTAAACTACTGATCTCCTGTTAGATGAACAGAGACTGAATTTACAAATCGAAATATTTCAAATAAAAATGATGAGAGACGTTCAATTTAGAAAAGTCCAGCCTTACCAATTAATTACCCATTACCAATTAATTTGTTAATGCAATTTGTTACTTAATTATCTCATAAACTCAACTTTTTATTTTTCAACTTCTGTTTCATTGCTCAAATTTGCCGAATTTCATTGCTCTAACTTGCCAAATTTCATTGCTCAATCTTTTCAAATTTCCTTGCTCAATTTATCAAATTTCATTGATCAATCTTAATATGCTTTAAAGTTACAATGTTCACTGATCAACAAATAAAATAATAAAAGACAGACAGAGAAAAGCGGACATTATTACAAAAATGTATTTAAGGGAATCCAGGTAATCAAAAATTTGGAAATAAATCAAAATTATTTCTTTAGCAAATACACTAATTTTTCTTTGTATACATCTGGTATTGTATTTACCTTACAGTTGATAAAAAATCATATCTTATTTATGAAATGGAAAGTGCTGAGAAGCAAATTCTTTCTTTCAAACTTGCGAAACTGACCAATTTTATCTAAAATAGAAAGCGAGCGCTTTCTGGACAACATGAAATATTTGAGAATTATTCCACTGGGAGACTTGTTTTCCCTCTCTGAATAAAAATACGCTCTCTGGAAGACATGTAGATGCAAATAAGGCAGCATTTTTCTGCTTTTGCAGAAAATTTTATTTCTAGAAGAATATATATTTTTGGGAGAAAGTTTTTTTTCATATCCTCATTTGGACTATAAAAAATAAATAGTTTTGATAAATCTATATTGATCAGCTAAAAAGACAGGAAATTTGTCTCTTTTTGTCATAGAATGAAGTTTCTGTAATCTGGAATACGGCATATTACTTATATTAACAGTAATTTTAACGTTTTAAGTATATTTCCTTACTTATATATGCTTTATTTTAAATATTTCTTCTATAATTTACTTCCTTATTTTAAACTTATTTCCATTTTGCGTTAATTCAATACAAAGATAGAGTGATATCAAAGTAAAAGCAATAAAAAAGCATGTTTAAATACAGTAATAATTAATAATCTACTATCCCCTTGAGGACCAGCGCGCCGGAAATAAAACTCAGTTACGGGACCGAACGCTCTGAAACGGAGCGTCACTACCGGCCCGCGCATTTTAAGCAGTTAAGCCTAATTTTACAAAAAAATTCGTACAAAATCAGCATTTTAATAAAAAGACTCCAAATTTATATCCCATCACATATTATAATACACAAAATTATATTCCTATCACATATCTCAAAACTTCTACGAAACACACACATAAAAAAATGCCGCCAAAACCGAACACCATTCATAAATATTTTACTCTTATCCCTTGCAATAATCCGCTGAATGTACTTCCCCATATTCTCCTAACGAAAAAAAGCAATAAACAAGTCACTTATCTGTCAAAATATAAACACGGCGCGCAATAAATCCCAGCCCTTTAAAGAGCCGTGATTCTCACTTTGTTTACATCAATAAATATATCAAAAACAGAAGCATAGAACAGAAACTAATGGCCGTTCATGAAGGTCAAATACCATATGAGTCGACCGTTGCGAAAACCATTGCCGTTTACCGCCATCATTTAAAAATTCAAATAAAACGTTCCGATTTCCGATTACGCATACGTGACGCTGGTCTCTCCGTATCAATCGGAGCTCTTCGCTTGGAAGCGACGCTGGGCTGATAAGAGTGGAATCGCTGCGTCGCGTCCACCAGACCTTGGTCACGAACGGGCTATTACAATTATTCTTCTACTTACAATAAATAAAACAACTGTCACTGTTTTCAAAAGGCATAAATAAAAATAATTTTATTTACATAGTTTTATTATATAATATTAGTCATTCAACTTCAATGGAATAACAAACGGAAATGACTTCAGGAAAGATAATTAATGTAAACAAAATTACTTGCCCGAAATTAGACGTTTTTCTTTCATCTATTTCTTTGAATTTTTTTCATAAATATGTAATACTATTTGGGATATATTTAAATAAAATCTATTTTCAACTATTGGTATCGATTTTAATATATAAACTAGGACTGCAACCAAACTAATATAAATACAACAGAGTGCCTTATCTTAATGATATTATAATAAAATTAAAATGTGATTAGAGTAGATACATGTTTTTCCCAACAAATATATTCCTACTGAAGATGTAATTTTTAATAAGTAAAACCGAAACTTAACTTTGCCCCTTTTTTCAATACCTTTTCTATTTCTATTCCCTTTTTCTCTATCCTAATCCTTAAAAATTATTATTCTTAGTGCAAGAAATTTTTTCCTGTATAAAAGTATTCAAAGAATAATGAAATCTATATTATATCTATAGTTTACATTTGAAGCTTGGAAAAAAGGTGCAAACATACAAACTGGAAAACTCATTTATTTGTCTTTCATTTTTATATGCATACTTAAAAAGTACTTTTATCATTCATCATTCAAAATAAAATTAATTGAAGGGTTTGCTGCAAAAAGGAGGTAGCTCCATTTATTCAAGTTTGCAGAAAACCGGCGGTAGCAACAACAGTTTTCTCTATATTACAACATAAGGAGACACACAGTTCCCTCGCTTGAGTTAACGCGAGAACTCACGATTGGAGTTACATCTTTTGGGCAAACCGAAAATGTTTTCATCTTACAACATGATAGTGCATGTTACTCCAAGTACTCCTAATCGGAGCAACATTCCTTTTTTGCAGTAAACATTTCAATTAATACCATAAATTCCAATACAATTTATTCATAAAATAATAATAACTTATATAATAATTTGTTACTTTTCCTTACCAGCAGATGACTCGATCAGATTTTCAAGTGAATTCAGAATCTGCGTTTAGCTCCGAATTAGAATTATGATTACTTTCCATAGTCAGAATTTGAACTATCGTCGTTTTGCTCAGTAGCAAAACTTACGAAACTATCTTCTACTTCTCAATGTTACAGTCTAGACTCTGACAAATTAGCAAGCACAAGGGTCAGTTTCACTCAAAACTTCCAGTAAAAAATAATATATTTTGTTTTAATTGATCTAATCCTCTTTTAACCTCTTTATTCACGAATATAGGAAGATACAGGTGTAACAGGTAAGAATGTCTGAACAAATGGCGGATCAAAAAGATCCCGTACCTGTACTGAATGGTCAATATACTGATATAACGTCACGAGAAAAACCCTGAACATGATTGCCGTAAGTAGACGTGTCTAAGTAAGAAGGGAAGCAGGTGTTAAAACAGATCATAAAAACGAACTAAACTCTCTTCATTAGGCGAGAAATTCATTTCGTTTGTACTAGTGAAGGTATCCTATTCTTAACGGGCTCTTTTGCCTCCAAATGAAAATCAGCACTTTCTTTCACACCCAAAATGTAATAGAATATCTCGTTTCCAAGGCTATTGACTCCCACTTTTGCTTTTTCATAGTTTTTTTCTCCTGACGGTTAGTTGAGTACAATGTACTTATTTATACTGCTGCGGTTCTCTGAAAATTTGAACTCTTCCTCAATATTTCAAATATTGTGAGAATTTTCCAATAAACCTTTACACGTTGTTGACTTTTCCAGCATCAAAATCCTTTAAATTCATCCTGATTGTCCAAACACTCCAGCGATGAAACAGTGTTTATAGGTTCGCAAATCCGTTTATATGCACCATGGTGAACTGAACGCTTGATGAAGCGAACTTTCTAAATTAATCAAACAAATCAAGAGGAAACAAAACAAAACCCTTTTGATTAATGCATATCGTTGCATTTAGATAAAGTAATGCATTTACTAACATCTAGATCATTGCTGTAAAGAGGATACAGCATTTTTATGAAAATAAATATCATTCTTCATTGAGTTTTATGATACATTTTGAATAAATTCATTCAAAAGCAATTTATTCTTCATAAAAAAAGGAAAGTATTCAGATTGTATCAAAACGCTTAGAATTGTATCAAACATCCAGTTAACTCTCGTCAAGTCTGACACCGCAATCCTCGTCATAAGTTTATTCTTCAAACAAATATCCAATAAATTTTACACATTTTTGACTTTTCCACCATCAAAAACCTTTTAATTCCCCCAGATTATCTAAACACTGCAGCCAGCATTCAACCTACCCATGATGAAATAATGTTTATAGGTTCGCTAATCCGTTCATATGCACCATGATGAACTGAACGCTTGGTGAAGCTCACCGTTATGCACTAGATGGAGTTATCTTAACTCGCTGCCGCAACTGTTGTACCATCCAATAGCCAACACCATGATATAAAGGGTTTGACCGGTATATATTGCGAATGAGGTTGTTGTATACAGGAAATACTAACACAAACTTCAAATTCAGAGTAGCATACACTGAATGAGTAATTGATTAATAAATGACTCTGCCATTAATTAACTGAGAACTCGCTTGCCAAGCGAAAGGAGAGTAAATTTTTATTCTTGGACTTAATTCTTCAGTGAAATGAATTTAAGTCTTGGAAACATATACTTCAACAATCGATTCTTACAAGAGGCAGAGGAAATTAATTTAACCTTGCTGAATAATGACTTTTACGAACAGTAAAATTCTAAAGCTTGTTTCACTATTAAGTTAATTTGAAAAATTACTCATTTTAGAAACTGAAATGGTTATTTGATGGTGTAGGGTTAATTGAAATTATTTGAATTGTTCAAATTTTAAAAGATGATCACATTTAATATGGTTACGATACATTTAATTATAGAATGGATGTTGAATATATAACTAATAATTCTTTTAATGATAATTATAATTCTTTAAATAGAAACGATATTGAATGTCATGTGAAATTAAACCAAACATTGAGAATTTAGTTAATAAAGCAAAGTTTAAGGTATTTAAAGTTATTAACTATCGGAAGCTGTAGTATTTCATTGTGATGGGTAATTGTTCTTGGAAATCATGTCAACTGATATATAATTGAAGAAACAGTTGTACTTGCTTTAATTTTATTGAAATGTTAATCTCACATTTATAGTGGAACATAATGTTCATTCATTGAATTTACTCCAAATCTTTGCAAGATGGATCAAATTATAGATATAATAAAGATAATAAAAATTTTACTAAAAATGTAATTTCAAGATATCTCGAAACACTCTATAAATTTTAAAAGAATTGCAAGATTTGAAATTTTTATCAACGGAATATCATATATATACTACTGTCAAAAATATTGCAAGTTCGAGACATTTCACGTTTCTTCAAGAATAAATTCCCCACAAGTAATAAAATATATATATATATATATATATATACAGTCGAATCCGGTTAATTGGACCACCGGATAATCGGAGAAGCCGCTTATTCGGACCGAATCTCAAAGAACCGAAACAAATCCTATGTACATAAGCCTAATATTATTCGCTTATTTGAACCAAAATTCCGTTTAAACCGATCAAAGAACGTGGCAGGGAAGATGAAAAAGAAGCTACAAGTCGCCTGTATACAGCAGGAAGTCCGAAAGGAAAAAGAACCAGAGGGAGGGGAAAAAGCACTTTGTTTCTTAGAACGGGCAGCTCGGTAGTAAGTTCTTCAAACGTTGACTTGAATTTGATAAGAACTTTTTTTACTGTGCTTCGCATGCTGAGTATCGTGTAGATCGTTTCGAAGAATTTGTTTGTAAATTTATTTTTCAATGAATAAAGTTCATAAGCAACAGTAGTTCTTGTCTGTATGTTTGCCATACGCGTGTACCGCACAATAAATGTCATAATGACATTTTAATATATTACGAATAGCACGTCTCGTTTTGTAACATAGGGCATGTTCTTGTAATCGGACCAGCCGGTTATTAGGACCAAAATGATTGCGTCCCGATGTGGTCCGATTAACCGGAATCGACTGTATATATATATGCCATTGTGTCTTCCATTCTGAAGCAAAAGTCAGCAGTAATTAAGTTGTTGCGATATTTTATTATAAAATTGCTCCGATTGCGAAGGATTTTATTTGATTTGTTGAGCTGTCGAAGGGATTTCGCAGCGAATTTCTTTTCAACTTAAACTATTTATTTTTTTAAATATGTGTATTAACTTCTGAGAAGACCCAGGCTATCATTTTAAAGCACCAAGGAAACACTTCAAATGTGAGGATTGCTGAATGATGAGACTGTTTTACATCTCATAAAGAGATTCAAACCCGAAGAAACCACTCATAAAAAGCCTAGAGTTAGTCGCCCAAGGTTATTTTCTAAACGTTCTGTTATAACATCGACGCTATTATGCCTTGAAAATAGATTTGCAAGTTATTCTACATTTAAAAGAGAATGAAAATAGTCCACGTCTGTCGTTGCCAGTCCCAAAACAGTTTGCAGGAGATTCTGTGAAACTGGTTAAAAGGCATATATATCTTGAAAAAAAAACACAGTAAAGATAGAAGCAACACGAAAAAAAACTATTAGATTGGATCAAGGTTTACAAAAATTTAAGTATTTTGTAATGATATCAAGTTATATTCAGCAACATTCTTTAAGGTCTGATGATCTTGGCCATGTTTGGCGTAAATCTACGAAGATCACGAAGCCAGATTGCCTGATCTGTATATCAAAACATCCAAAAAGTGTAATGAAGAGAAGTGTATATCATATAAGTCAACTGGGTGACTTTATTTTGTACAGGAAACCACAAATCTCAACAAGTATATTAGTGTGCTGAAGGATCAATTGCTTCATAGGGCACATGAAAATGTTTCCATATTAAGAATATCCCATTATCTATACTTATAATAAAGCTCAATGTGTGTGTGTGTGTGTGTGTGTGTGTGTGTGTTTTGGCGCTCTACAGGCCAGACAGTTGGACCTACAGTTACCAAATTTGGTACATGTATACCTTGACGGTCGGGAATGTGCACCTAGGAGCCCTTTTTTGAATTTTTAATTGAATTAATTAAAATTTAAGCGAAATTTCGACGTTTTTCCGCTATAACTTCCGAAATTATTATCGGACAAACATGATTTTAACATCAATTTAAAGATTTAAAAAATTAGCTTTCTAATAATATCAGTGTTTTAATGTATAACTCAAGCTTCTATTTTTAACGAATTTTTAAAGAAATATTTTAACCATGTTTTTTTAGCACGTGACTGGATAAAATAAAACAATGCCGGAAGTTCAAATGAAAAAACAACAACTATCATCGTAAATCAAATCTTAAGAAATACAACTTTCAGCACGTGACTGGATAAAATAATATAAATATAAAATGTGATATCTTCTATAAAAATAAATGCAAGGCAAAGGATTCTAAGAAATCGTTTGCAATATTTATATCATTAATTCCATAAATTATCTTTATTTACAGTAAACCTGATTGAATTTAGACAGGATATGCATTGAAATCCCGACTTAATGGCATATTTCTATAATCGTTTGCAATATCTGTATCATTAATTCAATAATTTTTTCCCTTTTTCGCTTTCTTTAAAAAACATATTTAACATTTTGGCAATATCACCGAAAAAAACATTTTTAATATTTTGGAAGCATAATTGATAAATTATTAGAGCATTAAACTCAAAAAGTTTTTCCTAATAAAGTTACCGACTCTTTAACTACTAATAACTGAATCTTTTAACTTAAACTATTTCTTAAATTTTGGCAAAAAAATATATGATTTAATTGGAAATTTTAGAACCCATTACTCATGGTGAACCAGTTGGTCGCCAAAGTGTCTAGTCAGAAATAAATATTTCAACAAGATCTAGAATCCTACCATGCATCGAGAAAAGTAAGACACGCTTTACAATTAATTTTAGATTACCTTTCAGCTCAGTTCCGACCTCTA
This sequence comes from Argiope trifasciata, assembly GCA_026543055.1. Taxonomy (NCBI): domain Eukaryota; kingdom Metazoa; phylum Arthropoda; class Arachnida; order Araneae; family Araneidae; genus Argiope; species Argiope trifasciata. The sequence continues at coordinate 1,597,909 of JAPMOQ010000159.1, read as the reverse complement.
TTTTGAAACATTCGTTACTTTGGGTTAAGGTTGAGTTTGAAAAACATGGTGTTAATGTTCTCACATAGCCAGGAAATCCGCCAGATTTAAACCAAATTAAGAATTTTTGGAGTATAAAGGGAAAGTAAATAACCGAGAATCAACACAGAACAATACAAGAACCTCAGTAAGCAGTAATTAAAGTTTGGCACCATGAAATACTGGAATAAGTGTTGCAAAACCTTCTGGATTCCATGCCTAACAGAGTGGATGCTGTAAACGAAGTCGGAAGCGGCCTATCCAAATATCAAATGCTTGTTTGCCAACTTGAACCTTTCTATTATCTTTTCTGGTTAAAAAACGGGAAATTCGTACTTTTCATTCATACTTCATTTCATTCCGTGGAACCAAAATGGATTCCTATACTGATAACCTGTTCATTTGGTTTGAATTTTATTCTTTTTCAATTTTTTTTAATTAAAAAACGTAATTATAGCTTGCCTTTAGACTAATTTAATACATTAACACAAAAAAATATAGCTTTAAATGAAAAACTATTACTTCAGGGGGCTTATTCTTGAAAAAAACTTGAAATTTCACGAATTTGCAATACTTTTAATCAGTAGTGTAATTATTTATCAACGTTAACACAATGAAATCAGTAGTTGTTACTATCTAGCTGTTTATTTACAGTGGTGGACAAAATTGTGGACACATTTTAAAATAGTTATTTTTTCTTACTTTATATGCTTTCAGAAGATGTTACATTTCACAAAATGCAATTTTTTGCATGTTATTTTAAAGGCAAGTTAATACTGATTTTAATATAAAAAGCAAAATTCAAATACTTGCGATACAAAAGAGGTTATTCTTACTTTAATATAAATAACAAATAAAATTATGCAACGATTTGTAATTCCCAACATTATTGGCAAATAACTGCTCTAGTTCTGAGAACTAGTCAAATATTAATAACTGCTAGCTGAAGCTGTTATTGTGCTGAAAATTGGAATAAGTCATTATTGTGCATAACTCTACTGAACGAAGACTGTTTTTTATATAATCAAGTTATAATTTAGAAATTTTTTTTATACTTTAATACTTAGTTAGAAGTTTTAAAATATATTTCTAAAACTTAGTCAAGAAACAATGACATCAAATAAAACAATAGATTGACACCTAGAAAGGGAAATAAATTATTGCGTTTCATGATGTAGCCTTTCCTATGCTCAAACTGCAAAACAAGCGTGTGGTTCAATATAAAGAGAAACATTTTTAAAATATCAAAATAGGAAAGGGTCTAAAAGGATGCGCCATACCTGCTGATGAGTGAAAAATAAAAGGACTATACCTCCAAGATGGAAGATATCCATCAGAAACGAACTGAGTGATGCTGGTGTTTCTATCAATTCCAGAACAAAAAGGAAAAATTATGAAATGCTGGATTAAGAGATAAAATTCCTCAAAAAGGCCTGAATTTAGTAGACAATAGAAAATAAAACTCTTTCAAAAATTTAAGCTTGGGTGTGTAAATAAAATGCAAAAAAATGAAGGAAAATTAAAATTATAGAAAGAAACTAAATAATATGCCACTAATAAGCACATGTTTTTCATTTTTTTGTCAACATCACCCACATCATTAATTAAAAAAAAATATGACAGCCATTTTGTCACAGGAGTGCTGCATAGTTGCAAAAAATTTTCATTCCATGATTTTAACGCATTACTTGTACGCAAAGAATATTGACGACTTCATTTACTGCTCAAAAAAATTCCACGCTGATACAGTGGGTAAAAAAAGTCTCCGTACGCAGATACGAATGCAAATCAAAGCTTAATTTGTCACACAAAATTCATAATGATAAAAATGAAAACTTAAAAAAGAGTTAAAACTAATATTATTTAATATTTATTCACATTAAAAGGATGATAATACTGACAAAATTAAATAATAAATCTTAAAAACTCAAAAAATGCTGTAAACATGGAACAAAAAAGTCTCCGTACGGTGCCCTAGCACACGAAAAAAGTTTACAAAAATGCAAAATACATTTAACAAATATACATTTAATGATCAGTGGGCCCTCCTTTGGCCTTTATCACCTCTTTTAGATGTTGAGGCATTACCCCTACAAGTCTTTTTTGTTGTTTCTGGAGAAATATTACACCAAATACTACTAATGGCACTTTTGAGCTCAACTTTGTCTTTTATGCCATATTTTTAAAGTTGTCGGCCAATTTCTTCCCACAAATGTTCAATGGGGTTTAAATCGCGTGACTGGGGAGGGCTATGAAATTGTTGTTTAACATGGTAAAGGCGCCACTCTTGGCAAACCTTAGAGGTGTGTTTAGGATCGTTGTCCTGCTGAAAAGTAAATCTAGTTCCAGAGATAGTTTCTCTGCGCTGGATAATACATTTTGTTTAAGAATATCCAGATATCCATATTGATCCATATTTCCCTCGATTAACTGCAAATTTCCTACTCCAGAAGCACTCATACACCCCCTAACCATAACACCGCCACCACCGTGCTTCACAGTTCCGCATAAATTCTTAGTTAGCATTTGTTCGTTTGGTTTTCTCCACACCATAACTCGGCCATCTGACCCATGAATGTTAAATTTTGATTCATTGCTAAAAAGAATGGATTCCCAAAAAGATAATGGCTTGCTTACATGCTTCTTTGCAAACTGGAGGCGCTTTTTCCTGTTGTACAAACTTATATAGGGTTTCTTCCCGGCCGCACGTCCATGATAACCACTTTTTTAATGACATTTCTCATGGTTTGAGTGGAGACTTTAATGTTGTAACCAACCATTAAAACAGATGCCAACTTCGGTGCACTAATTCGTGGATTTTCTTGAACTTGGCGTAAGATGTTTCTCTTATGCACGCGATTTAATTTTGACGGCCTCCCGGATCGATCTCTATCCTAAAGTGAATGAAGTTAACGATATCTTTCAATGATATATTGCACAGTAGACTTCAATTTTTTAATCCTTTCACTAATGCTTTTCATGGATAATCCATCATTTCGCAATTTAATCATTAATTGCCGAATAGCTCTGGGAACTTCCATTTTGAGGCGATCAAGAACAAATTTAAACTCAACAACTGTCAAAATGCTGTTTTCTTATCAGTGATTAACTTTCTGACGTCAAAGATTTACTGTGGGCCTGTTTTAAACACTTCAGAAAGAATTTGCATAAAACGTACGGAAACTTTTTTTGCACTGCAATTTTCAATTTACCTTAGATATTGCAAATAATATGCTTTTCTCGTTTTTTAAAAATGAAAATTTACAAAAATCTCTTTCTATAGACTTATACTAAACACATATAGTCAGTATTTAAAGAAAAAATGCAATACTTTACAAATTATGCTCATTTATTCTTAAATTTAGTGACCGTACGGAAACTTTTTTTACCCACTGTATAAATTGACAAATCAACTAGCATTTAAGCAACTTCTTACAACAAGCATCCCTCATCGCCCACCACAATTAAAAACAAAACAAAATAACAACCATAGCAAAAAAGAGTTCAAGGTGAAGCAAATTAAATTTGGATGCAAATAAAGTATAAAATGGCATGCAGATTTTGCTTATATATGTAATTTTGATCTTGCTTTATCTACAAAGAACTTTTTATCAATTTATCTAAAATATTTCATTATAAGTTCATGACAGCCTGATTATTTTACTTCACGGTCGATGCAGTTCGCAATGATTTAGGAGGAAAATGCGTTTTAAGCACGGTTCATATGCGCTGACATAATAGAATGGAACTGTAAATAAAGCATCAAATTTAACCATATATATGCTAAGAAACTTTTAATAACTGCATTAATATCAAGTTTTCAAAACTTTTAATTGTATTAAAGAAAAATATGCAAAAACCTTTTTTTAAAGAGATTTTATTTTCCATAAAAATGTTTTAACAACTACTTTTATGTTTTCGTCTCAGAATTGACACTCCATAATTAAACATCATTTTTTTAAAATTAAAAACCACTCCAGTTTATTTTGAAACGCTTAAGTGAAATTTTATTAACTCTGCTTTTTCAAAATGAATTTTTGATTAATTACCATCCAAGAGATGATGTGTTCACAAGAACCTTGTAAACAAGATTTGAGATGCATCCACAAGTGATAAAATGCAAGTAAACAAAATAAATAATAAGCAAGGATTTCCGGGCATAATTATGAGCATTATTTTGAAGTTATTGATTCTTACCAGTTTTTTTTAAAAATATATATTTCGATTAATTCATTCTTGAATCAGAGAAATAAAATTGATTTATTTATCAATAATGTAATGCATATGATATTTGCAAAGAAATTGACACAACTTTTCATAGACACTAAATTCAATATTTTATTTATATTCAATCTATTGAATAAATACAGTATTAAATTGGATAAACATATTTTGGACGATAAATTGTTGCTATTGTAATCAAAATATTTCAGGAATGTCTCAATCTAGAAATAGTTTGCCGAATTTTAGAAAATACTTTCAGGAACTCATGAACGTTTGGCCAATCTCGGCAGCTAATTTCATATTATCGTCCGAAGAATTATTAAGAATGTCAAAAAATATTTATCAATTTTACCAAAATGGCAACAACAATTTACTAAAAGCGATGAGTTAAAATCGTTTTCTAAATGTTTATTTTGCATCAAAAATAATTGAAAAAATGACGCAAAAAAAGGTTTATTAAAAATCTGAAAGCTGTGTGGTAAAAATTTCTCTAAGAATGTACACGGGGTGATCTAAAAAAAGTTTACAATCGGCAGTATTTGGAAAGTAGAAACTGTAGATGTGAATATTGTTACTCAGAGTGGAGGCAGATGACTCTAGTTGTCTTTGACCGGTCGTTCTCACAGATAGTGTTAATATTGAGATCTAAAATAGCGGCAGTAATGGCAAGACATCTAGAGAAGTGGTTTCGCTCAGAGATGCAAGCCATGATACGATTTCTATGGGCCAAGACTGTGTCCCAACGGCCATTTACAGACAAATCATTGAAGAGAACGGGGGCGAAGAAATAAGTAGACAACAGGTGGCGAAATGATGTTTTTCTTTTGAAGCGGACCTAGAGATCGCTAGAAACGTTTAGATGGGAGATTTTTAATCATTCCAATGCAGACTCCCAGTGCCTATTTCCTCTTCTCAGCACCACTTTGATATCACCGTCTGATATGAACCTTATTCAGAAAAAGGTTCATATCGGGCGATGATGTTCAAAAAGGTGCCGAGAACTGGCTTAATAGCCAAGGACCTGATTTTTGTCAAGAAGAGTTAAACAAATTGGTTCGGTGGTGTCATAAATGATTAAACATATTTCGTGAATATGTAAAAAAGTGACAGCAACATATGTCTCTTAATCCCCATTTGTTTTCTGGGTTTATTGTTAAAAAGCAATTATTATTATTTTTTAAATTTTTTAGACCAACCCTCGTACATACTCTGTTTAAGATAAAAACTTGTTTGGTTGGTCATCTAATTTATTTAATTATTACCCTGCTGATCAAATGAAGAACTGAGAATCAGCCATACCGTTTAAAAATTTGACTCATCATGAAATAAGAACAGAAGTCATGTTCAAATCTCATATTGTGAAAATTGAAGTTTCTGAAACCTCAAAATGCATAGGCAACACATTGTTCAAGCCTCAAAATGCGTAGATAACAAACTGGTGATTTATTTACTAGCGAAAATATTACTGAGCAGTATTGATTTTTGCGTCTTATTGAAGTTCATAAAACAATCGCTTCAAGGATACTAACGCTTTGATCTATAAATTAAATTTCCATTTTTAATCGCTTTTTAAAAATATAATGACATCGTATTTTTCAACTATTGATTTCGTACAAAATAAAAATAAAATTTAACCTTAACGAGCATCACAAAAAATTAACTTTTATTAACCTGTTCCCATCATATTTACAAAAGCTCAGATTAAAAAATAAATTAATTACAATTTCAAATTAAAATTACAAAAATGCAATTTTCAGCACGTGGTTACATAAAATGAAACCAATAGAAAATGTGATATTTGATAGAAATTCGATAACAAATTGGCATTTTTCGCTTTTGAGGCATCAATTTTTAGCTTTTAGAGTTACTAGAAAATGAGGCAGAAGGTTGTCACATTTGGTGATTTATCGCCAACTAAAGTTATAATTTGATTTTCGAATTATTCGTTCTCTGAACTCTTACGAATTGCCTTAATTAACTTAAATCATTAATCAGTCTAAACTGATTGGAAATAATGAAGAAACTATTAGATTATGCATTCGTCGATATTTAGAAAAAACGATATGCGTTTTTCATATCAAAATGAGGTGAGCTTCAAAACTTGGTTTGCCAGCAGGAAAAATTTAAAAGGAAAGTTAAAAAAAATTATCATTATATAAGTAAAGACAGACAGAAAATTGAGGAGGAAGATAAAGACCGATAGAGAAGTCATGTGATTGTTTCAAACTGGTTTAAACTGGTTAACGACTTTAATTAATAAAGACAAATAATGACTTAAAAATCATAATCTTCTCACCTGAAAACTTAAAATTAGAGATCAATTTTGTTTTTGTTTTTTTGCAAATTTATAAGAGATTTTTCAAAATTGACTTTAAAAATTGCTTTTAGAATAGGATAGATGATTATTGAACAATGATGTATTTTCTATTTTATGCACCATTCTCGATACTTTCTGTATACAGATGTAAAAATCTGAAATATATTTATTTAAGTATGCAATAGTTTAACACAAAGAAATTTAATTCCAAATATTTCCTGAAATAGCTGAGGAATGTTTTACCATCCCCATTGTAATACTGTTATGCATGTATAATATCGCTTTCATGGTCAGTCACTTTTAATGACAAAGAAGAATGTTTGAAATGTAAGATTCCAAATGGATGTCGGCAAATGACCTATAGCACCGAATTAGAGAGAAAATGTCTGCTATAGCGAATTTCAATTATCATGTCTCAACATTTGTTTGATCACATGATTTTATTAACGCGCAATTTTTAAAAAATACGATGTTTTCTTCAAAAGCTAAAAAAACTTCGAAAAGCTAGAATTTTAATCATACTGGTTTGGCATTTATGATGTCATGCGCATGCGCGAGTTTTTAGGAAAATTAATGTTTTTTTTCTTCTTTGAAGATTAACGAGAGTTTGAATTATTATTTTTTGTTTTCATTTATTTATTGCCTGCCAAGACAAATTAGAAACGAAAATTACCATTATATTTTATTCATTGTCAACGCGATTTCGAGCTTCAAACCCATCTAACTACATCATGTTATCATATGATAAAAAAAAGGATTTCGGCAATATTAATGATGTCTCTATTAAGTGTGAATTATTTTTTAAATGTATCTTTACCCTAAGAGGGGAACTATAAAAAGCCAATCTAATACTATAATACGAGGAATGGTTGCCAAGTCGAAAATCGCCCCAGAATTAATAAACTCCGGTAAACTTGGGGGTCTGGGGTTTTTGGCCACGTGGAATCGATTGGCGCCGATTTTGAAGCGCTACGGTCGAGCAGCTCGGAGTTACAGATAGGATATTTTCAAACTTTATTAGTTCGCCATAATGGCTATTTAAATTTTCAAGAGATAACGTGCTGCCATCTATAGCCAATATGGCAAACTAATAAAGTTTTATGTTTATGCTGTTATAGGTTTATAATATGTTTCTTATGTATGTATATATGTTTGGTTTTTCTAAATAAATTTGTCAAAAATATTGAACTTCAACACACTTCAATCTTTACCTTTACTTTACCTTTGTATAGAATAGTTCCCTTTCCAAACTCTAACTTTGTTTAGAATAGTTTACAATGGTGCACTTTAACCGGTTATCTTTTCGCCAATGGTTTCACAAATTTTCTTATGGCATGTATTGTTTTGATAAATCACAATTGAAAATTTAAATCTTCGAGTTAGCTTCGATACCTGTTTTCTCTGAGCGGAGCTCGGTTACCCGCTGGTGATCATAAATGCAACTAGTTGAGCAAGTTCTTCTTGAGGATTTTGCACTGTTACGGTATTTATTACTCATTTGTTTCTTGATGCTGTTGTTCACTGCAAGCTTCATATGCGTTCTGCTCTTGTAAAAAGAAGTACATATATCTATTACTGAGACTGTTTTGCCCTTAGCAAAGTATACTTGGTAAACGTATTTAGAATATTTTCATAAAAATACATTCGAATTGATGAAGACATGCACAAATGTATAAACATTTTTTATAACCGCCTTCAATAACAAATATTGTTATGCTCAATAAAAAGTCCATGCAGTATGAAACTTTCTTTTAAATATTACTTCAAATACATATTGCAAACGAGTTATGAGTTGAGAATAATTAATTATAAACGAAAATATAACAGTATTTTTCATATGGCAGATGAAACTTATAATTAACTAATGTTAATAGATGCTAGTTGTTCAAGTATATAATAAAAAAATCATTCTGTTCATCTAAAAAATTGTAACTGCATATTTTAATAATTATTTGCAATCCCAACTATTAAGTTTCATTATCTTTAAGATTTAAATTGGACTATAATTAATCATAAACATTATAAAGTTTTCATGACATTGATACTAACTTCACAAAAAAGGGCTTTTTTCCAGTTTCTTGTATAGGCATTATTAGTTGCGAAATATAGCTTATTAAAATTTATAACAGAACTTAACTTCGTCTGGAAAGTTTGATAAATATTTTATTACCACACAATCCATAGAGAATGAAAAATTTGTTTAAATAAAATATTTCATAGTTTCATCCAATTCTGTAACCGTTGGCTCGATTCCCGAGAATTTATAGTTTTTAAAGTCTACAGGGAGAAGTAAATATGCATTCTCAATAAAAAAAAATGAATTGTGATATGAATAGTATTTCAGGTGGAAGGGCATATACAAATACGTTAGGAACAACCAACTTTCAAAGTTTTCAAAATAAATAAATAAATATTTTTTATATTCTTTATTATTTCATCATAAAAACGTATTTTCCACTTTTATATTTCTGTAAATAGAATGTTATAAAATTCTTGCAAAACGCGTTACAAGGTAGACATTGGAACAATGCCGACAAATTTTAATCTATATAAATAAACATGAATGTTTGTCTGAATGTCTATTATGCGCTGCCTTACCGCTCATCCGATTGCGATGTAACTTTGAATACTTATTACTTACGGGATGATTATAGGTACATTAAAATTATGTAATCTATATAAATAAAAATGAATGTTTGCCTGTATTTATCTTATGCGGTGCCATACCGCTCATCCGATTGTGATGAAACTTTGTATACTTATTACTTGCACTTATTTTTTCTGATGGAAAAACAAAAAAAAAAATTGCTAACCCTAAAAACTTGAATAATAAAGTTAATGAAATATAATAAATATTATTTACACTTCTCCTTTGTACATCACTTAAATTCAATGAATGCATATATTTCCAATTCAAAAATAAATATTGTTTCTTCTAACATTCCTAATTAAACGAGATAGCCATTTCAAATTTAAACGGTATTTCCAAAATTATTTCTTCTGCGGCATCAACGCGCCGGGTACCCGCTAGTAACTAGTAAAATTCAATTTTTAAAATATTAATTGTATTTTTAAAAAATTAAAAATTAATCAAATTTCTATGTTTTATTTTCATATATAATCGAAACATATTATTGTAAAAAAAAAAGAATTATTATCTGTAAGCCGAAATAATGCAGGAATCAGGCTATCTACAACTGGTCAGAAATTTCGTCCCCCTCAAGAATTTATAGTGTTATCTGTGTTGTTTTATCTTGTCAATGAAAGTGACCTATAAAATATTTATTCCACTGACCCTCAAAAAATACATCCATTGACAAACCTCGAAAAACTAATGACCTTTTCGATGACGATGTCCTGATCAATTATGCCCGTGGAAGCCAATAACAACATCAAAAAATTCTACCCAGTAGAATTTTAAAAGGAGAATTAGAGTTTTTAAATTAAAATTTAGTGAATTAGAAGTTCGTCTCCCCACTACATTCCAAGAACCACATCTGGTGAAAATTGATTTCCAGTCAGCAACAAGCACTAACCAGCATTAAAGAAAAAAAAATCTGGGAGAAAACGTCTTCACCTACGAAATAATGATAAAAAAAATTTAAGGGTAATGCTTGAAGAATTAATACATATTCTTTTTACACGCAATAATATGTTTAATTCTATTAAATATATAACAATACACCACAGAGAAACCTGCAACCTGGGTTTGGGGAAGCGTGTTTTGCTCGTGATTTGGGGGGTCCTGAGTTCGAGTCCTGACAGCGGAATTGTTGCTTTTATTCTAAGTTTTATCTGTGAGGTATGTGAATGCGCCGTAAAAAGAAACTGCACAAGCGAATATGACGCTTGAAGTAGCCAAGTCGTACTCTTGGTTCTAGTTGGCGCTGTTGAAAGGTCAACAAACACTCACTCGTCTGAAATCGGTGTCAGGTAACTGTCAGCGGGCTTGTAAAATGTCATAAATCACAACAATAGTAACGAATTATTTTTTTTCCATTTTTTTAAATATTTTAAACTGAATTTAACAATACCAATCTATTTAATGCATTAACACTTTAAAATTAAAAAAAAAGAAAAAAAAATGCACATTAATACTATTTATGATACATAACATATTGTGGTACAAGCATTTAAGGGCTTCATAATATTTCAGAAAAAATACACTTTGAACTCCCTTTTGATAAAATTATTCATTAAAAAAAATAAAATTTAGCATAGTAGTAAATACTGGACAATCTTCAAAGCATTTTAAATGTCTGAAACTATGTCGTTAATAAGCTGTCAACGCTGTGACAATGTTTAAAATTCGTGAAACGATTCTGACGCACCATGTTGAAATGAATGCTCAACAAAGCACACCGCTCAACACCAAATATAGTTCTCATAGGAGCAAATAGAGTTAGTCTACAACGTGATAGAAAGGGGATTAAAACAAAGTTATTGCGAATTAGAGAGCTCTGAATTGAAAGCTCTAAAATCAAGAGTAGTATTCACTGAATAAGTAATTGATTAAAAAGTGATTCTCTCATCAATTAAAGGAAAGCGAACTTCTTTAAGCTTCAATGAAAAGAGAATGAATCTTTATCCTTGGATTTAATTTTTGAGTGAAAAAGTTTGAATCTTGGAAATATATATTTTAACAATCAGTTTTTTACATAACAGGCATGATTAATTCAGAAAATTAATGAATGATGATATTCACGGACGAAGCATTTTCAGGTGGGCATTTAATTTGAAAAAATACTTATATTAGTACCACGAATGTTTAATTTTGATGAACAGAATATGTAAGCCAGTGGCGTAATGGTCGCTCTTCTTTGCGTCTACGTACAGGGCCGTGCGTCGAAAAACTGCTGACCGAGCATGCTTGAGAATTAAACACAGGGGATTGCGCGTTAAGCTTACCTCATAACCAGGGCATATATCTTACACCCCAGGACCTCGGAACACCAAAGAAGATGTGAGCACTGTAGTCCTTGGCCCACATAGGGTTGGCGTGCCACTAAGTTTAGTTATTACAAAAAAAGTTTATTGTCTGAATTTTAATAAAAAAGTTTAGAATTATTTATTTACTTTTTATTTTGAAACAACTATTGAGTACAATTCGTGTAAGGGGTCTTTGAGTAGAATAGATCTTGAATGTCATACGGAATGAGTCAATTATTGGTGATATAAATAGAAAACAGCTGACTTTTTGGCATTTCAACAGCACTTTGCGAAATTTAAAGATATTAATTATTGGAATCTTAAAAATTTCTGCTCGGTAAATAATAATTTACGAAAAACATGTAAATTGCTATGTAAGTTAGTAAGCAGATAAGTCATTGAATGATAAAACCAAACATTTGGAAGACTGAATATAATTGATTTAAGAAGTTTTCTAGAAGTTTATATACTGAAATGTCCTGAGCATTAAAAATATTGCATGGTTTTCGCCTTTTTAATAGACGGAATTCATTCGTGTTCTCACTTTGACATTAATGAATTTAAAAATTAGGTTAAATAATTGTGTTACATATCACGTAGGGATTTTTTAAAAATATAGTAATCACTTCCAAAAAATTAATATAAATAAATTTATTTACTTCCAATAAATTTATTTAACGATTCATTTTTTCCTATATGGGCTTTTCTGGCATTAGAATATTCGAAATATTTTATGGGTTTTCTATTTGCACCTAAAACTATCTGAATCACTCATATATAAAATGTCTGAACTTCCATTTCTAATAAATAATCTCAAACGTCAAAATAGTTTATAATGATTTAAAATCTTTGAGACTAAAAAGGCTTCTAACGTTTAATTATTTTCCTTTCAAACAAACCATTTATTGGTTTTAACATAACTTCCATTTAAAAATATTAGGTAAGTTTTAACTCACTGTAAGGGACAAAAAATATCTCTCAAAAAATGTAACCTTTTATTATATCGATTATTTAATGTTACATTTATTATAAGCAGTACGAGTTTTGTGTGCAAAATTCAGATTTCAGTTTGAATTTTCTAAAAATTTCGAAATTCTTGTTTTGTTTGCTTGATTTTCATTTACATTCGATAAATTTTACTTGGGATGTCATTTCGTTCCATAAAAACGATTAAAATGTCTCTTTACCTTTTTTAATACTTGAGTAAATTAAATTTTGATGAAGATCGATTTATTCAAAAATAATAGCTGCGAAGAATGATCCCGAATTTTTTTAGCAAAAGAGGCATACATAATTTTACTCCCGACCGAAAAAAAAAGGAAAGAAAATCATAGAAGACTACTCCGACCCGTTTGAAGGCAGACAGAAAAACCATAATGAACTTACCACCTCTCAACCATTGGTAAGAATTGAGGTTGAGTTATTAGGGACATCCACGACCACGATATAACAGCTCCCGTAGGGTAAATTTTGGCATTACCAGGAGATAGTCATCCCATAACATTTCCATATCTATCAGAGCAGCGAGAAACAATCACGATGACGGAAAATTTTTACCTCCATATTGAAGTACCCCTTGGCGGAAATAAACGATTTAAAAAAAATGAAAACTTTAAAAATACAGGAAGCAATGAAAAAGGCGCCTATAATAAAAATTTAATTTCCGTTTGTATTTTTGAATAAATTTTCTTGCCTAAATTACATTCAGGGTCTAAAATATAATTGTGAAAAAAAAGGGCAACTCATGAATTTTTTTTTTTCATATACAATGAATGTTTTTTTATTCATACAGCAGATTCATTCAACCTCACTAAAAAAAGTGGAAAAGATGCATATAATAAAAATTGTTTTCCATTTTTTTTCAAATTAATTTTTCATTAACTTCAGCGCAATTATCATTATTTTTATTTTAAAATCATATTGGCTAAATTACTTTCAATAACTAAAATATAATTTTGAAAAAAAGAATTCATTCCATGATTTTTTTTTATATACAATGAATGTTTTTTTTTTCATGCACATGATCTCACATGGCATCTCCATTCAACCTCAATAATAAAGCCATCAACTGATAAATATTGGCACATGAGCTTATATTTAAGCAATTTCTTGATGAAATCCTCTTCCAACCTAACTTCTAAAAACAAAAACTGTAATATAAATATAAAATCAACCAGATAAAACTTGGATGCGCATAACGTTTAAAATGAGATGCAAATTTTCGTATATATTTATACAAAATTTTGATCCTAATTTATGTAAAATGTATGAAACTTTTTATGAATTTATAAAAGCTCTTTCATTATAAATTCAAGACTGACTGAATATTAAATTCATTGGCACAAATTCAGGGTCATAGTGGTTTGGGATGTCACTTGGGAACGATAAATTTTAAGCACCATTTATAAGAACTGAAACGGCTCATGAAAAATAAAGATATATATGCTAAAAAATGTCTAATAACTATATTAATATCAAGTTTTCCAAACTTTGTAAGGCTAAAATATACAAAGGTGTATTTTTTCTTGGGTCACTTAACTTTTTATGAAAAATTTTAACAACTACTTCACTGTTTTTTTTACGAAGTAACACTCGAAAGTCTTATTTTTTATTAAAATCCACTCTAGTTTATTTTCAAGCACTTGAGTGAAACTTTATTAACTCTGCTCCTTCAAAATGAATTTTTGATTAATTACCGTGCAAGAGGTGATGTGTTCAGAAGAACCTTGTAAACAAGATTTGAGATGCTTTTACAAGTGATAAAAGACAAGCAAAGTAATCAATAAAAAGGTGTAGAATATAAGAAAAAATCTGACAGCTCAATTTTGAAATTTTTTATTGATTTTTATAATAAAATAAAACTTTAAATAGAGGGCAGAGATCATTTATTAACTATCAATGGTTGGATTTAAATATATGCTTTATAAAACGTAATTATGCTTACTTTTGTATTTTATTTGAATAAAATCGCAATAAATAATAATTGTGAAGTATTCGACGAGATAAACTTATTTTTAGGAAATGAATGTTATTGCGATCAACATATAATAGTAATACATCCTTTTTGAAAGACGTTCGTACATTTTAATGAAATATTTCCAGGACGTATATACATCTGGTAATACTCAGCAGCGGATTTCAAATTATCATCTGAAAATAATTTTTAATATGGTAAAAAACTAAATTAAACGATTTGATAAAAATGGAGAAAGCTATTCAGTAAAATGAATGCATTTTTAGGAAATAGGGAAAAATAGTAATGTAGAGTTTATTTATACAATATAGATATTCGGTTTGAAATTTAAAAAAAAACTCTTTATAGCTGCTTACTTAATCTAATTATCAACCTGCTGATGAGATGAGAGAATTGGTGCTTAGAGATGTCGTTTAAAAAATGAGAGATTATTAAGAAACTTATTTGCAAATTACTCTACAGTGAAATAATGGATTAATATATATGGAATCTCAAAACCATGACCGGGGCTTTTATTCCTTAATTATGGATCTTAGACATATACTTTAACTTACAAAGTTGCCTAAAAAAGGTGCAGAATGTTATAAAGTCAGGTAAAATTTTAAGAGGGTGAAACTTTAAAAAAATGCTAAATTAAAATAAATATTCTAGCCCCATACAAAAAAAAATTCCTAGTGAGTAAAATTTACCTCATCTTGTAATAAGTTAATATACAAAGTTTCAAAATTTTACCATGAAGACTTTTAAAGATATATTAAAACAAAGTTGGTGAAGGGCCAATCCAAAGTTAAAAGGCAAATGTTGACAGCTTCAGTGCAGATGACGCGACGCAGGAATGCATAATAGAGAAATAAAATATGCTTCATATCTTCAATTTCAAATCTATACATCTTGAAAAATACTTTAAAATTTTATATCATGAATTACAGAATATAATTTAAAAATAGCACAGTCAATGAACTTAAAAAAATCTTATATAAACCTTCCTTTAAGTTGTTATTTCTACAAAATTTCAATGCTTTTGAACCAATAAATAGCAAAATTATCATTTATTTATTCAATCATTACTCTCTTTGTTAATTTGTGTGCGGCCCCTAAAAAAATCCGATCTGATATTTCCTCTTTTCGAAGTCATATCGAGGCATCAAGAAGTGGTTAAAGTCAACATTTATGCAGTTACATCATCTTTCAGACTTTTTTTGATAAAATGCTGATATATTGTACATTATCTTATTAGAGGACGGGTCATGTTTTACCCTTTGGGGATTTTTTTTGTATGGAGTGGGTATAAATATTTAAATTTGTATTTTTTAAAAGTTTAACCCCCTGGTTCAGTTTAATGGATTTTATAACATTTTGCGCTTTTTTTACGAGCTTCGTAGTTTACAGAATAAATCTGTAATAAATATTTAATAATAAAAGTCACAGTCGATGTTTTTGAGACACCCTGTATATTTGACAGTTTGGTTACAGGGACCTTGAATGTGTTATCATCATTGAAAAATGAGTAGATTTTGTATCACATAAATGTGGTATCCCCATACAAATTTATAAAATTTGTACCATGAATGTGATATCATTATGCAAATTCATTCATTTTGTATCATATATATGGTACCTTTATACAAATTCAAATGGATAGAATACTAAAGATTTTTAGTGAAACTGTGTTATTATTATTCGCAAAGTTTTGACAAACACAAATACGTCAATGAGACTCTAGAAGCTCCAATTTTTTCAGATGGGCCAAATGGACTTTCATGTTAGAAATTGCCTTTTTGTATATGGCAAAAAATCTATGAATTTGTATGATGATGACTATATCTATGAAATTTACGATTTTGAGTACCTCATTTTCACCTGTATACAGACAAAAAATAATTCACAGCTTAAAGGCCCTCCCCCACAAAAAATCTTTAAACATTGCTCATGGCATAACGAAATAAAAATTTAAGATCCTATTAAACAATTAAAAAGATAAAATAGATTTATAACTTTTTGTCAAGATAATGTCATGGATTTTTCAGCGTCGATTTAACCATATTTTACTGATTTTAAGCGAAACACTGTTTATAATATTATTATTTAGGGATTTTTGACAAGTAAAAAAAATATAACTACATAAGATTTATTTTCTTCAGATGTGATACAGTGATTTCCATGATATAAAATGCCTCTTTGTACTAACCATTTTGAGTGCATTTATGTAAAAAAAAAAATATCTCAAACGGATTTTACAAAGTTGGTTTCATTATTTTTTTAAAATTCATTCTAATTCACTTATGTGGCTTCATTTAGTAGCAGCTTAAAATATCTTAGTTTAAATGAAATACATTTTTACTAATTTAAAGCAAAACAAAAGAATTTTTAAATTTTGAAAATCAGTAAGAAAATGGAAGTAGTTCATCACGCTCAGAGATTACTATAAATGAAGTATAATAAATATTGACTAATGAAAGGGCAAATTACATTTTAATGTAACCTTCTCGAAACTTTTTGTTTTGGAAGTAAATAATCGAAAATATGTTTATTTAAGTATGACGTATATTAATACACGGTGATTTAATTTGAAATGTGGCCAAAGTTGAAGTTGAACACTTTCTTTCAACACTGATAATACTGCTATGAATTTGTAATATTGCTTTTTCATTCATTACTTTAATAGTGAGGAGGAAGCTTGCTCATTGGCATAGGGGTAGGGGTAGCCTATCTTCACCATGATCTGGGCCTCTTGGGTTCGAGTCCCGTTTTGGGCATGGGTGTTATTTTGTGTCCCATCTGTGATTAGTGTTGATGCGCCCCCTGTAAAAAGTGGTTGTGCATGAATTAGCTAAGTTGTAATCTTGTCCCTACTTATCGCTACTGAAAAAACAAGTGACGTTAAATCGCTGACAGCTTTCTGTCAGCTGTCTTGTAAAGTGCCATAAGTAACAACAACAAAGTAAGGAAGAAAGTTTTCAATTTTGTAGGCTAACCGCATGCCGTTTGAAACCCTCCAAATTTAATGAAAATATATGAACCAGACTATTTGAGAAAATTATTCACGGTAAGAGAAAACAAAAAAGAGAAGAAGTTTCTTTGATCCAGTGAAGAAAATACATGTCGACAGTTGAAAAGTTATCTCTCAGCATTTTGTGCCTTTACGTTTGTATACTACCGATTTTGTTTTCTTGTGTTCTGCTATTTATTCGAAGTGTGGTTTTATACACGCTTCATCTGAATTTTGCTTCCATAAATTCCTGTAGAAATCATAATACTGACTCTCCGATCCGCTCAAAGACGCTCGGAAATAAATACTGAACGATCGGACCACCGCAACAGCAACACAGGCGGGAACTGTATTTGAGACCATCATCGGCCACGGTACAACCCTCCCCATAGAGAGTACATCCTGTCATCGATGGGAGGAGTCAGATCCCTTACTTTTAGTGCATCCACCAGGTTGGACAGATCCAATTACCATGCCGAAAGCATGTCATCCCCAACAACAAGGTGCCCCACGAGGAGTCTGAGTTTCTTTAGAATGAAGCATTTTAATTATTAGTGGGCATGTTGAACTTTTCAAATAGAGTACACTTATCATACGAATATAGATTAATTCATTAACAATATTTTCGAATTAATGAAAAAAATCTCAAAAATATTAAAATTATTCCGATGAACGTTTTTATTCTCGATTAAAATTCGCCGTAATAATAATCTTACACCAAAAAAATTTCAAATTATGCTTCTGATGTTTTCGCAAATAAGCAGAGAGGTAAAACGAATTAATTATAAAGCAATTTTCTTCAACATATATTCGATGAAACTTGTTAAAACAAACAAATACTGCTAATTGGTAACTGTTAAGCATATAATTAAAACATGTTTTTAAATTAATTCATTTTTTTATGTCTCTGAACTTTTTATTGCATGTCAAAAGAAATCAATTGGCAATCATAATAAAGAATTTTATTTGTTTTTATAAATGAAATGGTTCTCAAGTGAAATTTAAATATTATTATGTTTTTATGGTTCATAAATGTCTATAAAATATAATTATTTTTTTGAGTTAATTTTTTTTATTATTATATGTGATGAAAGTTATGAAATAGGGCCTATTAAAACTAATACTTATAATAGAATTCCGTCTGGAAATTTTGATAAAAATTCTATTATCGCGCAACCCATAAAGACCTAAAAATATTATTGAAATAAAGTAATTCATGATTTCATCCAATATAAAAATAGTTGGATCAAATACCAAGAATTCACAGTTTTTAATGTTTCTAGTAAAAAAGTAACTAACGATTTTTAATACAAAATGGAAACAAGGATCTGCGAAGTGGATGATTCTTCAAAGCGGAATAAAACATAAACCAAGCGAGTTATACTTTATACAATAATAATAAATTTAAATTTGTTTTTTTAAAATGTTAATTTCATCCTCTATAATAATATTATTATCATGTGAGAACAAAAATTCTTTTGACTTCAGGTTTTTGGTCAAATGTGTATGTAACAAATTCTTGAATCCTCAAAATACGTAGACTCAAAATTGGCGATTCATCCATTTATTTTGGAGTCAGTTTTCCCAGTATTGTTTATGAAATGTCTATTGTCTGCTAACGTAGTTTTATTTTGGAATCGGCTTTCACTTCATAGTTTTTGAATTATCTATCATCTGCAATTGTTGTTTATCTCTTGGAAATCTCAGTGTTGTTGCCTAACTCGTGCAACGATTTTTTTTAAAATAAACTAAACGTTAAAGTATTGTTACGAACCTGTGGTTTTGCTTTACCGCGCTAATACTGTCATCGTAAGGAAGACAGAATGACAGTAATGTGTATTGAAAAGTGAATGGGTGTGACGTCAATGGTCCTAAGGCTTGTCGACAAACTTGGCGACTTTGGCAACAAAATGGAAGTATCCGAAACATCGAGAATTTCCCCGATCTATCCACTAGGAGACGAGATACATCGAGAACGCTCCTGATTGGCCCAGTAGGTGTTAGCCCCGCCTACCGTCGGTATATATAAAGCAGGCGACTGCAGTGAAGCGGAGCAGCGGAGAAAATGGAAAAGAGATCTGAAGAAGAATCAAGTTAGTCAAGCCGAAGTGCGGCAGTGGAGAGAAGCCGAAGCTGAACATTCTAGTGTTCAACGAAGACAAGCAGCACTGTGGAGACTTAAGAGAGAGAGAGAGGGCTTGAATTGAGGAGTCCTGAACGGAGGACTGGTGTGTGGTATATACTGACGAAGCCGGTGTCGTGTGTAGCCGTCGGGAACGGAGCTGTCCCGAACTAAGGAGTAGTCCTGTTGTGCGAAGTAGTGAGTCGGTAGCGAAGGCAAGATGAGACAGTGAATAATTTCAGCCTGTTCTGGAGAGACCAAGGTGGTGTAAAGTGAATCCCTTAAAGATTCCCTCTCCGGCTGAATCCTGTCTGGCCGCTTTGTGAGCTGTGGACATTGTCACTACGGAATTTCTGCCTGTTGACTACTGTTTCTAGTGTGCTGTCCTGTGTGTTCTCGGCTGTAAATAGTTGTCTCCTGTACATAGTAGTGTGTAAATAATTGTCATCTTTGTGCTGTCCTGACTTCATCCTGTAAATAAACGTCTGTGTTGTGTCTTTTACTCAAGGACTGATCATTCTGTGTGTGCTCATCGTCATCTCACACCATACACAACCACTATGTACAAGAGGTAAAAAAGAACCAGACGGATTTAAGGTTAGGAAATCCGTAACAGTATTGTTTGTTTAATCGATAAAGAATGTTGGTTAAGGGAGAAATTCAACTAATTAAAATACAGTTGAAAATAATGCAGAAGGTTGTCACATTTGGCGATTTATCGACAACTAAAGTTACAACTTGATGATGTTCTCACATGATAACTAGAAATTTGTGATGGTTGATTTCATTTTTTAGTATTATTTTTCTTTTATTATGATATTATTACTCAACTTTTAAACTTTCAATAAAAATGATAGCACATATATTTTTCAAAAGTCTTTCTTTCAAATGGGAGCTAGCACCGCCCTCTGTACAACCCTTCCCGAAGGAATTACGTCCCGTCTTCGATGAAAGGGATAGAAACGAACCTTTTATTGTACCCACCGGGTTGGCGAGATCCAACCACCATTCCGGAAGCATCTTATCCTCATTTCGAGTTGCCCCTCAGGTGGTCAAGCACAAGGTAAATATTTCTCAACCTAATTTAATTCCTGTTGAGTTTTACCAATTGTATGAAAATACAAAGGGTGGACAGTTTTTCTTAGCCTTCCAGCGAGAGATATGTGAGATGTCAGAGATACACTAGACATGAATTTCGTTTTATAACTTCAGATCTGGTAGCTCTGGGAACGCCTGTCTTTGACTACTTGTCCACTCCCTTTTACCTACTTTCAGTTGTCGTCGTAAGTTTGTATCGTTAATAAATATCTGCCAATAAGATATTTGTATTTTCGAGATACGCACGACCGTTCATGTAAGTTTTTGTCACATCTGATTTTGTATGATTTTACAAATAAATACGTATTGTTTTAGACTGGCAACAGCTGGCAAATGCACTTATGAAGGAAAATGTTAAAAAAAATGTCCACATCCCTAAAAAGTGTGCTAATATTAATGGTGCCAAAGAGAAAAGCCGAACTAGCCATTGAATTAAAAGATGCGACGTCAGGAAAAAAAACCTGCCAAAAAGAAAAGAGGACTAGAATCACGGGGTTCATTTGTGAGATTTGACAGAAATTTATATGTTTGGAGCACACTAAACATATTTGCTCAAATTGCAACGCTGCAATGAAATAACAATGAAACTATTTCCTTCCTTTTCATATCTAACTCTCAATTGTTTTTTGCTTTTTATACATAAATTCTGTATTTTTACACTTTATATTTTATATGCAAACTGTTCGATCAAAATATCAGCAATTTTATTTATATTATTTTTGAAACAATTAAGTTAACCTTTGATCATTATATATTGTTATGGCAATCTATGTTCATATTTTTTCTGCTTCTTTTTAAGTAAAAAATGTTTAAAGTGGTTGTAGTTATGAATCCTAAGCTATTTGCAATATAACTTTAATAGTTACGCTTTTAAAAATTTACAATTTACTATAGCGTAAGTGGAAAATACGCTATAGTAAATTGTAAATGGTATGATGGCCGAGCCCGCTGGAAGGTTAAATATCTTACAACCCATGATTAAAGTATCGAAAAGTTTCTTCCTAATCTTACTTCCTTGCTTTTTACTAATGATTTGAAGCGTATACGCATTCTTTTGCTTCTATTGTAGTTGCTGCCTAAATTGGTATTGGGGATTTCATTATGAATTAATTATTTATGAAATATCTCACAGTATAATAGAGAGTAATAATGCTTCGATACCAAATGTAAGAAATAATACTTTCAAAAGAATATTCGACAAATGAGTTATTTACTTTTATTACTGAAATCGACTTCTTGCTATTTTAAAGTATTATTATATATTTATGAGTCATAAAACTATTCCACCGTATTTATTTATGTTTTAATACCAAAGAAACTTTTTGTTATAAATAATAAGAGTTATGAAATGAATTTTAATAAAACTTAAAATTTATAATGGAACTTCGGCTGGAAATATTGCATAATATTCTATTACCACATTACTCACGAGAGACAATACATTTATTTAAATAAAGTGTTTTATAATTTCATCCGACATTAAAACAGTCGACTAGAATCACAGTAATTTATACTTTTGAACGGCTTTAGGTTAAAGTAAATATGCGTTTTCAATAAGAAATAGAATTTTTTTTTGACATGAATGGAGATTTATCCTTATGTAATAACTCAGCACGCCAGACAGGAAATTTTTCGCATTTTCCTTCTAGTGTTTATTATTGATGATATACATATGACTGAATATGATGCATATTATTCGCAATTTTGTATTACTTTTCAAGTAGTTAATAAATTAATAATGACTCAGAGTTTTCCTCAGAACTATAAAACACGCACACACTCTCTGACTCCGTAATATTACATGACTTCTACACCAGCTCAACTGTTCCTCCACTTTGTACTTGGCATCCTTTTGAAAGCGTCAGAGGTGGTTAGTGACACGATACCTTAAATATATTGTGGTATAGAACTACATAGTATGTTTGAAATCTGAAATATATTTATGTAGAAACCTTTATATAGTGTTTTTTTTAATTTTAATTTTAGTATTGCTTTATCTTTTTTCAGTGCAACTAGAATTGTCGACTGTTTATTTCTGTATCTGTGAGAATTTTCATTGTTGCCGTGGTTTCCGAGTATAATTTCCTTTCAGAGGGTGTTATGCATGGACTCTATTTATATAAAAATCATAAAATATTACAGAAATATTGATTATATATAGAATTAAGATATGATAAACGAATAATGTTTAACAGATTTGTAAAACTCAAGAAAAAAATTTTCATGATGATGTAATAATACATCAATGTATTTGTTTGAATTTTTTTAAAGCCTTATGTGTTTTTTTAATATTTTTCCCCACAACCATATTCATTTCCTGGTTGATTTCAAATTTTAATTAAAAAAAATTAAAATTCAAGTATTTAAGGTTTAAGACAGAGACGAACAAAAAATTATTAAAATATATAAAATACAAATAATAATATATTTTTAAGCTTACAAAAAAACTTTTTTTAAAAAACCAAACATCATCCTTTAATATATTCATTATTTTATCATGATATTAATATTTAATTTTTCAACTATTTTAAATATGGGAGTATATAAATTTTTAAAAACGATTTACAGTTCACTTGTGAAATATGTCTATGAATTTAAGTGGCATTAGTAAGATGCTCTTTTACAAAATGTTAGTTATAACTTTAATTAAATGCAACGATCATTTAAAATCCATGTTTTTTATTACTTCTTCATCATTTTTTAATTTTTACTTTTTTAAAACCAGATCCTGAATATATATATATATAAATAAATAAAATATATATAAGTAAAATGTCCTACACCTTATTTTGCTATTCTGATATTTTAAAATTTTTTTAAATCATGTCTTTTAAGATAGATGACTGCTGCCGCCTTCCTGGCATAAAGGTAGCGCATCTTAAGTGTGATCTGGGAATGCTGGGTTCGATTCTCGGTTCAATCTGGGAGATGTATCGATGTGTTTTTCTATAAAACGGTGTTGAGCAATCGAATGAGTGATGCGTGAGTTTCTAAATCGTACTGTTGGTCCTAGTTGGCGATACTGAAACAAGAGACACACCCTACCTGTTTAACTCGCTGTCTTCGAAACAGCGGGCTTGTTCAATCGCAAGTGCCATAACAAACAGCAAACAGCACCAAACAACAATATGGCTGCTGAAAGGCCAACAAACAACTTAATTTATGTCAAGAATTGTTACTAATGCTAACAATGCAGCAGTAGAATTTTAAGTAAGTGAGTAGCTCAAATTTATGAGCATCAACTTCTCAAGGAAGTTATAGAAAAGCATAATTTCGATATGAAAGTTTTGAACTGCTCTTTTAATCAAACAACGTTTCAGAATTTACGATTCACTCTGGTTCTGAAAATGCTCCACATTAAGGAAGCTTGAAGGTTTAATTCCATTCAAGGAATCCACTGTATTGCATAATCCAAAGTTTCAGAAACTTGGAGTTCATAAATGTCTACTGTTAATTATGAACAATTGGTATGATAATTACATCTGCTTTGTGGAGTGAGCCATATAAGGTGAATGAAATATGCACACAAATTTCATAAATTCATAATAAATGAAGTTATCTATTAAGACTGGGAAAAATTTTTGGTGCTTTTGATTTGAAAATTTTTGGATATGATCAAATATATACTACTCTTTCTGTCTCGAATAAAAAAATGATTCCTAAAGTAACCGAAGAGATATTGAGATATTTCATGGAAATAAAGCAAGCTCAAATAAATAAAAGCACCAAACAAACACCAGTATAATCCCAAACAATAATTTGGGACTATGCTGGTTGGTGAGCTAGTTGACTGTGTGATGTTTATTGGTGCAAAGACCGTATTTGTTCATGCTGCGCCTATCAAATGGCAAAGCATTGAAGACGAAGTAAAAAACATCAAATAGTCGATTTAATAGATTTAATAAAATATAAAAAAGATGAAACAGAAACGTGTGCAGTATAATAATTCAACACTATGAGACTAAAATTTCAGTACGAAGAGCGAATAGTGATTTATGAATGAATGATATAGAATTAATAATCATACAGATTAAACTAATATTAACAATAATAAGTGCATGTATAAAAATCATTAGATTTGAAGAAGTTAAAAATATTCGGGTGATATTTCAAGGCCACCAAGCTTTGTAAGGTTAATGTCGATGTTTTAAAACAGAGGACATAATGTGCACCAAAAACAAGATATTATTCAATTAAAATATGATTTATATTAAAAACCATACGATATGTTGAGCACTTGTTACCACTTCCCCACAAATGAGATGACGCTGGATCAATCACTTGGTAAAATATATATTTAATGGGCCACCACAATATGATATTAAACAGAAGAAGGTATGATATAACCTTTTTATACCCGAATGTAGCACATGAGCATTTATTCTATAGACAGTCCATTGAATGGCATATTTCAGTTCCACTCGTATTCCAAAATTGCTAATTGTTATCTTTAGAAAATTGACTTCAAATGTGCTCGTCATCCTCCTTATAGCTCTGATTTAGCACCATGCAATGTTTTTCTTCTTCCGAATATAAAGAAGCACCTCCAAAGGGGATATTTTTAGAATAATCATCCACATTTGTATAATTTCTGCTAATCATAATTTCTAAATTATGAGTATTCTTTATTGAAAATGCTGTATTCCTCATTTCAGAGTAGTTGATAAATCTAAAAAGTAATGTTTTGAGCATAAAAAATGCAACGATTCTTTGCAGTGAAATTGTAGTTTAAATGAGAGATTCGTGATATCATGTTAATATTTTTGCAGTTATGGCATTTACTCATTTAAGAATAATCCAGAAGTTTTTTTACTACCAGGTCCAAAACACCAGACTAGAAGGGTTTTTCAGAGATATATTTTTATTTTTATTTGTTTTTTTTTAATGGTAAAAGTCGGTGACTGAGTTCATAACAGTACAAGAAATAAATTCCACACCTTCGGCTATATTTACTCTCCCTTAAGGCACTGCTCTCTGAGAATTTGAGTTGTCAAAAATTACTTTCCGAAGTGAGAGGCTCTGTTGTATGAAAAAAGTTTTATATGAGAAATGGTAGGGAAATTAAAATTTTTGCTCGTGTTATTTTATTTTCTTTCTAGGAATTTGTAATTCATTCTAAATTACGACCGTAACTCTAAACTTAAAATGATTGGTTGTATAAATATAATTAAAATGACTGACTGTAGAAAATTCGAAAATAATTGTGTTGTTTTTGCACATTTTATGACTTTTTTCAATAAATATACAATTAATTTAGAATTATACATATTTAGTACAGAAATAAAGAGCAGAAATTGATAATACATTTAATTATTCATTTATTTATTCCTTTATTTTTCGAGAGAAAGACACCCTTTTCCATTCTTCGAAATAACACAGCAAGATGAGACATGTGGACAAGAATATGCTCTATGAACTTTTAAATACAACCAAAATTTAAACAGGGTTCAATCTCTTAAGAGCACGGGCATCCATTGAGTATGGGATTTTTCTTATCTCTGGAAGATAAACTCGATCTCTCTAGTATCCTGAGGTATACGAACTGAAATGGGAGGGTTAAGTATTAAGAGTGAAAAGGTTAAATGTTCCAAAAATTTTGGGAGATAAAAACCAATGTCACTTAAATTTTTATCCACCTCATTCAACATTTTGTAATTTTGCTTTAGAGATAACCCATAAGGTGTGAAAACTTTTAATCAGTAAAATGTTCGAATAAATATCTTATACACATTTTCAATTAATCCAGCTCAAAATAATGACCATTAGGAAAATAAAATTTTTAACTTATTTCTTCTAACAAAGTGTACCACTTTAACTATAAAATAAACAAATAGAATTAAGACTTTTAAATAGAAATACAACATGTTTCTTTAAATTTTGTTCATTTTTTTGTTTATAAAAGCTTTCATCATAGAAAATGAAGGGAAAGTGAGAAGAGCTTTTTCTTATACACATGTTATGTTATCCCATTAACTGCAAAATTTTTGACCGGATATGTTACATATATGCATAAAATATTTTGTAATAGTATAATTATTTTCGTATTATTTGGTTGAAAATATTTAATGTTTTTGAACAATACTATAGTTATAAAATTATCAATAAAATAGAAAATAATAAATAAAACATCAATACTATAGTTCTTTGCATATGTGTGTATAATGAAATTTTAAAATTTAATTTAAATTATAATTAATTTCAAAAGTTTGATCACAATTCAGCAGACATCTTAGACATTTAAAAATATTCTCTTATTTCCAATTCCACCTTTTCTAAATTAATTCAAGAGAAGTTTTGTAAAATTGCTGAATCGACTAAAAGACCACTCTTTCACACGCTCTGCGTGAAGAGAAAGAAAAATGTTAAACAAGCACACTCTGTTAAAAAATATCCTAAGTAATCCTTACTTATAATTGACATGTGTCAGAAATCTCTATCAGAATCTTAATACTATATTAGCACCTAAAAATATATTTTCCCCATCAATCATGTTATATAAGATTAGGGATAATTTATTTCTTTGCCTTTCCAGCATTTCATGCCAAATATGGTGCTGTATACGGACGTGCCTTGTAGGGACTTCTTGTAAATAAATTATGTCTTCCCGAGATGGATTAAAATGAATATATAATTATTAGTAATAATTATTTAGTAATAATAATCATCATTTTAATGGACCAAAAATTAAAATATTCTGAAAATATTCTTAACTATATAATTCAATTAAAAAATTCTAAATAATTTTTTAACTTACTTCTAATATATATTTTATCAGCAAAAAGCATTTCAAAATGAATAATTATTTCCTACAAATAAATTCCTTTCATTTTATGACCGAAATTGAATGCAATGCTTTCCTCTTCATTGAATCTTAATGGAAACTATTTGTAGCAAAGAAATAGAAGAGAATTTCTAATGTAATAAACAGTTCGTATAAATAACACACTTTGAATAATCAACAGTCAACGAATTCAATTCGTCAAAATGACAGTGTAATAATGAAATACCACAGTTTCATGGTCAGGAAGATCAGCAGTTTCTCATTAATTATCAATCTCTATCTTCTGATATTATGTGCAATGACAAAATAATTCGTTAACCGGATTCGGATGCCCATTAATTTCAATCAGTCAGTTTTTAGATAATTGGGATTGATGCTGAAAATATTATCCAGTGATATAGCTGGATAATTTATCGTAAATGTAATTTTTTCTATTTGACTTAATGGATTTAATTCATCAATTGGAATTATTTGAATTATTTTGGAATATTGAAAAATTCAATAATTTAATTTAAAAAATCAAAAAAATGACAACGTATAAAGTTGAAAATCTTTTAATTGGTATCATTTCTAAGAAGAAACTCATGAACATTCGTAGCTTGGTTTTCGAAGTCATTTTGAGAGTGTAGTAAAATATTACATAAAATTCAGTCTGGAATTTCTGTAGATGTTTCTGTGGTTTATTAATATATTTTTTGAATATTTTCAAAACACACTTATCACTTAAAAAATAAATTATATTTTAATATACATTTTAGGATCAGTCAAAGGCAAACTTTCATCGGAAAGATCTTCTGTACAAATATCCTCATCATTTAATTCACTTTCGGCTTCATCAGGAGCTCTGCTTTGTTAGGGGATCAATAGGTTGGAAGATATTTCGACCAAAGTTTTGAGCCACCTGTTAAGGCTTTTAGTACAGTGGAACATTAAAATCTCACAGACGTCACTCAAAAGAAAAGATTGAAATATTTTAAAGCGTACGGTGAAACTGGTTGAAAAAGTGCACGTGTAGTTAAAGTCAAGAAACAAGAAACTATTGGTTCAACCCATTCGATTGAGCTAAAAATAGAGCAATGGTGACTGAAAGTTCATCCTTAGCAGATTAAGAATTGGTCTTACCTCATCAATTAAGGCTTAAGTCTTCTAGAATATCTTAAACTTTTTTGAGGAAATTATATAAATGAGGAATGTATCAGGAGCGTCATTTAAGTTTTTGGAATTTTGGCCGTAGAGTAAACCTTGTTATTTGCTCTAAATCATCTAGACAGTTCTATCTCTTTGAGTTCTTATTGCCTACATGTTCTGATGTAGGCACTAAGAACGTCATGGCAGCCTACATGCCATGATGTTCTCTGCATATTCTTAGACTGTGTTTTTGGTAAATGTGATTTATGAAATTATCCATAAAAATACTTTTTGTATCATACAGCCGCTAGATGATTTCCATGTCTGGAGAAATTGAGTTTTGAAATAAAGTCCGGCAGAAACATGATAGAACACTATCTCTTGTCCCTGTGTATGATTATATCACTTTATGATATATGAAACTGCAAGTTTGAAACTTTTAAATTCTTTGTTCTTCCATAAATTGTCACACAAAATACGATACGATAAAATGTATTAATTTTCTTTATGAAAGTATACCACGCTATATATATTAAAAAATAAATGATAATGTGTTTCAAAGTAGCAAATTTTCTTTAGTTTTGGAATGCGTTGATTTATATAAAATAATTATTTGTGTCAGTTGTGACGCGATTTTTTATTGAAAATGAGACTTTTAAATAAAATCTAGTAAATACATGATAGAACAATGCCTCATTTTTATGCATGTAATATTATCACTTTATGATATTTCAAACTAGAAGTTTGAAACCTTTTTTTTATTCCTTCGTAAATTGCCTGTCAAAATCCGATACAATCAAATTTACTTAGTTTCTTTGTAAAATTGCATCACATAGTATAAATTAAAGGTTTAATAATATTGTTTTCAAAATGAACAGATTTTCTTTAGTTCTGGCATACGCTGAATTACATGAAATTTTATTTTATGACATTTTTGAAGTGAATTATTATTTATTGTAACTTTTGTATTTTTAAGAATTTTATAATTAAATGAATTGTTTCATGATTTCCGAATTTCTTTCCAAAATTGTCTCTTAGGAGAATGACTTGGAAAGAAAATAAACCTTTTATCGCAAGCTGACCAAAGAAACGGAAATGATTGATTTCAACTCAGTTCTTCTCTGTTGCTTTTAAATTTGTTCGTCTGACAAACATTGCTATAGAAGAAATGAAAAAAAAAATCGCTGCTTTCTATTTCTTCTACTTATTTCTTTTAGATTGATATGGTCGGGATAAAAAGGCAAAAATGAAAGTATTTTTTTTTTCAAACATCTTTTGTACAGCATCTACAGAAAAGAAATTTCAAAACAATGATTTGAAATTTTTAAATTTGTTTTTTTGCCTCATGTTACGACTGTATTCGGAATGAACACTCAGAAACAAATTGTTTCCATCATATTCGGCAAAAAGTTAGAATGAAAAATCTTACTTTTTTTCAATCAGTATCTTACTTTTAGATATATAGCCTAAAATTGAGAAAAATATCACTTTCTTTTGTTTATTGATATTTTTGTTTTCTGTTTCTGCAGGATTCGCTTGTCAAATTCAACCAGAAAGAAAATTAAACAATGATGGGTATGGTGATCCACAAATAATTACATATCAATATAAAAATGATAGAAATTATCTAGAACAATTTTGTAGATTGATTTCTTTAAAGAATAACAATGCAAAGAATAAAATCGAAAGTAAGATAAATTATTTATTATTTAACATACAATTACAAACTTTGTAATGAATTACAGTGTTTAAGCGATGGATCCACTGT
This sequence comes from Argiope trifasciata, assembly GCA_026543055.1. Classification (NCBI taxonomy): domain Eukaryota; kingdom Metazoa; phylum Arthropoda; class Arachnida; order Araneae; family Araneidae; genus Argiope; species Argiope trifasciata. The sequence goes on along the minus strand of JAPMOQ010000159.1, from coordinate 1,567,561 downwards.
GTGTATTCACTTTCATTTGTTTGCATTACATACTCTTTCTTGCACTTTGTCCACTATTTTAAATAAATCCTGCAATAAACTGGTGTGTATTTTAGAAATCTGGAATTTTCTATTAACATTAAGTTAGAGGGGGAGAATCTCCTACAAGCTTTATAAAAAAGAAATTTATTTTTCTTGCTTTTCACATTTTCGTATTTTTAATTCCCAGTATAAAACTTCGTTAAATGATTGGTGCAGTCCATGAAATTTAAATATTATTATGTACTGTAAAGAGTAATTTTTTTTGAAATGTGATCAATTGATGGGAGTAATCTCTTTGAAATTGATAAATCAAACTCAAAATAAATTTAAGGAAAAAATAGTTTAAATTAATTTAATCAAAAATGTTACGGATAAAATGGTATGAACATTAGAATTTCATTTTATTTTAGTTATCTTTTTTTCTAATTTAATTTAATTAACTCTAATTAATCGTTTTCAATTGTCATTTATCATAATGAAAATTTTGACATTTTTAAATAAAATTTTTCTATGGAATACTTTCTACCGGTGTAGCTGAATATGCTGAATTAAATTTTCAATAAATTTATTCATTAATTGGCAATTGAGCTCTGAAGATACTGAAATAGATTTTCATATTTATAGATAGAATTTTTATTTCTCACTAAAATGGTTAAATATTTTCAAGTCAAGTCAAAACTTTGCTATTCATTTTAGGAATATCAATCACTTGTCTTAGAAAAAATATTGTTTATATTGAAGTAAAATGGACCATTAACTAAACTATATTGTAAGGATTCACAAATATGCTATCTTTTAGCCGAAATTCTTCTAAAGCATTATCAGGAAATTTGGACGGGCTCTTTGAGGTTGATAATAAACCATAAAATAAGTTATTTGCAATCATCAATAAAACTGTATTGCAAAAGTACAATACCTAAATATTTTATTCACAGAAGAAGATGTTTAGAGAATGTTTTAGATAAAAGTTTATTAGTATTCACAAATTTCTAGCTCTCGTTTTAGGTCAATTAATCTTGTAAAGCCCTATTTTACGAACTTTAGTAAGAATCCCCATCAAATCTCCTGATTCGTATACGACCATCCGATATTTGAAGTTTTAAAGGCGGCGATATTTCTACTGAGCCTCGAGTATTTGTACACGAGCTAATTGCCTTGATTATTCTGCCTTATTGATTAGACGAGTAACGTAATCATCTTTTTGGCCAAACTCTTTGTGGAAGAGGGGATATATCGTATCCAACGGCGTTCCAGACTCCCGCCCATATATTGGGGCCCTTATGGAGTCCCCAGACCATGAAGCATCTACTTTTAAAGGGTATCTGGACACACTATTAGAGACTTTGTGCTTTCTTCCACTTTCGTACATCACTGATACGTCGCATTCTTCCCAAAGAGATATGGCCGAAACTTAGTTATATCCCTTAAGATATAACTTTTCGGTTGTGGAATAGTTTCTTTCGCCCTTCGTCAGATTACGTGAAACATAATCTATTACTTTCGTCTTCCTATCTTGGATTTGGATTAATGCTGCGCCGATTCCGTATCCACTCGCGTCGATATGAAGTTCTGTAGTTGCATTTCTGTCATAAAGGCCTACGGCAGACACTCCTTTAGTGGTAAGATCTTTCTTTAAGTTATTAAAACTTTCTTATTATTTGGGTCCACCACATAATTTTGTATCCCCCTTCAGCAGCAGTTTTAGAGGTTCAGCCTTAAGACAAAAATCCTTTATAAACCAACGATAGTAAGAGCAAATTCCCAGAAATTCAGAAAGCTTCTTATGCCATTTATATTAATAAGTACGGGGAAGTCACTCATAGCCTTTATTTTTTCTTGGCCCAGTCGTAAGCCATCATTGTAGTCCCATGAACTTTACCTCTTGTTCACTAAAGCGACATTTTTGGATTAATTCCGTAATCTGTATACACTAAAGGACAGTATTTAAGCTCTTAAGATGTTCATCGAATATTTCTGAGAACACCATAGTGTCATCTAAATAGCAAAGACACGTGCCAATTTTATATGTTACAGAAGATTATCCTTCTTCCTTTCAATGTTTCCAGGAGCGTTGCGTAAGGTCCTAGGGTATCACTTTGAACTCGTGCCCCAGATTTCATCTATTTTTCCCCATGACAACTGGAGATGACCATGGACTTTCTAAAGAATAAATGATGTATATTTCTAATATTGGTTACTTCCTGACTAATAATGAGGTATTCAGATGGGGACAATATGTAAGCTCTCTGACTGATAGACAAGTGGTCACCTCTGTATATTCGGTGTTGAACCTTTACTTGATTTAATTTCTTGTACATCTTTTCTTGATTGAAAATTCCTGAAAACTTTTGCAGTAGATGAAACATGCTTTCTTTCTGGTCAATCCTCAAATCCGGAGCTATCATCTTAGCTTGGTTCCTGAAGCCCAACTTTGCCTTTGAAGTGGTCGTATAATAAGGCGATCCTTCTTCAATGGTATTTACGTAATCTTTGTGTAAGCATTCAGCATACCCGATGCACATGCCTTTAGAGATGATCTAAGGTTCTTCTTGTGCGTTGGTAACCCACATTGGCAACCAGGCTTTACCATTAAGGAGTGTAACTAAAGTAGACGAAATGGTAACTTCCTTGTTCAAGAGGAGCAACATATTTCTACTATTACATCGATAGCTTGAGTTTTCTTATGGTCTAATCAAGCTATCGATGTAATAATAGACTGTTAATGTAATAAAATGCTGGAATCTGGAGTGCAGGACTCTCGAATGATATCTTGAATCTAGAGCTTCATACGGCCACAATCTATAACAGCTTGAGAAGCACCCAAAAAATCTGAAACAAGGATAACATCGTGACTGCATTACGGCAAAACTATCAAAAGCATGAGGTCGTCCATTTATTCCGGGAGGAAGAGTACATTTTTTTTACTGGTATGACGTAATTTCCATCGGCAACTTTTAAAAGAACATTGTTAGTTATTAGAAACATATCTGTCTTCAGTAGGCAATGATATTTATCAGATATAACAGAAAATGAGGCCCCGGAGTCCACAAGGGCAAGTACTCGCTCATCGTAGACGATTACTTCAATGTTTTTTCCCTCTTTGTGGCAAACGGGGAATTTTTTTGAATGGATCTTCCAAATGGCAGAGGATATCTTTAGCGATCTTTACCCATTATGGCGCTGTCTGTAACAAGGGAGGCGAAGCGTTTTCCACTTCTTCTCGAACAATGGATTCAGTACCGTGGTATTGGATTTCAGGATCAACTATCGGACATAAGAGGCGATGAAGCTCCTATCTCACTATTTGACGTATTAGTGATACCAGATCAGTTGTTAATCAATTGCAGTCATAAAATTTGGGAGCCTTTCAAATTTTCTTATTTTTTTCTTATTTTGTTGCATGTCTTCAATTTTTCTGCACAATTTTATAAAGTCCTCTGATGTGGTTATTTCTTTCGTCAGTAGTCTTCATTGACTCTTTTCATCAGGTGAGTATTTTTATCTTTCTCCAAATGCTTCTTTGAATTTTTATTTGAAAACAGTCCAAGAATCATGTCCATGTCATCACATCTGTTAGATTTTGATACTCTGTCATATTTCTTTATAATTTTTTTAATTTTGTCCCACGTCTCCTTTAAATAAAGATGGATTCCTGTATTGTGGCTGTGCTGATGCCAAGGTGAGCGGTATAGTTTCCTGTTCCATAGACATTCTCCTTGTCTTTCATGGTGGTGGATTATAAAGTACACATTCTGGATCAAGAGCTGTAAGACGATTGCTTCTTCGTAAATTTGCTTCCACTCTGATTGGAATCGTACCCGGCACCTGTAACAAAGAATATAACGCAAATAGAACTCAAGAACACACCTGAAGTAGAGTAAATCCGATTTATTAATTCAACTCTGAATACTACGTCGGAGAGGTCTGCGGCTTTTACAACTGCAGGGAAAGTTCCAAAATACTTTTCTGGAGACAATAATTAAAGTCCAGAGCATTTATCAGAGCATACTCAAAGAAAAATATGTACACAACTTTTGGATCTAACAGGATTAGAGCACGCGATCACTTGACTACGACACCAATGTTATAACCTTTTGGCCTTGGAGATTTGACTTTCTCTTCTCAATGAGGCAATATGAAGCATGAATAGTTTGTAAAGAAATTCACGAAATTCCTTTATACATAGCAGTTGTAAATTAGCATAATATTTAAAATACGTCAGTGGAAAGTATTTTTTAAAAATATTATATTGTCAGTAACCTAATTTACAGATAATTATAAAATTTTTATTCATTAATTTAAAATACCTCTTCTACTTCAAAAAATAATATTAGCATCAAAATATTTTAAATTCACAAAATCATTTAGTGTGAAATACTGCCAGTTAAATTATTGAAATTACTTCTATTTTTGTGTTTGATGAAATTTTCTTCGCCTTCAGTAACTGAGTATAAAAGGAAATAATAAAATTTTAAAGAAGATTTATTAAAAATAGTGTATTAGATATCCATATTTAGTGGAAGAATAGTCCTCGGAAAGATGAGTTTTTACAGAAGAAATTTTGAAGTAAATCTTTTTTCACATCAACCGATAAATTAAGGTATCCAACTACGTTAAAAACATTGGTTATCGACCGCATTGGCAATTTTTAAAATTATTTCATTTAGTTCAGAATTTCTTATTTCCAAAACAGTTGATCTTTTCTAGGAAAAGAAAGACCTGACCTATCATCCAGCGGAATTTTAAGCAAAACAGGTTTTACAGCTAAAATTTGACTTCAATTTTCTCAAAACTTTCATTTTCGTAAAAATTTTGCACCGTTAACACGATATTTCAAAAACTTATGGAAGTATTAACATGAAACTTTCGGCGTGTGTTTTAAATGGTTTGGACAATGAAATGAGCCATAAGTTTTATTGTTGGTGAAATACTTTTTCATTTATAGCTATTTTTAGAAAAATTACGCTGTCAATATATTTAAAAAATGCATATATACATACATTTTTACCCATAACTTAATTAAATCTCAAAATTTTTCTTATATTTTGGTTTATTTCGTTCATCATTATATTTCATAACTTGTGTGCAAAGAAAAATAGGATTGCTTCATTATAATTTTGTGTAGAGTGCCAACCGTTTTGGTTAAATTTCATTAAAATTGACTACACATTTTCCTATTTCTCAAAGTATATTACACTTTCAAATACATTTTTTATGTTTATAGTATTTTTTATTATAATTCACAATGCATCTAAAAACCAGGGTTGTAAATAGTTTTTAAAAAATCCAATTTTTCAAAAAAATTCCATCGAACGTAGTCGGATACCTTAAGTGACTCAATCTATAGCCGAAGTGAAAGAAAAAAAAATCGATGTCGGTAATAAATTAATCTTTCATCAAATTCCCAATCTTAGTCAGTCTGACAGCATTCTTGATCATTCACTGTCTAATATGAATGCTTCATTTCTTTTAAAGCGATAATCTGAATAAAATGAACTTTATAATCACGGAGTTCATGTTCGGCGGAAGCTGTTTGTCTAAGACACTTATATATCACTTTACAAAATGAGACTTTTTGATAAATAACGGCGACTTCTGAATAAAATATTCACTTGAAGAATTATTCAATCTCTCAGCTCTCACATATACTCACTGTGATTAAAATGTCATCACAGAGAGCATATTTGCATGGTGAAAGATGGAAAAATGGCAGAATCATTTGTAAAATTTCTTATCACTATAATACATTTATACATTTAGAAATAGCTATGAAATATATTATTTATTTTCCTTAAAGATTATGAGTTAAATTAATTTACGAAATAATTAAAATATGAAGTATATTAAATTCTAGTTTGAAAGTGTCTACCTTTTTTCTGGAAGTAATTCTATTCAATGGTATAAGTTTTTATTTATTTATTTAAATTATCACTGAGCATTTGAAAAGAATTCGAATGTGTAATTAAAATTATCAAGTTTGATAATGTTTAAGGCTCAATTCATTGATAGTTTCAATTTATTTTTAAAACCTTCTCTTTAGAATAATGTAAATATAATGTGTCCATAAAAATGTTATAAAAACAGTAAGTAAAAAATGTAAAAACAGTATGTAAATGTAGAAAAACAATAACATAACAGCAAAACTATAATTGTGAAATACATTGAAAATAATTTTTAATAATTATTATTTGAAATAAATTATAATTTATAGTAGTAAATATTTTAATAAATAATAAAATAAAATTAATAAATATTTTGTATAAATAATAAAATTAAATTAATAAATATTTTTTATAAATAATTAAACAAAATTAATGTATTTAATAGATTATTTTGTTATATTTAAGATGCCAAAAATGGCTTTTCTGAATTACAGAGCTCCATATTTATTGGAAAAATTGTTTTATTTTCCTATTTAATTTAAAATCTATTCACAACTTTGAAGATAAGACGTTTCAAACAAGCACTTTTTTTTAAAAAAAAAGTGCAAGATTTTTAGCTATTTAGTTCTATCAACGTGATGGTTGTGTATTACATTATAAACATTATCATTAAAATTGATGTGCATTTGCTTACATTATTTAGGTAAAAACAATAAAATTATTTATGTCATAGGAACATCAGATTCTAATTTAAAATGTAAAAACTGTCTCAATTTCTTTCTTTTGATATTATTTCAAGGAATACGCCATGTGGTCAAATAACTAATAATCAGGAGCTTCCGGAAAAAACAGATCAGTCATTTTATTAAGACTTTCAACAGTCTAATCATCTTCCCTTTTAAAATCGCTTGACATAGGTCATTATATAAATAAATATCGAACGCAATACATATACATATCGTAATAATAGAAATACATATAGTTCTTACGAATTTTCGTACCTTTCCATTTAGAACCCTTTGAATATACATAAAGTTCTCTATCAATCTGTCTTTACTTAGTAGTTATCGTATTAAATTATTTTTGGACAGCAGGATAGATACATTTCACCTGAATTGACTTCATTCGAAATTTGATATGAATCTATAAATACTTAGAATGTCTATTATATCAAATTTTATCTGCTCAGTTTAAAGAATATTGGAGTTAGATGTGCAAGCATAAATAATGGAAAGAAATTTCTTTTTAAAACTGAGAGTGGTCTGAAATGTGGATCTAGAGTTGGATTTTGTGGCGTTTGCGGCAAATTCAAACTCTACATCCACATTAGATTCAAACTTTAGATCCAAAAGAAATTACAGTAAAATATTACAAGAAAATAAAACTATATTATTAAAAAGAATATTCAATGAGACTAAAATGTAATGATTCATAGAAATATCGTAATTGAATTGTTTGAAGTGCTTTATCCTTCTGTGTCAGAAGTAAAACCTTTCATTCTATGTTTGTGGCAGTACTGTCATTAACAATGAAAATTCAGTAAAAACTCAACAATGTATTCTTATGGGCAATTACAGTCGATGACATAGAAATATTTTGTGAAACAATCATAAAAAACAAGTAATAATTAAAAAAAATTTAATTTCTATTAGGACAACAATATTATTTCAGTGACTTTTTGTTTAATAATTATTTTAAAAAATTCAGTATCCAAAAATTATTGATATTTCCAAGAATTGAACTTGCATTCTTCATCACATGAAAAATAATTCTTGCTTTTAACCGATTGCGCTACGGACTCTTGAATTCAATTTTCCTAACAAAGTGCTAAATCTGTACTTGGAGCATTAAAAATTAATTGAATTTAGTGAATGAATTAATGTTTGAAAAAAAATTATATTAACATCGAGTGTCATCCTCTACAAGTTTAAGAAAACTTATTCGAACTTGAATAGAAAAAAATTATCTGCAATATCAAATTGCGCACTGTGTCAACTTTATGAATTTAATTCCTGATTGTGTAAACAAAGCATAGTTATTAGTTGAATCGTGATGGATTAAATTAATGTTGTTTAAATAGGCTTATATTTTCGCTGTTTATAGAGAGCTTGGACCTGCTTAATTTAGTGGATATCGCAATCAAAATCATAAGTATCTTTGTTCATTTACTCTCAAAATCTACATATTCTCTACATTTTCTTCTGCTATTCATTTAGATAATAAACAAAAACATTTTTTAACAGCTTTTACCAACGAAAAAAATCACGTGATATAATATTTGGTGAAATTAGGCATAGCAAAAATGATTAATTTCAACAATGAAATTCATAGCAGGAAACAATGTAAAGCAAATTTTTTCTAAAACATCATTGAATTTCAGTGAAAAAAATGTATAGCAGCTAAATTAATACTATTAAAATGATAATTGTTTAAATAATAAAAGTCATCATCGTACAATGAAACTTTTGGAAATGATTGTAGAAAATGGTAAGATTTCGAATGGGCATTGGTTTATTAAACTTAAATGGTAAATTTAATGAATAAATAAAATTATATCTACCTCAAAGTTTTTATTTGTAGGTCAAATTTTGTATTATGTTAAACATTAACAAACCTACGAAGTTTTTAATTATTGGCAGAGGCTGAAATCGGCAAAGAAACTTTAGATAGAGAATTTAGGTTCCTTACTGTTCCAATTCTGATCATGTATCTTATATAAAAGATTCCTCCTCCCCCAAATAATGTGAAATAATGAAACAAATATAATCATATTTGCATTTGTAAATTGAGGTTTAATTGGAAACTAATTTCGTTGCCTTTTTCTTTTTTTTTTACTTGGAAATATTATGTGAGGTATTAAATAGACATATAATTTCGTTAATACATAATCATGCTCTGATGTATTCATCAAATAATGTTTCTTTTCTCCTAAATTAATCTATTATTTAGCCTTTCTTAGTCACTTTATATGTCCATAAATAGTTCCTAATTACCCAAGAGATTATGAGGTAATTAGTAACAAGCGTCTTGGCATTTGATCATAGAAAGAAAAAGTTATGAAAAGAATGCCTTTGCAATAAAAATAAAATACTACTTACTTCTGAGAAATAATTTATCGCCTGTTCACAGCTACCCCAGAGTACATGTTTTTTTTTCTAATTACGATATATTCTATTTTAGGAGATATCGCATATAAACTACCATAAGTAGTTAATATCTTCAAACTCCAATAAGTTTTAATTATTATTTTCTTTTTTATAGCAGGGAAAGCAATCTTATTTAAAACAGATGTGACTGAATATTTAGACACACGAGAAAGATATATACGACTTAGGAACATGATTTTAAATTAGTAAGGAATAGTAATTCCATTGGGAACTAGAAAATTGAGCTCTCAGGTCAAGTACACGCATTTTTCTCTGAAATTTATGTTGTCAAAAATATATATGTGCATCATCAATAGAATCAGGCTGTATAGCCTTTTGAATATATCAAGCGATCTTAAACAACAAAAATAATATCCACTTTTCAAACCTAACACAGTTAGTTGACTACAGCAGTATCTTCAATCGCTTTGATTTACTAATATTGGTGATTCATTCATTAATATAACCGTCAAAATAAACCTATAGGTTGATAATGCAAGTGTTATTAAAAAATTATTTTTTATCTCCGCAACATTAATTTCTTAGTGTAAAAAATAAAAATTAGAATATGTTGATTTTTCCAAAACATTATATTTCTTTTTACCTCTTTTAGCATATTTTTTTTCCATACTTGAAGTTATATTGTACCAAATCATTATAAAATAAAGACATTTTTATATATGAAGAATAATCTACACAATTCTTTAAGAATATTAGTTATTAATTTGGAAAATATTATTGAGTACTTTTGACGAGACGTAATGTCACCTCATTCCAGATTTATTATCATTCCTAATCATATAATATAAATTAAAAACATGAACATAGGTTTTTATAATATTAAACATTTATTTTTAATTATACGAAAATGAAAATTGGGAATGATAACTGGGCCCTTAAAATTATTCTAAAAATTAAATTAATCTTACTCATAATCATGACATTATTTCATTAATTATATGAATTTACTCAGTAAACAAATGATACTGGAAATAAAAATATATTATTTATGAAAATTTGAATTTTTCTTTTTTTTAATATGTAGTCTTTACTAATGCCAGCGAAGGTTAAAAAACTATGAAATTTTGAACCTATTTTTTTTCTTTCAGAGTGCTCTAAAGAAGGTAGTTATTTTTTTACAACCAAATGTTTCACTGACGAGTATTATAGCACTTTTTCAATACATTACACTTTTTAAACCGATATCAGCGAATACTCTTTTAAATAATTCAGTTATTTCTTAGAGCGCGGTTTCTACGACCTCACTTCCTGTTAATGTTCCAGTGATAAACAAGTCTTAGCAAATGGCCTTAAAACTTAAATCTCGAAATATCATCCAATTTGCTGATCCCATTATGAAGTAGTGCTAATGAAGCAGAAAGTGATTTCAATAATAAGGATAACTGAAAAGAAGAGCTTATCGATGAAAGTTCACATTTAACTGAATCTGATATGTATGTATAAACATAATTAAATTTTCTTGTAATGCATTTTGAAAATTAAAAAAAATATATTAATGTACCAAGAGAAATATATACAGAATTTATATTTTGATTTTTGTATTAGTTCTTAACCTGTATATTCAAAATGTGAGACCGTGCTATAAAAAGTCACAAAAGCTGATAAAGAAAGGATCATTTTTGCCCATTATCAATTTTTTTATATAATTGTTGAATTTTACATTATATTATTTTTAATATACTTTTAAATACTGGAAAAATAAGTATGATTTAAAAAATATAAAGTAATATGTTATTTTTCAAGAATATTATTTATTGTAACATGTAATCTGAGAAGAAAATGTATGTTCCAACGCACTTACTTTTTTCAATAATAATATATTATGAAAAAATTCTTAAACATATCTATATATATGAAGAAAAATATCTGCTAAATATATTGGCAGTTTTTCATATTAAAACATGCATTATAAAATTAATTTGATTGTAAAGGAAATGCAGTCTCGTAGGCTCCACCTCCCCAGCTAAGGGGTAAATTCAATTTATTTTAATTCAATAATTAATCAAAAATTCCCTATTCCATTATCTAATTTTTGAGCATCCACTAACTATTTCGGATCAAAATTCATGCTCTTAAAAAAAAAAACTTAAAGAAACGATAAGGGAAGCCCTCATATATGCATTACAAATTCTGCAGTAAGAGCAAAACTATCTTCCCAACAACTACCACAAGAAATAATTAAGACATACATTTAGCTATCGGCATAATTTATCCAAAATTTCGCCTTTTCTACTATCTTGATGTTAACTCTTCTTAACGAACAAGCACTGTAAGAATCTTCCCAAAGACTTCTACTGTTAATTTTTCAACCACCAAGCTCAAATTTACTCTCATAAAGTACATCCAAACATGGTAGTCACCCAACTAACCAGCGACGCCAGTAGTTGGTGCCTCAATTCTCACGCACCGTGGTAAACTGAACGCTCGACGAAGCATGCTATTACGCACCAGATGCAATGATCTCCTCTTGCAAGTAAATAGAGTTAGCTAATATCGATAGAAGAGAATTGAGTAGAGTTGCCTGCAAACTCTGAATCTGATGTGGTAAAACAACCATAGAATCTAAAGCAGAGTCCTTTGAGTGAGTAATTGATTGAAAAGTACGGTCGCATTAATCGATTACACGCTTCGTCAAGTGAAAGGAGAGTGGATTTTTAATCTTCGATTTAATTCTTAGTGACTAAGTTTGATTCCTAAAGAGAGATATTTCAGTAAAGTGTTAGATTGAATTACTGATGAATTTAATTCAATCATACTAAATGATGAGTTTTACGTACAATGAAGCTTTCAGGTGGGTTTAATTATTGAGTAGATTTCGAAGATGACTCATATTGTGATTATTAGTGATATAATTACGGATAAATACTTATTTATTTTAGTTAGTAGACGGCAAAAGTTTTCCGATTATAAAGAATTTTTACATTTGGAATTTTTTATTTATCTTTCATTAAGTTTTAAACGCAGATTTTTTTTGAGAATATTAAAGAGGTTTTTTGGATATCATAAATGCGTTTGATTGACGATTGATGATTGCAAAAAGAATGAAAAATAAAGTAGTTCTAAGAAATACATAATTATTAAAAGAATTTAAAATATTCTGTCTCTGTTGATCATATTAATAGGTGAATGTGACGAATAATTTTTATAACAATCGAATTTCAATTATTATTGTAGAAATTTCCTTTTAAAATTTAAAATTGGAATGGTTAATTTAACTTTAAACTCAATCTGCTACGTCTTGAATTCATTACGTATAATCACTAGATAAGGTAAATATGTATAAGCGCTGGACTTGCGTATAAGCACTAAATAATATTTAGTTTAGATTGATTAATATTATATTTTCTACTAATTTAAATTACATTGCATCAGGGCAATTTATTAAAATTATGCAAAAAATACATAAATATAACTATGCAAAATGTATTCGTAATTAGATTGGTGTAATTACAAATTCAATTTTTAACATTTTAAGGACTTCAAAATCTGTTTTGCTTAATAATATTTCCATAAGTTATTACTATGAAAACACGGAGACTAGTTATACTTGCTGTATACATTTATATAATGGATTGTTGCCATTGTGAATTATCGGTTCATATGGAAATAAGTAGAAGTTTGAAAAGTATCACATCTGGTGGAGGCATGGTATTACATCAAGTTCATCTCTGTCTCTCCTTTCTATATCTTATTAAGGCACACGCATACTACTAGAAAAATTTTATTTTGCTTTTAAATGCTGTGAATGTTGGATTTGATTGAGTGAGTACACAAGCTTAGTACACATTATTCATCTAACAGACATAATGCTCGCAGCAGATAACCATGCTGAGCTTTACTTCAAAATTTAGAACAAAACTATTTTCCTGGTTGTATTAAATATTTAATCTTATAGTTTTCTAATTGCTGAAACATAAAAAAATAAAAGTCTCTGCTTATTATGATGCCAGTTCACAGAAGAATAAGAAAGTGAAACTATATTTATATGAAAAAAGTTCACATTTAAAGGTATTATTTTTTATCTTAGGTTTTCGATGCCACTAAGATTTTATAGGAGTGGAATTCATTAAAAAAATCAGTATACACAATAAATATAATGATCATAAGCTATTACACTGAAGTGACAAAAGTCATGGGATGACTGTTAATATTGTGTCGGTCCTCCTTTTGCCCTGCAAAGTGCAACAATTCGACTTGTCATGGAGTCCACAAGTCGTTGGAAGTCCTCTGCAGGAATATTGAGCCATGCTGTCTGTATAGACGTAGATAATTGTGAAAGTGTGGATGGTGCAGGAGTTTGGGTACGAACGGACCTTTCGATGATGTCCCATAAATGCTCGATGGGACTAATATCGGGCGATCTAGGTGGCCAGATTATGCACTGGAATTGTCCGGAATGTTCTTCAAACCAATCGCGAACAGTTCTGGCCCGGTGACATGGCGCATAGTCATCCATAAAAATCCCATCGTTGTGTGGGTACGTGAAGTCCATGAATGACTGCAAGTGATCTGCAAGCAGCTAAACATAATCATTTCCAGTCAATTATTGGTTCAGTTGCCCCCCAGGACCGAGTCCATGCCATGTAAAAACAACCCACACCATTATGCAGCCACCACCAGCTTGAACAGTGCCTTGCTCAGAGTTTGGTTCCATGGCTTCGTGGGGTCTGAGCCACACTCGAACTCTACCATCAGCTCGTAACAACTGAAATCGTGACTCATCTGACCACGCCATTGTTTTCCACTGGTCTAGGGACCAGTTGATATGCTCACGAGCCCAGGAGAGTCGCTGCAGGCGATGTCGTGCTGTCAGTAAAGACACTCGAGTCGTTCTTCTGCTGTCATAGCCCACGGAAGACAAATTTCGCCGCACAGTCCTATCGGACACGTCCCTCGTACGTCCCACATTGATTCAGGCAGTTATTTGACGAAGTGTTGCGTGTCTATTAACATTGACCATTCTACAGAGACGTCGGCGGTCTCGGTCGTTAAGTGCAGGTGGTCGCCCACGGCGCTGTCCATGATGGGATGTGATGCCTGAAATTTCATACTCTTGGCACACTCTTGATACTGTGGATCTCGGAATGTTGAATTCACTAACGATATCCGCAATGGAATGACCCATGCGTCTAGCTCCAACTAACATTCCACGTTCAAAGTCTGTTAATTCTCGTCGTGCCGCCATAAATCACGAAAAACCTGTTCATATGAATAACTTGAACACAAATGAAAGCTCTGGAAAACGAACTGCGGAACTAATTCTATCCCATGACTTTTGTCACTTCAGTGTATAATGTTATGAATCAAAATATATCACTATTTGCGATAAAAATGATTTATGGAAAGGATTTATGAAACCAAATTATAATTAAGAGATTTAATTGAAAGCAAACATAACGAAGATTACTGGAATCACTGGGTGATTACATTTTATATTTAGATAAGGTTTTCCTTTTGAAGTTTATATATATAGTTGCCTTTTCTGATAATAATGTGATTTTTTACGCAAACAAAAACATTTTTATAACTATGCATGATAGCTATTCTTTTTTTAAAAAAAAATCTGTAATCGTGTTGTCAATGTCAAATCACGCCATTTTGTAAATTTTTGAGGTACTTGCATTGCCAAGGGCTGATTATTTACTATTACTTGAAGTTTGGTGAGATTATTCTAATGCATGTGATATGAGATGAAACTGAAAAATATTTGTAGATAATCCGTAAGTGCGATTCGTATCAGAATAATTTCACCCCCCTTTCACAATAAAAATTATGTTTACAACGACAGCAAAAACGACTGTCGATAGAAACTTGGTTTTCCAGATACCATTATTTTACTATTCCGGACACTATTACACTACTATTATATTACTTTTCCAGATAGTAACTAGTCCACAACTATTATACTACTACTGCTTTAATATTCCAGATTCAATTATATTACTAGTCCAGATACTATCATATTACTTTTCCAGATAGATACTGTTATACTACTACTGCATTAATACTCTAGATCAGTGTTTCTCAACCTTTTAGTATTCACGGCCCAATTTTCAATCATAATTTTCATCACGCCCCCCCCCCCCCGCTCCCCACAGCATACAATAAAATTTATACAATAATAATGTATTTTGAGTGTTTTGCAGCTAAACCTACTCTGCAACCTTAATTTTAAACTTTAGAAATTTCCAAGAATACGGACATTTATTGACATTTTGCAACACCGATCCTCAGCATTGAGAAAACAAGAATCCTATGCCTTTTTATTGCTCTTGCTTCCAGCCATGTCGGACATTCGCACGGTTTCGCGAGAAGTTTCGATCTGTCTGGAATTTGGTCAGCTTAAACGTTAAGTTAGGAACGTGCGCAGATGTGAACAAACGTTTTCTCAAAGGAAGAAGGAGAAAGTTCTATGACACCAATTTCAATTCCAGACAATCTTATTCGAGTCGATCCTTCTATTGCTATTGAATTTATTCTGAATGTGTATGTTATATATATTTTCGTGTATAGTAAAAGCTCCTTATTCGCGGGGTATATGTTCCATAAATATGCCGCGAATACAGAAACCGTGAATACGGAATGGTAATTTATACCGGATTATAGGGGATACGTTCTTAGGTGACAAAATAAAAAAAAAACAAATATATATAAAAATCAACTTAATTGAAGCTTTTGAAAATTTTGATTCATTATCTTAAGGCTTAAACAATGATTTGATAATTTTGTAATTTTCTCTTGCTTGGTAGTTTTTAAAAGCTCCTTCCATTCAGACTGATATGCAGCAGTCGCATAAGCAATTGGCCTCTTATAAATAAAACTTCGTTCCATAGACGAATCAATGTTCATAAAGAAATCGCAAAGCTCATTTGCCAGTCTTAAACCTTCACTAAGATTTTTCAAATAAAATGTCACGTTTCCAATGCTTGTGGAAGCCTCTTCTTCAATGGGATGTCAATTTAACATTTCCTCCAAGTCGGTTTCAGTCAAATCTTCATCTTGCTATTCAAGCAATTCCTAAATGTCACTTGATTCTATCTGTTCAAACCCATCTCGTCCTATTCCATTCGCGATTTCGGCTATGTTTGCAGTCAAAGTTTGAATTTGCACAGATTCATTTTTCGCAGTCAAAGCAGGCCACAGTTTTTTCCAGCATGACTTCAATGTGTGTGGCTTCAGTTCTTCCAATGATTCTTTTATGTTTACGATGCATTTTGCTGCGTCAAATTTCTTCCAGTATTCCGTAAAATTCATATCAGGATTACATTCCATATTATCCAATATGATTTTGAAGGTTCGTCTAATGTAATAGAGCTTAAAGGCCTGAATTATTCCTTGGTCCATAGGTTGAAGTAAAGCCGTCGTGTTGGGTGGTAAAAATGTCACTTTTATATTTGGATGCATAGTTTCAAGTTCACTAGGATGACCTGGTGCATTGTCCGAAACTAGAAGTGCATTAAAGTCTAAATTCTGTTTTTTTAATAAAGAAACAAAACAAAAACAGAAACAAAAGAAGAAACAAAACAGAAAAAAAAATCCGGAACCAGTCACAAAAAAATAACCACTTGTAACCCACGCTTTCTTATTAGCGCGTCAAAACACTGTCAGATTGTCCTTGTTTAGATTTTTTAAAGCCCGAGGATTAAGCGATCTGTAAAGCATCAGTGGCTTAATGGCACAATCTCCAGATGCTTTAGAACATAGCAGCAGTATAACTCTATCCTTTGCTGCCTTAAATCCAGGAACAGGCTTTTCGCTTTTAGAAATGAATGTTTTGTTTGGCATTCTCTTCCAAAACAGTGCAGTTTCGTCTGCATTAAATATTTGCTCAGGTTTGTATCCCCCATCAGCTACTAGCTTTGCAAATTCTTCTGGATATCGTTCTGCTGCAGCAGTGTCTGCAGGCGCTGCTTCTCCAACGATTTTAATGTTATGCAATGCTTACCTTAAATTTATTGAACCAACCTTCCGATGCTTGAAATCCTACATCTGTACATTCACCACTACAGATACCATCAGGTTCATTAAAATGAGCGTAAAGACGCTTTGCCTTCTCCCGGACCATTGGACCACTCAGGGGCACCCTTTTTTGGTTGCGGTTTTCGATCCATAATGACCACGCCATTTCCATTTTTTCTATTGCTGGATCACGAAAAATTTTCGCTGACAGTGAAGTTGAAGCTACAGAAAACCTTATTTTATCTTCGGATTTTTTTTATCGATCGTACAGTTGATTCGTTGACATTGAATGAGAGGGATATGGATGCACATGACTCTCCAAGGCTTAAACGATCAAGCATTTCTGTTTTCACTTTAAGCGGTAACACGGATTTTTTTCGTGACGAAACTCGTTTCTCATTTTTTTAGTTGACATTATAAATACGAAAAAGAGCGGAAGAGACTTGTTACTCGATCACAATTTTTGTAATTAACGTAAAAAACGAAAAAACAAAACACGCAAAGCGGCTTTTACCGTAGAGCGGAACAGCAATATTAAAAAATATTTTTGATTCATCTGGCCAGACAGGAGTGGCGCCAATGAAGAAGCAAAAAAATGACTTTAGTTTTTCATCATTATTATTATTGCCTGTCTATTCATTTTTCTTATTCATGTTTCCGATGGATTATTGTATTCAATTGAGTCATCGATTCTGTATTCGTATAATTAGCTCAAGTTTTTAATCGTTGCACCAATATACAAAAGTGTAATAAGATCTATTTTACTTTTTTTTACTTGTCCATTTGACGGTATTTACCAAGGATATTGAGTTAGATACTTATTGGAATCCTTTTATTATTGTATATATTATTATTATATATATTTATTATTATATCCGCGAATAAAGAAATTTTTAGCCGCGAATAGAGGAATTGGGTCGTATTTTTTTAATCCTCGAATAGTGAAACCGCGGATAAGGAGCTTTTACTGCAATGGCAATTCATCATCGATCTATATCTATATCTATAATTATAATAAAGCTCAATGTGTGTGTGTGTGTGAGTGTTGGCGCTCTACAGGCCAGACCGTTGGACCTACAGCTACCAAATTTGGTACATGTATACCTTGGAGGTCCGGAATGTGCACCTCGGAGCCCTTTTTTCGAATTTTTAATTAGAATTTGAATTAATTAAAATTTAAGCGAAATTTCGACGTTTTTCCGCCATAACTTCCGAAAATATCATTGCACAAGCATGATTTTTATATCAATTTAAAGATAAAAAAATTAGCTTTCTAACGTTATCAGTGTTTTTAATGTATAACTTAAGCTACTATTTTTAACGAATTTTTAAAGAAATATTTTAACTATGTTTTTTCATCACGTGACTGGATAAAATAAAAGAAAACAATGACGGAAGTTCAAATAAAATAAAAAAACCTATCATCGCAAAATAAATCTACAGAAATGCAACTGTCAGCACGTGACTGGATAAAATAAAATAAATATAAAATGCTACATTTTCTTTAAAAAATAAATGCAAAGCAAAGCAATATCTATATCATTAAGTCAATAAATCTTCTTTATTTACGGTAAACCTGATTGAATTTAGACAGGATATGCATTGAAATTCCGACTTAATGGCATATTTCTGTAATCGTTTGCAATATCTGTATCATTAATTTAATACTTTTTTCCCTTTCTCGCTTTCTTTAAAAAACATGTTTAATATTTTGGCAACATCATCGAAATTTTTTTTTTAATATTTTGGAAGCATACCCGATGGTTCAAACTGACTGATTTATAAAATTAAAGAATATTATTAGGAAAAGGTGTACTGTTAGAACTTTCCGTCCATCATCTTAAAGAAAATATTAATTTCAGGCCAATACATGTCCGGAATTACTTCAAAGCTAATGAATATGTGATTTAATTGAAAATTTTAGAACGAATTACTCATGGCGAACCAGCTGGTCGCCAAAGGCGGCTAGTATTAAATATTAGCGGTAGCAGACTTATGCAGAATTTAAGCAGACGTAAGCGAACATTAGACGATAGACAAGCATCAACAAGTAAACAGACGAGCGTGATTCCGAAAATAAAATCAAGAAAATATTCTCAAGAATACTTAAATTTTTGGTTCACTAGTACTGAAGTAAATGAAGAAGAACGGCCCCTGTGTATCATTTGCTCAAAAATGTTAGCGACAAACAGTATGAAACCTAATAAACTTAAACGACATTTGGAAATGCTTCATAGTGAGTACGTAAACAAATCCAGAGAATTCTTCGAATTAAAATTAAAATCATATGAAAAGCAAAAATCATTGTTTAAAAAAACTTTGTCTGTGAAGGAAAAAGCTTTAATTGCCTCTTACAAAGTTTCATATAAAATAGCCAGATGTAAAAAGCCTCACACCATTGGTGAAGAGCTTATTTTGCCAGCCGCAATTGAGATTGTAGAAATTATGTTTGGAGATAATTTTGCAAAACAATTGCAGTCTATACCTCTTTCAAATGATACTGTTGCCCTTCGAATTGCTGATATAGCTGAAAATATAGAGTGTCAGCTTTTGTCGAAGTTACGTGACAAATTGTTTTCAATACAACTCGATGAGGCAACAGATAGTAATAAAGATGCTCATTTCATTGCCTATGTTAGATTTTGTGATGATTTGTCAGTAGAAGAAGAATTACTTTTCTGCAAACCATTAGAACTCAAAGCAACAGCACTCTCGTTATTTGCTATCTGAAATGATTTTATGAACGAGGCAAACATAGAATGGAAAAATTGTGTCGGAATATGCACCAATGGTGCTCGTTCTATGTCCGGAAGATTCCAAAGTATTCAAGCACTTGTGAAACAATAGTCACCACAGTGCGTCTGGACACATTGCATGATCCACAGAGAAGCTTTGGCTTCCAAAGAAATGAGTCCTGGTTTGAATAGTGTGTTAACTACGGTTGTAACCGTAGTAAATTATATAAAAATGAGACCCCTGAAATCAAGAATCTTTTCCGCACTTCGTAAAGACATGGGCGCAGTACATTCAGCGTTATTATTTTATTGCGAGGCAAGGTGGTTATCACGAGGGAAATTTTTGAAACGTGTTTATGAATTAAGAGAAGAAATCGCCGTTTTCCTAGAAAAGGTAAAGAGACCGGAAGCTGAGAATTTTCGCGATAGTTTATTTGTGATGAAATTGAGCTACATGGTCGACATATTCGAGAAATTAAATAACTTGAATCTTCAACTGCAAGGAGCAAATACTCATATATTGGATACGAGTGATAAAGTTAATGCTTTTTGAAGAAAATTGGAATTGTGGAGCAGAAATTTAAAGCAAGAAAACTTAACAATGTTTGCAAATTTGAATGATTGTATTAAAACTTACAAGGCTCATGAACAACATATAAAAGTTATTTTTGTAACCATTGAAAATCATTTAGCAATGCTAGCAAAGAATTTTAAAAAGTACTTTCTTGCTGACGACAAACTAATATCAAGTTACAAGTGGGTGAGGGATCCATTTCAAAATACTCAAGAAGGACTCTCAATTGCAGAGGAAGAAACCTTCATAGACTTCACAGCAAGCGGCGAAACAAAAGACAATTTAGTAATAAATCACACTTTGAATTTTGGGCAGGAGTGGATGATAAATTTTCTGCACTAAAAACAAGGGCATTTCGTATTCTACTACCATTTTCAACATCTTACCTTTGCGAAACTGGATTTTCTGCGGTGGCTTCTTTGAAGACAAAATATAGATCTCAGCTAATTATAGAAAAAGAACTGAGAGTGTCTATTTCTAATATGAAACCCTTCTTTGAAAAACTTTGCTCTATAAAACAGGCCCAAGGAAGTCACTAAAAATTATTAAATTTGTTTTTAATTTAGTAAGTTGTTTTAATTTAATAAGTTAATTATTAAATATGTCGAAATGTATTTAGTTTTGTATGTGTGTGTATGTGTGTATGTGTGTGTGTTCTTTCCTTTCAGTAACTTAATCAATTTTTTTAAATAACATTTTCTCTTGGATATGCTCGCGCCCCCCCGATAGTGTGCTCGCGCCCCCCTAGGGGGGCGCGCCCCACAGGTTGAGAATCACTGCTCTAGATACTATTATATTACTGTTCCAGATACAATTAAATTACTATTCCACATACTGTTATACTACTACTGCCTTATTATTTCAGATATTATTATTCTGCTATTGTTATAAATCAATAATTTTTCTTCACACAGCATGAATAATGTCAGCGTAAGGAGGACCATTTTACAAGTGCCGCATTATTGATCCCAAAGCTTAACAGCAAACTTTGAGACTTTTAGTTAATTAAATTGAGTGATTTCATGTTCCATCCAATAGGAGCCAAGATACGCCCAAACGCACCCTGATTGGTCTAGAAGTTCATACCTCCAATCCCGAGAACTGTAAAAGGCCGGTACCTACAAACTTGTAGTCGTCATGAACGGAGTTGTGGTGAATTGGACAACCAGTCTTGTGTGAAGTTGTGAATCGGCAATTAAAGCGAGAAGAAACAGAGGAGTGTTTCAGCCGTTTGAAGATAACGTAGAGCAAAGCTCTGAATATTCCCTCTCCTGCTGAGTTCTATCTGGCCGCTCTGTGTGCTGTGGGCGTTGTCACTATCGGATTTATGGGCTTCCGTTGTTGTTGCATGCCGCTGTGTGTTCATCTCGACTATCCATATTTGTCATCATTCTGTTGTCCTGTGTATACCCATTATAAAATGAACCCGACAATGGGAATCCGTAATACGTTTTATAATCCATATTATATTACTATTGCGGATACTATTATACTGTTACTACATTGCGTTTCCAAATACTATTATGCTACTTTTTAATAAATAATAAAAACATTGTACAGTAATAATAAGTTGCAGTATTTCTTGTTTTTATATTTACATAGCAATAATTTATCTCACTTCGCTCCAAATCCCTAAAGGAGACTAAATGGTGTGAAGTAAACAACCTCAGTAGAAGAATTCTGATTTTTGATGCACTTGAGATCCCCAGGTTTAGTGAGTTTTAAATAAAGATCATATTAGCATATTATATAAATATGCTAATTCCAGAAGCTGTGGATATTTCTTTTCCTTATCAAATATTAAATTTTCCTAGCCAAATATATTTTTCCAAGAAAGGAAGGTAAAATTCACTAAAATTTTATGATAATTTGCTTCTTAATTTAGAAAGTTTTACTATTTTGTTTATCTTTACCAATAACTATTTTTACAAAAATAAATATTTATTCCATTACCTGTTTATAAATATTTTGGTTCGAATCCGAGTTGTGATAGATTATGATATCTACCGGGGAAGATAAAATAAGTCCTTCAGTAATAACACATGGTTTAGCGTGATTTAGACCTACAGGTTGAATACGGAAAAAAAATTATAACCAATAAAATTCTGAACTTTATAAATTAACAGCTTTCAAGACCCTCAGAATTTTTAAAACAAAAGCATCCAGAAGACTTTCTTTTGTGTATTTATATTTTCTTCCAAACATTAATCATAAATAGAAAGCTTTGAAAAGTTACTGAGCTTCATATAACCATATATCTTAATTTATACTTTTTCATTCTGTTGTTTCTAATGACACCTGTCATTGATAAGCACATTGACTAAAGAGTCAGTTTCTTCCAGCCAAATTTTTTGATCATCTTGTTTTTTCAGTAGTGCCATCTAGGGAAAGCGAGTTAGCTACTCACGTACCACAACCCTTTATAAGGGGTGGATTTCATTTACTCTATCACATATCGAAATTTAGATCTCAATCAGAGAACAGTCACCTCTGAACCATCACCCCCAGTGGTATTACTCTCGGCATGGATGACTTTGTGACCACGATAGATTTATGCGTGCGCCAGTCGCCACACGCATTTGGTTTTTGGACGACAGGATTCGAAATCGCAAACCAAGGGAAGTGAATCCAACACCCTACCAACCAAACTAATCCCAGCCTTTACCTTTTCATTTACATAGTATAGAGGAAGTTTAGAAATTTCGACACACTCACCACGTGTCGAACGTCTCTGAATTCGAAAAAATATTTTTAGAAAATCTCCGTCTGCCTATCTGTGACAAAAACAGCTCAGAACCGCTTTGAGATAGACGATTGAAATTCAGCATACTGTTTTCGATCAAAATTTCAAGCTTTCTATCAAATTTTGAACAAACACTTACCGGAGGGAATTTATCTGCCCGGTTGTTTGAATGTATGTTAACACGATGATTACAAAAAGAAGAGATCTAGATAGATAAAATTCAGGAGAAGGATTTAATATTCATTGTGTAGACAACTGTCAAATTTTGCTCTAAAAGTCGACAAACTATCAGTTTGCACAGTTAAAAACATGTAAGTGCGATAAATTGGAAATGGTAATTAAATATATAAAATTTGGTATACATCAAAGTTTAGTTTCAATCGGCAGAGAAAAATGTGTTAAACAACAAATTCGATTTCTAGATGCAATGAACGGGATTAATTTGCCAAAAAAAAATAATCCAATAAACATAGATTCAGTAAAAATTTTAAATTCATGCCGATAGTTAATATTTTTTTAATTATTGCTACTGCCTTATATGGGAATCTTTATTATGGCATGTTAATTAGCGAGTATGCGAGAAAGTTTGGAGGAAACTAATTTCCGTAGTTTTTAATTTAAGGCGCTGCTTTTAGATACATATAAAAAATAAAATATAAGTAAGATAAACATTTCGTTTTGTGATGTCTTGCTCTTGACAAACCATTAAATTTTCTGACTCAAATTTCAACTCATTATTGCTTGCAATGCCTCTTGGGAAAGATAAATAAAAAGTATTTTTAATAGCAAGGCATAATGAAATTGAAACGCGAACGAAGCATCATGAAAAAAAAAATTATACGATAACAAACTCTTTTAAATTTATTGTTATTCAGTCTTCGTAACTTTTAAAACATTACGAAAAAAACCTTTTAATGTGATCTCTTCTTTCTTATAAAAGCCGCTTCAAAGCTAATTCGTTGTTTTTCTTTGAAGAAACTTTTCATATGCTTTTATTAGAACGCATTTTAGTTTATTTTGAAGAAGTTGATTGAAATTTTAATAACTTTATGCCTCTTGAAAATGAATTTTTTATTAATTAGCCCTTGAGAAATAATTTATTCATTAGAACCTCCTAAACAAAATTCACTATGAACGCATAAATAACAAGAAAAAAAAGAAGCCATCAAAATGCTTGACTAAGTAATGACACAATGCAGAAGGATAATCAAATTATTTAATTTTATTCATGGTTTCATGACATAAATTCTTTTATTACTATCCAATATTGTAATGAATATTTACAAATATTAATAATGGTATTTTTAGGAATTTGAAATTTATTTTCTTTGTGAGTAAATCCCTAAGTAAGAAGAATAGTGTTTTAGATATAATAAAGAACATTATATAGAAGACTAATCAATGGCTATGATCATTCACAACAAAATCCACTGATAGAAGGTAGGAAAAATGAAGGATCCAGAATATTCAAGAATCTTGACAAAGCCTTAACTAGAAACACTATCTAGTACTTTTTCTAGATAATTCCATGCCCTATTACACACAGAGGAGAGAGTATCGGCATAATTCAGTTCACATCAAGCACATAGATAAATTAAGCCGTTCTTTGAATTTTCTAAAATTTTCGCGCTTTTGTCAGATTTTTTTAAAATTATTAGGGGGCTAAAGTGCTGTTACTATTTATTGTATGTTGTTTCCACAGAAAATAATATTTTGTTACATGATTTCGCTTTACTTTGCTTCTATTTATTCGAGCTTAAATAAAGCATCGCCATTGGTTACAGAACCTGTTGGATTATTCATCCTGCTTGATTCGACCGAATTTTTATTGACCTTATTAACCTTACCTTAACCTTATTTATTGGAAAATATCAATTATGATCCACTCCTATGCAGTTGAAAACTAGATTTTTTGGGGATTTATACTTACTTTAAGGATATTAAGTCCTTGGAGTTGTAAAATACGACAATTAATTATCAATTTTTTAATAATATTTTTATAAACACAAACTGCCGTTTTCTAATCTCTGAGATCATGAAACAGTTTCATAATGGATTCATTTTAGAACAGGAGTCAAATCCTTCAATTTCCCCTCCCCCCAGTTAAGAATGAGTGACGTAATATTTCCCCACTGGGGAAAAGAGAAAATGCTTTTATCAAAGCTGTTATGAAACGTGAGTGAAGGTTTTTGAATATAATATAAAAATTAAATTATGTAACTTCCTCCGAAAAAAATACATTCCATGAAAAGCTATGATATCATAATTTAACCTTTTAAAAACGCATTTACTGTCAAATAAGCACAAGTAATAATAAGGTTGGTAAAAGCAGGTAAAGGTTTTACAGATGCAAAAAGTAGCATACATAATAATAATACAATACTGGTAAAGGCAAAGAAAATATATATGCAATGGAAAGATATTGATGAATAATATCAGTTATTCGTCTTCCATTGCATACTCGATTTCAAGCTTTAATTATTCACAGAGTAAATAAGCTTCAAATACATCAACATTTTAATATGACACAAAATTTTAATGTAAAAATAGTGTATTAAAAATCTTGAAATTATTAAATATGAAATATAAATTCACAAATTGTTTTTTTCAGAATCCCCTCTGACTAAAATATAAATTTGTTGGACCAATTTCCTGACCATCATAAGTTGTGATATCTCTCTCGAAATATAAAAATATTTTTAATTTTTAAGAACTGATATTTTTTAAGATAAAGTTGAATATTAAATAAAAATATGAATTAAATAATTTTGCTGGATATCTGTTATAAATCTAATTTATTTTAATCCCGAATGTAGGAAAAAAATTAAATTACTAAATGCATGCAGAATTGCTGACAATTGAAACGAGGTTACTACTAAATTTTAGGCTAGGCAGAAACTCAAATCCATAAATATCAAGTTTACTAGGAAACTCTGCATACATGCAATTTCAATAAGAATATTCTCAATCTGTCTTTTAAGTAAACAACATTCTAAAATTTATGATTCTCCTGATATCAAACTTTTCCGAACTGAAATTTTAATGTTTAATTTTACTCACCAAATGACCAACGCTCTGGAATCACATTTCTGATACAAGTTTCAGCATCCGTTTTGCCAAGTCATGCATAACTATTCTTATTATGTGTGTTGAAACGTGACATATATCTTTCGAAATTTAGCATTATAACAAAGCAAAATGTCTGGATTTCGCCAATCAAGAATTTAAATTATAAAATATCTATTGATACTAAGCAAATATTATTTACATATGTTGTTCTTGTTACTTAGGACACTTTAAAAGCTCGCCGACAGTTTTCTGGCAGCGATTTAAGTATAAATTAGTGTCCCTTGTTTTTCAACGGCGACGACTAGGACCAAGAACACGACTTGACTACTTCATGCTTCACATTCACTTGCAAAACTCCTTTTTATCTGGGGACACATTCCCACTACTCAAAAAGAGAACACAGAATAACAACCATGCCCGAACCAGGACTCGAATCCTGTACGTCAGGATCACGGAGAAGACACGATACCCCTATGCGAAGGTGCCGGCGATTTGCATCTGCTGAATTTATATAGTTTTAGAATAACCATGCAGTAGAAGAGTTTTTAATCTTTTTTAACGATTGTTGTGTATGATCTTTCTCTATAATTACAGACTCTGCCATAGGAACAATCAGTAGCGCATTAAAAAGATCTTAGAATATAAGAAATGGTGAGAGAAAAAAAATCTAGCATATAAGAAGGTTTGTACTCCCCAACCCACTGGAAGGCACACAGATAAAGAAAACTAATTCACTGGAATTGAGGCTGAGTATTAAGGGTCATCAACGACCCCAGTACAACCCTTCTCGAAAGAAATACGCTACGTCATCGGTGGGAGGAACTAGATCCTCCACCTATTAGCATACCCATCAAAGTGGTCAGATTCAACCACCATACCTTAAGAATCCCATTCCTCTTTTCGTAGTGTCCTCCTGGTGGGGGCCACATTAGAAATAAAATAGTCAGATAAGAAAAATCAATTTAGATTTTTAAAAATTATTTGTATGCTTTTAATACAATTCGAGGATTTTTATTTTACCCCAATGAAATTTGGTATTGGCGCTCTTCGAGATAAAAGGAAGAATATTATCAATTTTTAATGATATAAAAGATAATAAATACATAATTAAGTTAAAAATTAAGAAATTTTCAGTTGTATTTCATCAACATTTTCCGAAAATTATTTCTTGCAAAATTATTTTTATATTTTTTTGAATTTATTATTATTATTATTATATTTATATTTATTAATATCATTATATTTATTGATGGATTTATATATTCACGCATTCCTACTATTAGTTCACACTCTCCTTATATTTATTCATTTATTTACATATCTTGTTCAAATTTTCAGTCGTTAATAAAACATTTTTTCTTCATCCGTTGAAGTTCTAATACATTTTTTTTAACTTGCAGTGGATGAAACTTGAATGTTAATATAGTTTTAATAGAAATTCCTTAATTAATTTTAAATCAAATCTAATACTATAAATAGTTTATTAGTTTATAATGGAAATAAATATCAGCAGGCAGTAGCTCAATCGGTAAAATGGAAGGATTTAGAAGTTTTTTATGTTAAGGTGAATAATGAGAGCTCAATTCTTTCGAAAATCAACAATTCTTTGATATAGTTTTGAAAATTTTTGCTCCAGTAGGAATTGACTTTACATTGACTACATATTTTATTTTACTTGTTTTTAAAGATATTAATCTCTCTTTCTTAAGATTCTTCATCTAAATTGGCGAAATTTTCAAAATTTAAGAAGGTACACAAATGAAACAGTTTTTTAAAAAAAATTGTCATGATGAAAGTCTAATTTAATTTAATATCACAAAAAGCTATTCAGTCCTGTGATTTTGTTACTGTCAAACTTACGGCAAAATATTTCCTTTCTTAAAACATAAAGCTCTAAGTAAAACTTTTTTTATTATTATTTCGAATATACAATGATTCATATTAGTATTTACGCTTTTGAATTTGAGAACAATTATTTTTATGAAGTAATAATTCTGAAATGAAATATTATTTCATATTTTTCAATTATATTATTAAATAAAATGAAACTTTAAATAACTTCACCCTTATTAACAGTTGAATATTCAGCAAAATCGAATATTCTAGGCGAACAAGCCAGGCACTTACAGTGACCGAATAATAAGAAATTGAAAATATACCAAAGAGAGTAATGTCTCCGCATATTCTCATTAAATATGGATAGGAGTGTTATTAATTAAGTGAACAAAACTTACTTAATATCCAATTTGGATGCAATCTTTGGCGACTAATCGTCAGGATGTGGTAATAATAAAGCAGATGAAACTGTATATGTATCGTGGGCCCCTTTGTTTTTTTCAAACCGATAAAAACTACATTTTGCTATAATTGTAGTCATCATGACAAATTTCACGTATTTACTTTCGAGAATATTTGTGTCATCGTATTTGCTGGTAGCGTACAGACGACTATTTACTTGGTGGATTTGGTTTCAAATTTTCACCATAAAGTTTTCCTCGCTTTATAGATATTCAAACAATCGGTCGGATATGCTTTATCTGAATGGATTCTGTTTAAGATTTGGCAGGCATAACTACAATTTTATATAAAATCTATATTCTAAATTTCATTTTTCTAGCTCTAACCGATTTCTTTATCGGATTCATAAGTACATATAATTGAAACAAAAGCAAGTAATATAAAAAAATGATTTTAATTCCTACCCTAAAAAAATAATTAAAATTTTTTATTTTAATTATTTTTTTATTGAATAATTATCAAATCAGTTATTAAGTATAAAAAATAAATGATTTTCGCAAGAACTGAGCTTGCATTCTTCACCTTCAGGTGGAAAATACTGAAATTGTTACATTTTACCAATTGCGCTACTGCATGTTGATTTCTATTTTTAATACAAACTTCTAAAACTCAATTTAAAGTATCAGAAATGACTTTAATTAAATCAATTTACTAATATTTGAAAAAAATACTATATTAACATCAAGTGCCAGCCACCAGAAGTTTTAAAAATGACTTGAACTTGAATTGACGAATACAAATATTTTATTAACGATCAAAAATTTGAATAAGATGTATAAATAAACAAGTATAGATTGAGTCGCCAAATTATTATGATCACCCTCTCGATACGGTGTTGGATCACTCTTTATCCTATAATACTGCTATCATTTTTTCTTGGCATAAATTCTGTGAGATGGTGGTGAGTGGTAGAACTAATTTGGCCCCATATCCGATAAAATGCGCTTTCCAGTTTTGTCAGATTGGATGTTACTTGATCCAGCTGACTGATGCCTTGTTCGATCTCATCCCACGATTTCTTAATTGGATTTAAATCTGGTGACTGTGTGGACCAACAAAGGCAGGTAAAGTCAGTGTCATGATCTTCGAACCATCGGACGACAATGCCAGATGTACGACAAAATCATTGTCTTGCTGAAAGTATTCATACCCGAGAGTAAAATAACATGTACACCACTAACATGTACTTGATCTGCGAGAACAACTAAATACCCTTGGGTCTTCAGACGTTGTTCTATAGTGATTAAAGGACCCATGGAATATCAAGAAAACATTCCACAAACTATAATCTTACCTACAATCATCCCGCGTTCAAACTCAGTAATGGCGATATAATGCCTCAAAATTATTTTCTTGCAAGTTTAATGCTTAAAATTATATTTTACCTTTATTTTATGTAAAATTGTGTTTTATAGCCCTTACGTACGTTTTTTTAGTAAATATTTTTAAAACAATAATTTTTTAAACAAATTTTGGCCTGTTTTTAAAACTCTAAGGCCTTTTTAAATATGATTTTTTTCTAGGTACCTGTTAAATATACAACACAAAACACAGCATGGAATTTTCTGCCAACAGTTTTTAATTTTTTCTAAATTTTTTACTGTAAAAAATATTAAAAAAGCTGAAATATGCAGGAATTCTTCGGACACATTTAAAAAATTTGAGTTATAAATTTAATAAAAAAGCTTCGAACTAATTCTATGCAATTTTTTATAAAACATACATTTCTTAATATTCATAAAAACTTTCACGACTCTACCTTAATTTTTAAGGAAGCATTATGCTTTTGAAATGTAGTATATAAGCAAAAAACATGAAGAAAAATGCATTTAAAGTTTTTATTCATTTAAATCATAATATAAAATGTACTCAATTTGCTGTAACTTTTACAAAATGTGACTAAAGTTATTCTCAGTTGTTTAAAGTTAAAAAATGCGAAAATTTTGGAAACAATATTTTAACTGCATATTGAATATATATAAAGAAAATCTAACGAAAGTTCAAAATTTCATAAATCTTAGCATAATACCTTTAAAAAATTAATAGGCATATCAAAATTGATTAAGTCTATATTTCTGCTCTTCTGATTGATATTTATATTATTCTGTTTTCTATTTATGTAATTCTCCTTGCTATTTCTGCTATTAACATTGATGGATGCAGTTGTAACTTTTGAGCATTTGCTCCAAATGATGCTATGGAGAGTCTCATCAAATTTTTTTAATAAGGACCAAATACATCATTCTAAGACCTAATTTAATGAAAACATTTGGTAAATTGGCAATATTTTTACCAAAAGAGCTTCTTTTATAAATGTTTGAATCTCAAATTTGGGTGGGACAACATTGTTTACTCTCCAGTCATGGATCAAAATTTTTTCAATAACAATAAAAAATAAAGCTATGACCCTCAAATTTTGAGGTCAAATTTAGAATGATTCAATTTATCATATGAGCCAATAAAAATCTATGTTTGGATGATTTTTCAAGTACTGCGCCGCCTAGTCACATTTGTTGCCCATATCTCTGAGCATAACGCAATGCATTTGATGGTTCACTTGCCTTGCATTCCCTTTTCGTAGCTATCACGCCCTCTAGCGGTAACTGTGTCACGCAATGGTTCATTTCGTATAAAACTGACAAGTGATCATAATAATTTGGCCTTTCAGTGTATGTAGGGAGTGAGAATACTAATAGTAGGAATAGGATGTTTTTAATTTTGTGAGGTCTAAAGCATGAAGCTTCATTTAAATGTCACTATGGATTCATTTGACTGTTAAAATACTTTCACTTTGCATAATTTCGCACTCCAGAAAACAAATAACGTAGTTAAAAAGAAGAAAGAAAATATGCTTAGAACTAATTTAAAGAATTAAAAAAATATGGATCATAATTTTTTTTGAAAAAAATGGAAGTATTAAAACATTTCCAGGCATAGTAATTTCCTTTTCTGTATACGAGAAAGTAAAAATAGAACAAGAAAAGATTCCAATAAAATTAGCCTCATTGTCACGAATTAATCTTCTTACTCATCATTCCTCGCATACGCCTTTCAAATGCCCTTCCGTAATCTCAACTGTCCTGTCTGAGTCATTTTAATTGAAAGCGACTTTCCACTTTAAATCGTATTATGATGGACATTACCCTTTGGAATTCGTGCGCCATCAAATTGAAAAGCTATGCTCTCGTCTGTAGACGACACACTTCCAACAAACTTTCATCAGAGTCTTTGTCATCAATTAATCTGATCTTTCAGAATGTTGTCCCTGGGCAATTTCAGTAGTTCCATCTGATTGAAGTTTATCTCTAATTCGTATACTGGTGAGTTTGCCTAGTAAATCACTGTGAAACCTTCGCGGAAATAGCTATTGGATTTGTATAGTGTTTTCTATTTCCAGTTGACTTTAACGCAAGCTTTCTTTCTCGAAAATGTGTTCTGAATTGGATAATTTATTCCCAATATTCAACATAAAGCAAAAATAATTTTCAAGCAATAGATTGTTTGAGATTGTATCGAAATATAACTAATATATATTTGAAAAGAAAATATCTATTGCTGGAAAACAAAACTGTTCTGACTTAATAACACTATGTTTTAGAAATGAAAAAAATAAAACAACTCGATTTGAAGGACAAAAAAACATTTTTGAGGAAAGTCCTATGAAGTCAGATATTTACATACACAAGCATGAAAAAATTCGAAAGACAATTGAACCTGAAACATATTTTTAAATTAATTTAAATATAATAAGGAAGATATGATAATTATTTCTCATATTAAAAATAGACTCATTTTCAGTTATAAATCTCATTTTTAGATATAAATTCTTTCTGAAGTAAAGCTTTTTAATTTGTCTCCTTTCCAGATGCAAGTTTTTTTTGAAGTAAAGTTTCTTAAATTGTATGTTTTCATGTCGAAGGCCTTGGGTATATTTATTTTTGTACATAATATTACTTTCACAGAAATGATCAAAAAATTATTATCAATAATTTTCGTCACTAAATACTTTACATTTCATATACTTCTATAAAATTAAAAGAAAATAAATTACCTGTATTAAGAGCACATCTTTATGAGAATTCTTCTTGACTTATAAAAGAAATTTACTATTCATTTTTTGAAATAATATCTTGAAAATAAAATGTTTTAGTTAAATGCTTAAAATACATTTATTTCCTCTGAATAAATGTCTGATGAAAATGTATACATTATTTTCCTCATCATTTGTAAAGTATTTACTCTGAACTATTTAAGAAATATTATTCTCAAAATCAAATCATTATTAGGCAAATATAAATTTTTTTAAGCTAAATTATTTAAAAACGTCTTTTCAGCAT
Organism: Argiope trifasciata; assembly: GCA_026543055.1. Taxonomy (NCBI): domain Eukaryota; kingdom Metazoa; phylum Arthropoda; class Arachnida; order Araneae; family Araneidae; genus Argiope; species Argiope trifasciata. Next base: position 1,534,776 of record JAPMOQ010000159.1, on the reverse strand, counting down.
CCATTTTTTCATTTTACGGTACTGACAATAAGAAAATAAAGCTATCCCGACTTCTTTCAAATTATTCTCATCGTAATAAATTATTCATTTTAGTAACTACTTTGAAATTAAGAAAAAGTATTAAAATTAATATTACCCATTTTAGACAAACAATCACGTTTCTTAAAAGAAGTCATTGACCACTCTAAATCGATTTGTCATATATTAATTAAATTTAAACTTGATAAATGTAAAATATAAATAAAAAAGACCAGAAAGACTTTGTAATTACTTAGAAATTCAGTTGTGACTTTTGTTGGAGATAAATCGCCAAATGTAACAGCCTTCTGCATTATTTTCTAATAACTATAAAAGTGAAAAATGGATTCCTCATAAGCGACAAATCGGCAATTTGTTGCCTACGTTACCTACACATTTTGAGACTCCGAGAATTTGTTGTCCACTCATTTTGAGGCTTCTAAAACCTGAAAACAAAACAACATCAAATTCTCACAGATTAATAATTACAGACAAATGGAAATCTGGTCTAAAGGAATTTATTATTTAAGGAATATTATTAATATCTTTATAATATTGCCATAACATAATATTCCTTTCAAAAATTTACATCAATTACAAGTATCTTCTGCGTCTACATGGAAAATTAACTCTATTCAATAATAATCATGTATAATTAATTAGTCACTGAAGAAACAAAACCAATTTAAAATTTTTATCTTCTATTATTTTTCTACACGAAAGAAAAATTCATGACAAGCGAACAAGACGATATTTCAAATTTAATTGACAGGATAATACAGCTTACACATTTTCAGCAACAATACAGTCTTTGTATTCAGCGCATCAGAATGACAGGATAAGAATGATAGGCATAGATTCCTGGCAAAGAAGCTCAGCCTTTTCATTAACTATCAATCTTTGTCTTCACTTATTAATTTTAATGACAAAATGATATAATAATCAGATTTGGCGAATCATTAGTTTGATGTTGACCGAGGCGTAAGTAATTTGAATTAATTTGAGATAGATTAACGAAGGGAATATCACCAGAATAAATATCATACCAACTCCTTTATCCTCAATGTAATGCATGTATTTAAGTTTCCAACTAGAATAAGAGACGAATTTTTAAATAAAATGATACATAAACATTTTTATTGTGCGAAATATCTAAAACAGGCTTGAAATTCAAGAAAAAATTAAGAAGGAAAAATTACACTCATTGCTTTTAGTTTTTGATAAAAAATTACTTATTTAATGGAAAATTTAGTAAAATTTTAAATATTAAGAAAAATAGAGTAAGTTAAAAATAATCGCAATATTTAATTATTATTGTATTATATATAAAGCAAAAACTTCATAAAAGATATAAAGTTATTCTAGCAAATAAAAATTTCATGAGCATTTCAAGTTGCTGTTAATGATTTTTTTCTTCAAAATTTGAATTTAAAAGTGTTTTTAAAACATGTGTAAATGAAGCTATCTTAAATTCATTTGCATATTACAGGGTTTGGGTATATTTAAATTTCACGAAATTTTATTGTATGGATTTTAAGATACCATGTTTTTCATGAATCAATCATAGTGAAATATTCATTCTTCTGAAAATACATTTAGATGCCGTTCCTGTAAATTAGTTCATCCAAATACTCTAGTAATAAATGCAGTTTTCATGCTTTTTTAACAAAAGTTTCAAAATGCAGCTTATCAGCCAGTAGCTAGAGAATTAATATAAACATATAAAACATTAGTTTGAAGAATTTTGTAGAAAAAGTAAAATAAACTCCTCTGTTTTGGTAAAAAATACCAAATTTTCCGATTTATTTTTATTACTCTGCGTTAATGAAACTACTATGTTCATGCATTTATTTAAAAAAAAAAGTTTGTTTTAGAATTTACGAATCTTGAATTTTATTTTCATACCATGAAAAGAGTTTCAAATTTTCTGGAAAAAGCATAGTTAGAACCTAATCAGATACCTTAATAAATTTAACCCCCTAAACCAATAATTATTGGCAAATTTAAAAAAATGGTCAGATTCCTGAATAGAAAAGCATCGCTTGCAATAAAAGTATTAAAAAAACTTTTTTAACAATTTCTATCAGCAAAAACTGACGACTTAATTTATAAAACCGTTTTTGGAGCGGTATTTAGATGTGGCATTTGGACTATTTTAAAGAAAGTATTGTTGAAAAATTATTTCAAATTTATTATATAAACCTTATGCATACAGGATACTGCCGAATTCATGCAACAAATTCGGAAGGGTGATAGTAGGGCTCAAGAGGATAAAGAATCAGCATAAAACATCAGGTGAATTAATGGTAAAAATCCCAAAAATATAAGAAGTCTGAGAACTGTTAAAAACTCTAAAAAATTTAGAAAATAATAACAGATGGAGTTTAAACTATGAATCATTTTAAGTGAAAGCACATTCTTAAAAGTTTTGTTTCATGTTGTTAACATGAGGATTTGATGATTTAGGTGTCAAATTATTTAAACGAAAAAGTAGTTGATAACTCATTATTTACAAAAATATTAAAACTGGAAGCCTGCGTCCTGGTATAGGGGTAGCGTGACTCCCCATTAATCTGAGCGTCCAGGGTTCGAGTCCCGCTTCGGGTGTGGTGGTTTTTGTTTCTATTTGTAAGTTGTAGGAATATGCCCCCCTGTGAAAATGGATTGTGCAAGTGAATGTGTGTGTCATCTTCATATGAGCTAGAAGTCAGACATCAGTCCTCTGGGTGCTTAGAGGACTTACCCTCAGAAGTTATAGCACCTTTTTTCTATTGAAATAAGGACACGACTTCATTATCATCATTAAAACTGGGAGAAAAATAAAATCTTGACGATGTAAGGAATTTTATGTCCTACAGTTTTATATAACTATGTAGTGTGAGAACTGAAATCTGCTGAATTATTTCTGGACCTTTTGTGTGCTGGGGCTATTATTACTATCAATTATGACTTATCAGCTATTGGTTGCTGTGTTCCGTCCTGTCTTCATCTCGGCTGAACATATTTATCATCTGTGAATTCGTCGTCTTTGTGTTAGTGTCTTCGTGTTTAAATAAACATCTTAGTTGTTTCCAACTGAGTCCTGCTGATTGTATTTCCACATTATACACCTGCTACAATCGAACCCGGTGCAATAATATTTTAAAGAAAGTATTTTTGCAAATGTTTCAGAGAAATATTGGTTCACATCTGAGATCGACGAAAATTATTTATAATAAACTTCATGGTAATTGGACAGTTTTCATAGAATTATTTATTCAATTACGCAGTGATAGATATTATTCTAGTTCCATATTCAAGCTCGCAGAATCTGTAAAATCTTATCTTTTAAAGTATCATATATAATGTATGCACAAAAGCCGTTATCGCTAAGATCTAACTATCAAACTTCGCAGAATAAAGTTTATAAAATAAATTGAAAATTTCTAATTGGTAGTTAATAGCATCTTTTGTTTCTATCCCTGCGTAACCTATGCCTTTTCAGCAATTTTATACGGCTTATGAAAATAAATTATTTACTTATATTTCCTAGGAAGTAAATTCTCGCATAGAATTTGAATTTAAGAGCTCAGAAATATAGAAATTGAGAGAAATATTAAAATGCAGTTGAAAAGGGAGAAATCTCTATTTAAATATTAAACTTCAGCAACCAACAGGAATTAAAATAAATAAGAATATAAATTGTATAATTTTTTTTCATGTAACATATTTTTGGAGCAAAGCCAACGCCGCATCTAAATGTAGTAGATTAGATAAAGGCATAATTTGGGTATTACCATATTAGCCAATGGATTACCGAAAATGACTGGACAACCATGTTTAATCAGACATATCATCTGGGTGTTATCTTTCAGGAAGGCATTTGCCAGTGGGCATTGTGCCAGAATTACTATTGTCTTCGTATTTATTTCATTTAGATGAAAACCCATCAGGAATTTCCGAAATGGAAGTATTCAAAAATCTTTTGAGTTAGAAGTGCTTTGTAATATAATAAAATGAAATTGCTTTGTAAATTTAAACTTTTCAAATGTTTAGAATACCATTTTCCTTGGTTGAATAAATGTTTTACAGTAAAATTTTAAAGTTAAAAAATAGTGACCCATTTGTTATAAATATGTAAAGTTACTTCCTATCATGGTTAATTGAATCAAAGGGAAGAGACCTAAGGATACCTCATAAGTGACCTCAGAGCTTGGCGACAAATTTAGCAACTTTAGCAACAAAATGGATAATATTGGAATCTTCGAGAATTTTTATGATCCTTCCAATAGGAAGCGAAATATGCCAAGATACTTCTGATTGGCCCAGAATCTTATCGGCCCTAATCCCGGGAACTATAAAAAGGCCGGCACCTTCAAGCGAAGGTTACTCGTACTGCAAGGAACTAGGACACCTGGCCTCCTGGAGGGGGTGTAAAAATTATCCTGCCATCCATAAGACTCCCGCCAAAGGAAGATCATATGCTGATGTTACGAGGAAAAATTTTGAACCCAAGCCAAGAACGATCAATCAAACCAGCAAACCTGAAGTCCCCCCGACAATAACAGCGCCAAAACCCACTGAAAACTCTTCTAAAGAAATGATGAATTCAAAGAAATATTGGAATCTCTCAGAGAAATTAAAACGCTCTTGCAATAATTTCCAGGTATCCTCAATGCAGTAAAACAACTTAGGAAAACTACCGATAAAGATGAGAGGAAACTAATCCTGTTCAATGCTCTACTCGCCTAAAGCCTCGCTCCTGATTCGCCCAGCCAGAACAACTGTTTATCCTACCCGCCCCTACTCCCCAGTGCTTCCAAGTCTACTTTCAACTTGCTTTCCGAAGCATAGAAGTCTCTCCTGCCAGCTCCACTCTGATTGGCCGACACAAGTCAGCTCCCTGATCCTGCTCTCCCTATTGGCTCCTGGCCTCGCCAGACTGATTTGGTTCCTTATGTACTTTGGCTTGCTTTTTGTTCATCTTCAGGAAGCATCGAAGAAGATCACGCTAATTAATGACTGTCAGGTCTTAAATATTTTTCGTCATTTATCGAAGATCATGCCTCAATCACAGAGGTTAGGTGCTCCGTTAACGACACAATTGAAGTTGAAGTTGAAGCCGAAGGTTACTCGTAAACAAGTAATAAGTTGAGAGGATAGCGAGGCAACGGCTGCGTGCCAGCATTGTGTGACGCAAATGCTTCATTGCTGAGTACCGAATCTTGCTGTCTATTGCGGAAGCAGCGTAGTGACACCAGTTGTGAGAAGTAATGATCGGGTACCTAAAGCGATGAGATATTGAAAAGTTTAGCCGTTAGAGAGACTAGTGAGTGCAGTTCCAAGGATCTGCTCCACTACTGTATTCTGTCTGGTCACTTTGTATTCTGTGGTCGATTAATACTTGTGGGGTAATGTGTGCTGTAGTGTACTGCTGTTCTGTGTTCGTCTCGGCTGTAAATATTGTCGTCTTTGTGATGTCATATCTTCATGCAAATAAACGTCGTGGTTGTGTCTTACTGTTACCTGCTGATTGTGTTTTTATACCATACAACCATTAGGGTGAAACTAATGGAATCTGCAACACTATTTATTAAATTGTTCTCATTTATCATACTTTTTTACCGATAAATGTAGCTACAGAGGGAGACAGTAAATTATAAAATGTCTAATCACCAGTGAATTGCATGAAAACTTATTTTACACTTTTTTATTTTATCGTATACGTAGTATAGAGACAGTATATTGAACGCTAGAAAAAATCCAACTTGAGATTTTGGTGATATTCCAAACTTGAGAGCATATTTTTGGAAAATGTCCGTCCTTCGGTCTGTCATAAATATAACTCAAAAAGCCATTCCGACAGACAATCAAAATTTGGCTGGCTGTATTTACACCAAATTTGCCATTTTATGTCAAATTTTGGATAAAGTAAATTTAGAAGAAGTACGTATGTTCGCCTGTTCGATTGTTAAAAAAATCAACATTCAGATTTATCACCAGTAATATAGATACATACCATAACAAAACACCATGCTATGCCTTGTAACAATGTTACCTGATTGGTTGGATGAGCATAAGATGGGAGGAAGAAAAATAAGAAAAAACATTGCAAGAAAAAAAAAAGATGACGAACCCTATATTCAGGGTAAATCCCATCTGTGTCAAATCCCGCATGATTGTATTCAATTTTTTGTAAAGTAATAATTAACAAGAATACTTAAACGAATGGTGAATATGTTTTGCATTTATAGGGAAATGAGATTACTAACTGAAAAGAAATGATTGATATATTACATTAAGAACATCTGTATGACATGTATCAGCAAATGTACAATCACTGTAGAGTCAGAAATCTGTAGCGTCCGTCTGGGTCCTGTGATTTTGTTTTTCTTCTTTAGAACTGTACTTCTGAAGTTATAATTTTAGCTGATTTTGACAAGGGGCATATTTGTCTCTTGTAATCTGTAGCATGGAAGAAGTCATGGTATATATGAACTTGGTTCACTACGGAGTGATTCTTGTAGCATGAAAGTGTATTCAATTCAACTCTCCTGTACCATTCTTCCTCGAGACTTGTTTCCCACTTTCTCATATTCCAAGAGAAAGTCTGTAAGTATTCGGAGGAATAGTGAATCGGGGTTTTATCTCCCCACAGCTATAGCAAGGAGAGTTGAAACTTGGAATATGTGCACGTATGTCAGGAATGGGTGGTATCCAGAGAAGAAAAGGGCATCCGCTCAGTTCGAATTTGGACGAGTAGACAGAATCTTTCAGTATTATGTTGAATGTGGGCCGGTGAAGAAGTAAGAATGAATCGTATGCTGGTCTATAGTTTCAGGAAACTATAAACGCGATATTTCAAAAATATAATGTAAATATTGGGAGTACAAATTAATTGGGTCCGTTTTTTTTCGTTAAAAAACATTTTATTTATTATCAAAATGAAAAAACATGTTATTGAAAGTATTGTCCATCGGTAGCCACAACTTTTGTCCACCTTTCTGGTAATTTTCGGATTCTATCTCTGAAAAATGAGTCCTCTCTGGACGCAAACCATGAATAGAACCATTCTCGAGTTTCTTCGAAAGAAGTGAAGCGATGACCAGCCAAATCGTGATGCATCCGTCGGAACAACCAATAATCAGAAGATGCAATGTCTGGCGAATACGGCGGGTGGGGTAGGACCTCCCATTTCAACGTTTCCAAGTAAATTTTTAACGACAATTGCCACATGGGACAATTGTCGTTTGCCACATGTTTTTTAATGCCAATTGTCACATGTTTTTTAAGCGCACGGAAATTGCTTGCTGAGTGACTCCCAACGATCCTGCAAGCTCTTGTTGTGTTTGGCACGGATCTTGATCGAGAAATTCCTCCAATTCGGCGTCTTCGAACTTTTTCGGCTGGCCCGGGCGCTCCTTGTCTTCGACACTAAAATCATCACTTTTGAAGCGTCGAAACCACTCTCTACATGATTTATCAGATGGCGCAGATTCACCATAAACTTCCACAAGCGATCGATGCGCTTCAGCGGCACTTTTCTTCCAATTAAAAAAGAAAATCAAAACTTCCCGCAAATGTTGTTTATTTAGCACAAAACTTGACATATTGAATGCTCATAAAACCAATGTTGTTGTATAAAACCCGAAGCTTCGTTGACTGAATATGGTTGACAAAGGTCAAACCTTTCTAACAAAGCCACAAACATCTATCATTATTCAGTAAACAAATCAGCCAGAGCCATTTATTGAAAACGGACCGAATTAATTTGTACTCCCAATATAATAAGTTAATATATTGTAACTATTGTTCTCGAATGCCATGTTAGGCACCCTCCATAACGATAAACCTAAACAATTTATATATATGTATTGTAACAGTAACAAATATTTTAGCATATTTTTGTAAAGCA
>JAPMOQ010000159.1:1490854-1526854 GCA_026543055.1 Argiope trifasciata | reverse complement strand
GTATAAAAAGAATTTTGAATAAAACCAATTATTTTTAAATCTAAATTTGAATTTTTTTTTGATTTTAGTACAAAAAAAGAGGATTGAATCGTTTTTCTTTTTTTTATGGTGAACTTTTTGTTTCTTTTAATATCGTTCAGAAATTAGAAAAGACGTGAACGGTACTCGATTTACACAACGAAAGACCAGTTAAATGATTAAAACATCATAGATTATATATGTATAAAACAGAAAGAGTAATCTAATGAATTAAGGCAATACAATCGATGAAAGATTTATAAAAAACTAAATAAATATAAAATCAATTGAGGCTGATTCAGTCTAACAACAAGAACTAGACATTTGTTATTACTTAATACCATCAAATGTAGTGTTGAACATTTGAGGAAATTGATTTATTTAGATGAAAATCTCATGTTTCTTAGATAAACGAATTGAAATACTTTTATTTGGAAATTCAAATATTCTTTTTTTTATTGCATGTTAGAAATTCAAGCATATTTTTTAACATTTATTTAATCATTTGAAATATTTTTATTCACATTGATAGGACATAAAAATATTATACCATTATACTATTACACCATTTATTTTTAAAGTATTAAAAGAAACGGCTCGAATAAATTAAAAAAATTTATTTTATTAATCTTGCATAAAAAATCCTGCTAATTAGTTTATTAATTCTCAATGAATAGATTAATGCAAAAATTAACGAACTCCTTTCAGCGGAAGATTTTGAAATTATTACAGAGCTCAAATTTTAAAAACTGCATCAATCTACTACGAAAGGAATAAAAATGCAGCTAACAGGTAAATGCGAGTTAGCTTTGATAAATTTTGACAAAGACTAGATGAATAAAGAAAGATTTAATGAAGATTGTGTAGGCATGTTCGTATAAAAATTGCAATTCTTTCTTTCTTTTTTTCTAAACAAGTGATCGATATCAAAATCGATGCTAGCAATTTAGCGCTTTTCTCTCAAAATGCGTAAGCAGTAATTTATCTTTAGTGAAGAAATGAACTGAAGCTGACAGGCATAGAATTTTAATATCCTTTATGACGGTAAAATAATTTTAAATTGAAGAGGGGAGAATATAAATATGAAATATGTTTTGTGGAAAAAAATCAGAACATACTAAAGTTTCGATATCATTTCGCTTACTGAATAATTATTTTTTTTAAAAAAAAAATGTCTAATTCTGTAGCATGAATTAAAAATTCTCTATATTTTTCTGAGTACTAAATATTATAAATGAATACAATTTACATTTGTAAAATTCCGATATAAAGTAAAAATAGCATTAATATGATATGAATTTTGCCGTTGAATCTTAAACGTTTTTCATTTGATTTCATGAGGAATTTTGTTCTTCCTCTTTCTTATCTAAAATGACCTGAATATATAATATATTTTTCGCAGTTATTCTTTTAGTTGTTTAAATATGACATCATTGATTTTATGCCTTTTAATACATTTTAAAACTAGTTTTAAGGAATTGCATAGAGTCTACCAGACAAAAGTTCTGAAAGGAGAAGATTTATGTTCTATTTTATTTTAATGATCTTTATAAACATTATTCAAAACTGGCAGATTTATGTGCATTTGCAAAGAATTTTTTCCTCCCTATATGCACATGATGATTACCAAGTTGTTATTTTTTTACCATGTAATGTAACTTTTCATCCCGAATGTATTTCTGAGAGAGAGTTTATATCAGTTAACTCTTTATATCTAAGATAATTTCGTTTATATTCAAGATAATTCAGATATTTCCTATAAACTATATGGTTAACCTGAATAACCACCAATGTCATTTAAGTTGTTTGATCAAGAAAAGTTATGCACATCCTTTACAATGATTCCTTAAAAATTTTTTAATATTGCAAAACTTAATAACTTTATTTTATTTCTTTGTTTTTCCTTACTTATCAAATATTTTATATATTTCATTCTTATTCTCATTTTAATTAAGAATTATGTATTCATTATTTTACTCATTTTTTTCAATCTCATCTTTATTACTATTCTTATTCCTTATTTGCATATACTTTTATATTTACTCGCATTTCTTCATATTTTCCATTTAAAAAATCATCCAAATTTTATGTATCACGTTAATTGCTGAATAAAGGCAAAATAAATAATTAAATTTTTGTTTTAATAAAAACTAGGTGAAGCTTTAGTAAAGAATTTCAGTAAAAGTTAGACAAAGCAATTTTGAGTGAGTCACGCTGCTAGTTGCCAACTGTTTCTCTGTCGCGTACAGACACTAACAGTCTTCTTTATTAATATTACAGATGTAAATAAATAAGGTTTTAAAATCGAAAAATTATTTACTGAAATTTCAAAAAAGTCATTCATGTACGAAAAGCTATCGATGATTTTAAATACTTTTTTACACATTTGAATAAATAGGGAATATTTAATACAATGCATACAGTATTGTGGAACCAATTAAAAGTAATGTTACCATAGTTATGCTCCTCTGTTTTAAATCAACATTTCATATGCAAATCATTCTCAGCAAAGAATTCAAAATGTTACATCATATCCTCCACTTTAAAAATTGTTTAAATTTAAATAAATAAAGTATTTGAAAATACGAAATGTTACTTAATAAACAATACGCATAAGATTATTTATATATAGAAATTAATCCTTTTCTAAAAAACAAAATATTTATCAAAACACACAGATCAGTCTAAAATTACTGCTATAATAATATTTTCTAGTCATTTACCTTTATCTTCATTTCTGACATTTTTTAGAAATTGTCTTAAGTGAAATTCAACTAATCGGAATATTTAGTGAAAAAATATACTTTGAAATTATTTTTAGAATTGATATATTTATATTTTCTATTTTATATATATATTTGCTTTCATTTCTAGCTCCTCCCACTCTTTTTAAAAAAATCATTCTAAGAAAATCGTGTTTCAAAATGATATTCTATTTATTATAAGGAACGTGCAAAGAATGTATGAAATGTACTGAAATGTTCTGAAAAGTTTCTGAAAATGCAATATATAAATTCGCAAACGAAAGTCTAATGAATAGAGGAAGAATTTATTATTACTTTTTCAACTTTTAAACAACTGGAACTGTTTTTTAAAACACACATTGTAGCTTGAAGCCAATTTCCGAATCTTCATTTCCCAGTTTTGTCTTCCTGTTTTCATTCTTAACCTGTTTTAAACTATTCTAAACAAAATCGAGTTCCAAAAGGACTTCGTATTCTCCATTGAAATCGTTAACTCAACTGAGAAACAGTCGTTTTCGTCCCATTTTAACTGCACCTTCGCTTTATTTCTAATCTTATCACAAGTGAAATGTACGAAAGTTGTAGAGAGCAGAAAGGTTTTATTTAGTTTAAATAGTGATAAAAGTCGTTTCTAAAAATGGAAAAGGCCGAAACAGTGAATTTTAAAAATATAAAGAGAAGCATTTTTAGTGCAGTTTTTACGATCGCACTTACTCAAGAGAGAAATTTTGCTTTTAAATGTGGAAACAAAGGTGGGCATGATTAAGTTAGAATTTTTTTTTTGTCAATCATTGCCTACATGTTGCTCTCAAATAAATAAATTCTTCTTTTGAAAATAAACAGTTCAGCGTTTTAATATTTTTTTAGAAAGTGGATGCGTTTCTGTATGTTTTGCTTGTAAAAAACTCGTTGAACTAAATTAAAATTATACATGTTTTTTAGATTATTTTTTTCTTAGAAGACAAATAAATATTCGCCATTTACATTTCATATTATTATTTGCTCTCATCGGAAATAATTACTTAATACTTTCACTTAACTTAAAATTTTTAAATATCTTAAAATTGCAATTTTTAATTGAAATCTAATTCTTTTTTTGATTCACTTGGATCTGAAAAGTTTGTATAATTGTTCGCTGCCAACGTCAGTTATTGTTGCTTTGGATAGTATTTGACACAAAAATATCTCTTGACTAAGTTACCGAATTTAAGTCGAAGTTTTAATGTCTCTTGTTTTTACAGCAGCGCCATCTAGGGCCGAGAGTGCAATTTAGCTACGCATCCACTGCATTAACTTGCACAACCACTTTTCATAGAGGCACATTCATAGGGCTTACAGATAGAATAAATGAACAATCTCTCCCGCAACAAGAATCGAATGCAGGACGTCCAAATCACTTTTAAGTTGTTCTAATCCTATGCCAGGACACCGGCGCCAATATTATAATAGTTTTTTAATTATTTTCGATTTTTTAAATGTCTACTTATATATTTGTTTAACTAAATATTTATTTTATGTACATGTTGTCATCAATAAATCAATTTTAGAAATATATAATTATCAAATCTATAAGGTCTATAATCGTCAATTACGAAACATTTTATAGGCATAATACAAAAAAAAAAATATGACAGAAATGAAAAAAAAAATGCTGAATAGAATTTATTTATGTTGGAAAAAAGGCGGAATAGTATCTTTTTTTCATTGAAATGTAAGCAATATTAAAAAGAAATTTAATATAATGAATAAGAAAGCATATTCATAAGAAAGCATAGCATTATCCAGACATTCATAAAAAAGTGAAAACACGTTATTAGTGGATTTATGATTCCAGTCAACAAGCAGTATACCTATGAGAATCTCAGGCATTTACTGCTTTAATTTGGTGTTCATATTGCATATAAAAATAATCAAAGAAATAAATTAAGGATTTCAAAAAAAAGAGAGAAGAAGATAATTTTTAAAACAGGAATATTACAAATCTGAAATTGTTCATTTGATATTTTGGAGAAAATTTGATATTTATTAATTTTAAAAAAGTCTTAGGAATTTTAATTCTTGAAAATCAAAAAAAAATTAGATAATAATTTCTGTCAAAAAGGAAATTTTATATCATTGTTTGGAAAAGGGAAGAGCATTTTCTAGAAGTTTTTTCTGTTTTTTTTATTGTTTTTTTTAATAAGGCTAAAAATCAGATATATTGAATTTAAATCTTAGATAAACAGTGAAATTTCGTTTTTTACTCTGGAAGCTAAAAAATGGTACACTGTTATGATATGATTGTAGGAATAAAAATGTTAAAGTCACTGCCTTTGTTCAAGACAGTTTTTTAAGAGCTATTTTTCAAAATGTAATTGATGTTTTCTATATCTGTGATTGCCAAATTTTTAATTGACAAATTTAATGTAAATTTTAGCGAATTGAACCAAAATGGTTCACACTCTATACAAAATTCTAATTCGGTAATTAAAATTTTCTTTGCGGAAAGCATATATAACATAATTATCTTCAAAATGATTAAAAATCTAAGAGATTAATGAAAATGTAAAAATGTAATGAAGGCTATTATGTTGCAGTGTAGACGTTTTTCATAAATTTTCAACTATTTTCTAACAAAAAAAGGCTATAAATAAAAATGTATTTATAGTAATCAAACCTTTTACTTTATTTCTTAGACAATATTATAAAGAGCATTTCCTGAAAATTGCATTAAGCTTCCAGCTGGAGCGCGTATGTGAGAGATACACTAGAGATGCATTTCGTTTTATACCTTCAGATCTGCTGGCACCGGGAAAGCCTGTCTTGGCTATTTGTTCCCCTCTCTTTGACTTCATTTCAGTTGTCAGTTGTCTCTTCGTTTCAGTTGTCTCTTTGACTTCATTTCGGTTTGTGGCGTTAATAGGTCCATGCCGATCAGATACTTGTATTTTAGAGATACGGGCGACCGTTCATGTAATTTTTTGTCCTATCTAAATACGTATAATTTTACAAATAAATCCGTATTGTTTTAGACGGGCGGTAGCTGGAAAATACACTCACGAAGGAAAATGTTGAAAAAAAGCACCCACATCTCTAAAAAGTGAGCTAAAATTAAAGGTGCAGAAGAGAAAATTTGAACTAGGTATTGAAGAAGTGGAAGATGTGACGTCTGGAAAAAGCCTTGCCAAAAAGAGAAACGGACTAGAATCACGAGGTTAGGTTGTGAGATTTGACAGAAATTTATATGTTTGGAGCACACTAAACACATTTGTTCAAATTGTAACCATGCAATGATGTAACGGTGAAACTATTTTCTTCCTTTCCATATTTAACTTTCAATTACTTTTTCCTCTTTATACATAAATTATTATTTTTTTCACTTCTTTATTTACATGCAAATTGTCCTGTCAAAATATAAACAATTTCATTTACATTATTTTTAAATCAATTCATTCAACTTGTGGTTATTTTACATTGTTATTGCAATCTATGTTTATGTTGCAATCTATGCTTCTTTTTAAGTAAAAAAAAATGTTTAAAGTGATTGTAGTTATTAATCTTAAGCCATTTACAAAATAATTTTAATATTTACATTTTTACAATTTTCTATAACGTATTTTTAATTTATTATACCGTAAATTTACAATTTACTATAGCTTATGTAGGAAATACGCGCGACCTTTCATGTTGGTATCACGGCCGCTCCCGCTGGAAAGTTAGAAATATAGATATCATATTATCGATGCACAACTTCTGTCAAAATAAAATATTTTGAAAAAAAAAATGAAATTAAAGTTTACAATTAATATAAAAAAGCATTTCCTCTTCATAAAATAATCTAAAATTCTCAACATTTATATGTTAAACCTTCTGTTTCTTCATGTATTTCATTTTTTTTTCTTTCACTGAGTTCACATTTCTTTTCCCTACTAACTTTTGCAGCTGGCAATGAATGCATTTCTGAATTACGAATACGTTTATAGTCAAAACAATTTAGCCCTTTATGAGTTTGACTACCAACTTCTATTCGCATTTAATTTTATACACTTTTTATACTATGGTTTTGCCGAAGTCAGGTAAATTTCTCTTGAAATGTTTTTCCCTGTGCCGTATAAGGGCCCTCGGTGGTCTGGTGATAAGATCTCGGTTTCCGAACAGTAGGGTTTAAGGTTCGAGATCTGATTCCAGGGGAAACCACTTTTTAAGCAGGTCTGGTGCACGTTAAATCCATCCAGGACAAATGCTCCTCTCCCCCACCGATGTGATAAATTTTAGAGAGATGGGCAACTCAGGTGTCGGCCAAGTCATCTAACCGTGTTTCAAATTTAATGAGTTAAAGGTTAAATGTAATTTACCATCAAAATAAAACCTTCCTACCATCAAAGTTAAATGTTATTTACTACCAAAAGTTATGCACGGCCATAAATTTTGACAATCATGTTGAAAATTTATGGCCATGCATTAGTAACATCACATAACTATTATTTGTTTTTTAAAACTCAGAAAAAAGTTTTAAAAAATGACGGAATTTTACAACAACAACAAAAAAGCAAACAAAAAAAAAACGGAATTTTACAACAGCTTCCGGTTGCAGACAGAAATGCCAGATAATTTTCAAGTACACTGTCACCTTTTTTATTTTGATATATCTCGTCTTCTAGATGATATAAAATAAAAATAAAAAAATTTGAAAGCACTTTTTTTTTACCCAAATGGTAAAAATGTGCTATTTTTGACGTAGGCATTCACCTTAAAGAATACATATGGACAACCATATAGCAATTTAAAAGAAGGCGATGTATTTAATGTCAGTTTGTTTGAACCTACTGAACTATGAATAATTGACAGATAATTTATAGGATCTCAGTTACAAAGTGATTTTTTTGTGGAAAAAGTATAAATTGTGAATTTTTTTTCTAGGAGCTAGTTTAAATTATATCAAATGTTGGTCCTAAAAATCTTAAAAATCCATTTTTTTTTCTGAATTTAATCTTTTATGTTTATTGAAGATTTTTTCTGTCTTTCGAGTAGATGAATGACAGTAAATATGTAAAAGTGTACAGATTAAAAATATAGTTTAGAATAATTTCTAAACTATATAATAATTGAAATGAATATAACATTTTATGTGGATAAATTGCATAAATGAGTAAATGTAATGTCAGTAATGTAAATGTAATATATATATATATATATATATATATATTTACACTAAAGTATCAACAGTCATGGGATGACTGTTAATATTGTGTTACTATATATAATACTCCTTTTGCCCGGCGAAGTGCAACAACTCGACGTGTCATGGAGTCCACAAGTCGTTGGAAGTCCTCTGCAGGAATATTGAGCCATGCTGTCTGTATAGACGTCCGTAATTTTGAAAGTGTGGATGGTGCAGGAGTTTGGGCACGAACGAACCTTTCGATGATGTCCCATAAATGCTCGATGGGATTCATATCGGGCGATCTAGGTGGCCAGATCATGCGCTGGAATTGTCCGGAATGTTCTTCAAACCAATCGCCAACAGTTCTGGCCCGGTGACATGGCGCATTGTGATCCATAAAAGTCCCATCGTTGTGTGGGTACGTGAAGTCCATGAATGGCTGCAAGTGATCTGCAAGCAGCTGAACATAACCATTTCCAGTCAATGATCGGTTCAGTTGCACCTCAGGACCGAGTCCATGCCATGTAAAAGCAGCCCACACCATTATGCAGCCACTACCAGCTTGAACACTGCCTTACTGACAGTTTGGGTCCATGGCTTCGTGGGGTCTGCGCCACTCTCGAACTCGACCATCAGCTCGTAACAACTGAAATCGTGACTCATCTGACCACGCCATGGTTTTCCACTGGCCTAGGGACCAGTCGATATGCTCACATGCCCAGGAGAGTCACTGCAGGCGATATCGTGCTGTCAGTAAAGGCACTCGAGTCGATCTTCTGCTGTCATAGCCCAAGGAAGACAAATTTTGCCGCACAATCCTATCGGACAAGTCCCTCGTACGTCCCACATTGATTCCTGCAGTTATTTGACGAAGTGTTGCGTGTCTTTTAACATTGACCATTCTACGCAGACGTCGGCGGTCTCGGTCGTTAAGTGCAGGTGGTCGCCCACTGCACTGTCCATGATAGGATGTGATGCCTGAAAGTTCATACTCTCGGCACACTCTTGATACTGTGAATCTCGGAATGGTGAATTCACTAACGATATCCGCGATGGAATGACCCATGCGTTTAGCTCCAACTAACATTCCACGTTCAAAGTCTGTTAATTCTCATCGTGCCGCCATAAATCACGAAAAACCTGCTCACATGAATATTTTGAACAGAAATGAAAGCTCTGGAAAACGAAATGCGCATTTATACTTACATAATTTCTAGGAAATATTCTCATTGTATGATTTTCATGAAAAATAATTTAGAGATTACCAATGTTAATTTTGACAATGAAACCCCTATTTTTAAGCAAAAATATGTAAGACATTAATGTATTGGTTCCATTCTTTCCAACAGATTGAAACCAAAAGATGACACAAAATTATAATTTTAATACGCACCAAATCATAAACCCCCATATAATATTTTAAAGTCATTTCTTCTATGAGCTGTCGTGTTGACACGCAAATAAAAATATACATTAGTATATGGAGAAAATCTTCAAAAACTTATTAATAAATGTTATTAATTAGTATTTTGACAGACGAACTGATTGACTTCCACTGAATCTGATTTATTTAAAATTTATTAGTTATCTACAATCTTAAATTATCTAATTTACAAACAGACAATCAGACAGAATGCCAGAAATGACATTTTAGAATTACGGAAGATCTGAAAAATTACGGGTTACAATTTTCTAAAACAGTACAGAATTTTCTTTCGCTTATATTGTTTACGATAAAACTGAAAAAAAAAAGAAGAAAAGACATATTAACTTAGAAAGTCTTCTACGACTAATCATACTTACAAGATTTATATCCTGATATTAAAAAACTTGAAAAAAATGCAAAATGGATTATTTAAATATGAGGGTACATAAATTTAAATATAGTGAACTGTGCTCCATGATTCATTTCACTTCAGGAAGAATAAGGGCAGAAATAATAAATTTATTCATTGAAACGAATTAATTTTCGATATTCTTGCAAGCAGATACTCATTCGAAATACAAAGTCACGATTTAATTAGTTAAGAAGGCCAACACATTTTCTAATTAATGGTCACTAAGAAACAATTTAATCTTCAAAAAAACAAAAATAAATGATAAAGCAAAATATTTTTCAAACATACGTTTACAGTGGGCAGCAATCATACCCTCCTGCTAGTGAATGGGAGGGTTGTGTGGAGTTATTTAAAAGATCACAAAAATGGGAAGGCAGCGAAAGAAGCAAAATTAATGGACACCCAGCCAGCTATTATGTTCCCTCTCCCATTATTACTGTGAAACATTTCTGTGACACTAATAGCTGTAACGTGGAACTACTAAGCCGATTGACAGAAATAAATAAAAAGAGATTCTTTTCTCCTTAAAAAATATGAATGATGCCGGGCAATAACTTTCAGGGAAAGTCCCAGTAATGAATCAATTACCCTGTCAGCTTTTTTGTACCTGTTCAGCAGGCCAGGCTAGCGGCTGAAGTACTTTGTCAAGTTATTGATAAACGATTTGTCGTGGGCAGACGGACGATTCATTTCCTCCAAACGGCTTCGGTTTGCGAATGAAAACGATTGTGTGTACTATCAAGAGAATGTAGGAATTTCTGAGGTGAAAAAAATCCAAACAGCAGATTGAATTAGACAATTTGTATCAAATATTTTTGTTTTGCTCACAATGGTTCATTGCATATTAGAGATTCCATCATTAACCATGGCTGATAATTCTTCAAATATTTGTTTTAACATGTACATGCATCGGCTTCATTTAAGAGAACATTTATTCTTCATATTTTCTTTAATATCCTGTTATTCATAGCTAAAACATGCCCAGAGCAATGTACATCATATCAAAGTCACAAGAATTAAGCATGAAAGAATGGTAGCAACAGTGTCTTGTAGTGAGCCAAGTGTTCATCTTTTTATTCCCTCTAATCAGATGCTTGAAATATTTTTTTAAAAAACTAACTAATTGGTGTCTGAATATATAATATTCTGGTGATCATAAATTGTCTCTATATTGATGTTTCGAGAAAGAAAAAAAGAGAAAACAAATGCAAGCGTTTTTATGTGCAAAAAAATTAATGGTCAAAATATTTACAAACTTGTTACAATAAAAAATGTATGAAAAGTAAAAAAAAAAGATTCAAAGAATATTTAGTCAGTTCATTAAAAAGAATATTTATTAAAAAAGTCATAAAATTTTCAACATCAATCAATGTTACATTGTATTTTGAGCAGCTCTGTTTCAAAATGGATGTTATCTTATGACGGACAATTTTTAAATAGTTATGACACATTCCATTTCTTCATTTGTAAAATATATTTAGGAAGAATGAAAACCGAGATGGATAAAAAGATTCAATTCTAATTGGTTATTTCAATGATAATAGATGTAAGAAAACTTTAAACAATTCCATTTTTTAATAAATTCTAAATGACATAATAATACAATGCACATTTTTTGTCGGGTGGTAGATAAGTATGATATCGTATGGTTTCTGAGTTAAAAAGTAAAGACTTAGAATTTTAATGCTTAGTGGCATATCTTTCAGATGTTATAAAAAGTAACTCAATATAGATATTTTATTCCAGAAAACACCTTTTTCTTTCACTTTTCTCCACCCAGATATCAACATTAAGAAGTACTTCTTAAGAGAAAAGCTTAACCACTGAGCAGAGTTCGAGACAAATAGTTTCCAATACCCATTTCTGTAAAACCAATATTTTCATTCCTGATTCTAGTATCAAAACTTGATATAAAAGACCACAGAACTATCCTGGGATAACACGCCGTATATCATCGGGAAAATTTTTCGTTTTAGTTCGGGACACTCAAAGTAATTTCCAAGGGAGATTTGGATGGCTGAGGGTTTATAGCTGGCGTTCGATATTTCGATAGACAGGCGTTTAGCACACATTTCTCCACCGTCCACAATTTGGTTACAAAGCATTCGATTTCGGATAATGGTTTATCATAACACTTAAATCCTTCTGGAACTAAGCTAAAGCCTCTACAAAAATGCAGAATTTTTGTCACCGCTTTTGTAGTACAGTAAATGCCTTAAATCATAATGTATGGCATCCCATTTCCTGTCGGATATGAGAGGCTTATGGGGAAAAATAGACTTTTTTCCCTTTTCAGAAGAAAGAAGAGTTGTGGAATAGAATTCAAAGAATTTAACTGTTGAAGCATTGCAAGATATTTCGTATAAGAAAACGTTGACACTATAATCTTGGAGTGAAGTGGAATTCAGCTCTATGTTTTAATTATCCTCATATGATGCATGCCAGAGTTTTATTTTTTGGTTTTAACTCATCATTTGCGATCTCTTTGTAAATAACAAGGAGATTTGAAAAAAAAATATTCTCTACATATTATGTCTCTCGTCATCTGGAGAGTTGAGACGAGGAGGTAAATAGATTTTCAATGGATTTGTTCCGTTATCAAAATTACTGTTTTCTCCTTATGAGAGACTCTGTTTTTTCTGTTTTGATTAATAAATTAAAAACAATTCTAAAAAATACTTTGGTTAAAAAATTTAGTGCCATACAGGACATTTTTGAACATGCTTAACTATCTTTTCTTTTAACACCTCCGATTCTCAAAGAATTAAAGGTTGCACTAAAAAAATATTAATACCACTAAAATACGCAAGCATTTTCTGGTTTTTTTTACAAATATCTTATATTTATATTAAAAAAAAACTTATTGTGTGTTATCGACAAAAATCTCTTTTATATTTAAATTTTGGCATAAAACTGCCCTAGGGATCACAAAATCTTGTAACATATTTGGTATAACTTATCTTCATAATTGTCAAAGTCTCGAGTTCGAATTTTTTGCCTATTAATACACTTTCTGTGCACTGCGTACGTAAGAAAGGTGTTTTATTTGAAGAAATTATGGAGCATTGTACAAGAACTACGAATATATATATATGTGTGTATGTAAATGATGAAAAATTACTTTTTATCAGTCGGATGATGTTGAATTCATCTAAGAATAAGATACCTCCATAAATTATTTTAATGACTTATAGAATTTCATTTTATCATTACACTTTTTCACAACTTCATTTACTTCTTATCAATTTTATATGTTTTGAGTTAACAGATTTTAATTGGATTTGATTCGTATTCAAATATTGCTTTTCTCTAAGTCTTAGCTATCATTTTTACTTGGAAATAAATTTAGACATTTTCTGTTTTTATTTCCTTATTTAAAGGTTTTATTAATAATTTTTTTTTTATATAAAATAATGCTAATTCCATACTGCGTTTGGTGACATGTTTAGAAGGCCATAAAGTTTTCCTTCCAAAAATCCCAAATTGTCTCTGCTTCGAGTTGAGAACGCAGTAGGACGTAAACAATTCCGAAAGATTTATATTCTATTCCATAATTTGTATCGGTTTACTTTTAACTATCGATTGGTTTGATTTACTTGACATTATTCTTAATAACGTTGTTATTTACATCAATTATCTGTTTACTACAGTTTTTGTCGACCTGAAAAGATTTTACTAACCACCTGACTAAAGAATTGCATTATAACATCATCTAAATAGATAAGTCAATCTTTTATCATGTGTTAGGGTCAACACGCATGTCGTTGCAAATATGCAAAGATAAGATGACGAAACCCTCCCTCCCGTACTGACATTTATGAGCCGGTATCAAGGAGTGGAGTATGAACATTCAAAGTGGGCAAACGGTATTATTTGAGCTCGTTGACTTTTCGCATTGCATTAGCTGCAGTCGAATTATAGATCAGGCGAAAGACTTGATCTCAAATTAATTAATGAAACATAATTATTAAAATGCTGATCTTTTGGCAAGAATTCATTTCTAGATTTAAAACACAAACTATTCTTAACAATCGTATTTCGAATGATTTAGTACACTTTATATAAATTACGAGATTTTACATAAAATGTTTGCTACATAAATCAAAAAGGAAATTTTAAATACTTTCCAAGTGTCTACATCTATGAGCTCTTTAAATTGTTAGTAGACATATTTGATAAATCCGTTTCCTTTCAATATAATGAAATAAATTTAGCAATGAAATATAATTGGCAATAATTTATTGTTATTCATAACCTTTTTAGTTTTACAATATGAATTGATATTAAACTAGCAGAGCAAATTTTAAGAGATAGGTAGGCATTCTATAGCATTGCATGTATTGTTATTATAATACGCAGGTAAATTAAGTTAAAAAACTATCACCAGGTATATTTTTCATCTCAAGATTAATGAAATATAAATATATAGTACTGCAGTACTAATGATGCTCAATTAACATCATTTCATCATGGCAAACATAACAAATATAATAGTATGTAGATCGGAGCAATAATAAACATCATTCTGTTAAGTTATATTTGTGTCCAGTTTAAAGCAATATTATGGTAATTTTAGGACGGACCATATAATTTTGAACCGCGGTCAGAAAACTTGGACGACACCTGAGCTACGCCTAACTCTCCCACCACAAAAATGGGGATTCTTTGGTCCTGGTGATTTCGTCGCACAGTGGGGCCCCTTGGATGGTAGTTCTTTGTTGGAGTATTTGGTCTCGAATCTGTGTACCTACACCTCTCAAGGCGAGATTCATCATCAGGTCACCGCTTCTCCAATAATTGACATCGAGATGATTTAAAACAGTTACAAGAAATCGCTATGGAAAGCAAATGGCTAAGCCATTTAATATGATCTATAATGAAATTCTTAGTTGAATCCTTGAAGGAAAACAAATTTTCTAAACGCTGCTTAAAAATGAATTGTTTTTATTTGATTGTAACACAAAAATAATACAGCTTAAGTCTTTGACAAATAGAGGATTTTCACGTGCATATATGCACTTTTAATTAAATGCTATAATGTATACAAAAGTTTTAAACTACTTTTAAAGCATATAAATAATATATAAATGCTATTGCGACTTAAATATTGTGATTTATAGATATCTTAAATGATAAGTTCGAAAGGAATAATGGGTTTTGGAAAAATAATTGCTTTGGCTGACAGCTTCATTTGTTTTACAGTTAATAAAATTTTAATTACAAGAAAGAAAATATTATTACGGATCCGTCGGGTTCTTTTTTACCTTATATAGTGGTTGTGCATGGTGTGAGAGGAGATGATGCCCTTTAGTAGATGACACAACACAGACGTTTATTTAGAGTACGAAGACAGGACAGCACACAGAC
Organism: Argiope trifasciata; assembly: GCA_026543055.1. Taxonomy (NCBI): domain Eukaryota; kingdom Metazoa; phylum Arthropoda; class Arachnida; order Araneae; family Araneidae; genus Argiope; species Argiope trifasciata. Next base: position 1,511,744 of record JAPMOQ010000159.1, on the reverse strand, counting down.
AAAAATATTGACAACACAACTATGTACAGGAGATAACTATAAACAGCTGAGACGTACACACAGGATAGAGCACTGCAGATAATAGTCCGCAGGCAGAAATTCCGTAGTGACAACGCCCACAGCTCACAAAGCGGCCAGGCAGGATTCAGCAGGAGAGGGAATCTTTAAGGGATTCATTTCTACGCTCACGTTGGTCTCTCCGGAACAGGCTGAAATTATTCACTGTCTCATCTTGCCTTCGCTGCCGACTCACTACTTCGCACAACAGGACTACTCCTCAGTTCAGAACAGCTCCGCTCCCGACGACAACATAATGGGCTACGACACAGGCTTCATCAGTATACTCCACACAAGCGGCCAGACTGTCCTCTGTTCAGGACTCCTCAGTTCAAGACCTCTCTATTAAAGCGTCTCCTTTTCATTTTTCATCTGTTCTGCTTCTCGCTTGATTCACTCACATCGCTTCACCTTAACTGACAGTTCAAGGAGTGCCCGCGTCATCAGACGTTACCTCCTATAATGGCGGCAGGTAGATGAAATTAGACATTGCTCACATCGCTTCAGAAGGCTGGCTCTTATATATACCAGCGGGAGGCGGGGCTAACATCTTCTGGACCAATCAGGAACATTCTGGATGTATCTCGGCTTCTAATGAACGAATTGGAAAAATTCTCAATGTTTCGGATACTTTCCATTTTGTCGCCAAAGTCGCGAAATTCGCCGCCAAGTTGCCAAATGTTTGCCAAACCTTAGGACCTCTGACGCTACACCCATTCACTATCTAATACATATTACTATAAATCTCTCTTCCCTCTGATACTTCCCAGTATCAGAGTGGGAAAGCGAAACTACACGTTCGTAACAATATGTAAATGATTAATTGAGCAAGGAAATTAAGTGGAAACGAAATAAGTAAATTAACAAATATCTATTAACATTTCAAACAAAATCGACCTTCTCACTTTGAATTTGGCGTGAAAAACCTTTCATCCTTTATTTTTCCCATTTTTTAAAGTTTCATTCCTTTTCAATAAATAAATTCTTCTCCCTACACGTTTATTAAGGTAAAAAAAAATACACATTTTTGTTCTGCAGGGTTGCTAGTTACTTGATAATTTCATTTTCCGGCTATTTAATTAGACATCCGCTTAGTTTAATAGACAGACAAAGAGTACTTTTCTGTGGGAAATAGTTTTGAGTTCTGTTCAATAACCAATTAGCAACAATAATAAATCTTATATTACTGCAATAATACTCCAAAGAACTTTCTCTACAAAATGCTCAATGAAACATTTACTTTTTAAGGAAAGTCACAACAAAAAGGAAATGAGTTTTCAGCCAGTTGAATGGATTCTGTTATACTCGTTCTTTTGCTGATTATAAACTTCCGATAATCCATCAAGGTCTGAAGTTTGGAAAATAAGGACATTCGAAATTGGCAAAATTCATGTTTTCAATAAATTCTGAAAAATTGAGCAGTTTGTATAAGAGAGAAATATAGTGTTTAAAAACTTTCAGTAAGCATAAGGTTTTATCCTTTCATTTACTTCATGACCAATGAATTATACTGATAATGCTCTTCGGATAAATCTGAACAGAAACAGCTTTAATATACGTTGATAATCAATAATTCCTTAACTTTATGAATACACAAACGCCCCAAATGTCTGTTCTACGAAACTACAGTGGAAACACGAGATAATTCAATATCAATGAGAAATTTATCTTTTTTTCATTTAGTACAATTGATTGAATATCAAAACAATATGGTTTGTTCATGAATATTTAAAGGAGATATATACCCGAATGTATAAGTGGGATAGGTTTTCTGAGAATTTTTAAAGGAAATCCGAGTGTTTATTTACTTAATAAACATCGGTTGAAATAAGTCCTGATTTGTATATCAAATTCTTAAGAACAGAGGCTATTATTCAATGTTTGAAAAGAGTAAAGATCTTCATTTTTGTTCTTTTACTTAAATTTTTGAATATGAAATTGGAGCATTTCGGCATTAGGAGGTACATGAAGTCAAATGGTTTTAAGATGATAAAGTCAGTAAAGCAAACATTTTAAAGAGCTGTGTGATTTTATTTTTCCATGAAAACAATTTTGATTAAATAGTTACCTGATTAAATCTGATGACCATAAATAATTACTATTGACCTGATTATTACCAAAATCGATTAAATGAATTGGCTCAACTGAGTCATAAATGCCACACCAAGTGTGGTAATTATGTATAGAAGTTGCCGCCATGTATGTCTCTTAATTAAAATATGTTTTCTGTGTGTGTTGTTAATTAAGAAATTTTCGAATGCCTTGCAAACTTTATTTGTGGTCAACTTTCGTAAGATTCTGACCAACATATAAAGCATTTTTCCGAATGGTATCATATACCATTGTTTACAGTTAAGGCATACTGTTTAATAAATAGATGAAATGAGCAGCTTATGAACCATTTTTAGAATTTTTAAATATTATTTTATATCTTCGAAATTTTATATTTTTATTAATGTTTCTTTTAAGATAATTATTAGGAAATAATTTGCAAACATGTATTACCGATTTATAACGAAAACGTTTAAAAGCTTCCATGAAACAATACGCTGTATTTTCCGGAGCTCAATAATTTTATGTACTCAAGAGAGGAAAAAATGAAAATAATTTCAATTTCGAATATAAATGTTTTTATTAAATTCATGCTGGTTCTTAAATTCGATATTGTCATTTTTCAAAGTGGTTTTTTATCACATCAAAATTTAAAATTATCAGTACAAAGACATGCATTTATTAAATATTTTTATTAATTCACCCCCGTAAGCATCTTTTAGAGGTAACTAAATTCAGTTTTTATCTCTGAAATATCAAAAATTCTGAAACCAATGGAATTTATGTTCATTAAAATATAACATAATTCTTTCACCAAATAGTTTAATCACAACTTGTTGTTGTATTGGACTTAATTACATAAAATTACATTGTCTTTTATTCTGTTTCGAATTTTTGCCTAAAATAATTATCTTTGTACTTTTCAGATACAAGTATTTAAAACAGAAGAATTAATTCTCTATTCCTTAAGTTTTATTTCAGAAATATATGCATATTGCAAATCAAAAGAAGAATTACTATATGTGTAAGAGAATTAGAAATGAATACCCATTAAAAATACTTATTTAAAGAATATTTGCTTTAGAATTAACTATAATATTCAATATCATTCATTTTGAATTTAATTGCTTTTCAGTTGAGACGACATCAATTTAATTTAATTCTTAATATCGTTCATTAAAATGGGGCTTTGTGAAAAATATTTTTCCTAATCTCTGTACTCGAAATATAATCACCAAAGTTAGTTTTTAAAAATAATTATGTTAATTTAGATATGAACTTCAGAGAGAAAAATATTTTCGTTATAATTGAAGTTTCATTCTTGCAGTTTAATTAAATGTGCAAATAAAGTCTGAAAATTATTATTTAATAGTTTAGAGAAAACGGAATGTTTTATAGATTAAGAATAACAAGGAAGACTTTCATTAATAAGGATTTTCTTAAAAAGTACATGCTAATACTGTTTAGGAACTAGAATTTAATCATTGCAGCATAAAAAATCAATTCAAATGAATTTTGAATCTTATATCATCTACTTTGATCAGCTTTCGGAATTTAAAAAAAGTAAATTTTATCCTGCACCAGTTCGTTTGTTTGCGAATCGTAGATAGATACTTTTTTTACCCCCGTTAGTTTATATATGAAATTCACATGAACAAAAATATTTTCAATTAAATATTAAGTTTTAGCTTAAAGTTATTTTTAAAGTATAGGTTTTTCAACACTCTCCTAAGTGTCTCTAAATACACTCATTTCAGTTACTACAATATTTAAAATTAAGCATAACTCATAAATCCCCCTTATTTGAAAATTTTTATTAAAATTCTGTGAATATATTCAACAAACTTTATTACCATTTCCACTTAAGAATGAGTGATTAAAATTAGTTAAATATGGGGAGACATTTGCAGTGAGGTCATTAAAAGTCATTATCTTCTTTATTTAGATTATATTTGGAGTTAAACGAACAATGAAACAAAACAAAATATTTTTCATTTTGTTCCATTTCATTTATTAGTGAAATAATAGAAGCCTCCCATTATCATTTTTTATTTATTCTACAAATTCAGAATTACAGAGAGTTTCGATTAAATTCTAATTCATATTTTATGCATCTTACAAATACAAAATTAGCAATGAGCATTGAATTGAATCTTGGTAAGCTTTTCAGATGACAAATCTTGTCTCAAACGTATCTCGTGGGCAAAAAAAGTATCGATAAACTCCACATATTACAGTAAATCTAATGCTTAGAAAGAAGCATAGAAGAAAAATCTACCTTTATTTGATAAAAGTCAATACTATTTTGCCAAAATATTTATATAATCAACTCCCGTTTTATTTTCTTCAAACAATAAATAAATAAAACTTAGTTAAATTTGAAACGAGACATGAAAAAAAAATCAAATAACCGGAATTTTTTCATACATTTATTGGAAATAAAATAGAAAATAGAAAAGCAATAAAAAAATGCTGTTTTAAAAAATATTTTAATTAGTTTTACTCAATCGTGTAATGTAGAAAACTTAATTTAATAGTTTTGATTTTTATTGCAAATTAGAATTTGCCTGATGTTTTGAAATGAGTATGAGTTTTTATTTTGGAGTGCTTAAGGTATTTAATTGCTGCATTTAATGAGACTGCCCTAACCTAGGCAGCAAGACAATTTTGAACAATGCATAATTTAAAAAACTCACCTTTTTATAATGAAAATTCTGTTCGTGAAGGACTCTATGAAATAAAGAATTTTTGAATCCATCAGATTATTCTTTAAAGCCAAATTTGAATTTTTTAAAAAAAAGATAGTCGAATACTTATTGCGAAATTTTTGTTTCCTTTATATTCGTTCAGAGAATAGAGAAGAGTATAACGATACTCGATTTAGCTAGAAATAGACCAATTAAATGATTAAAACGTCTTGGTTTATATGTATTACATGGTTTACATGTATTACATTTTAATTAATATCCAGATTGTGTAATATAATGAATTAAAGCGATGCAATGGAAGAAAAAACTATAAAAAGCTAAAGAAATATAAAATGAGACTTTTGGTTCTAATAACAATAAATTACTTTTCTTATTATCAACATCTTCATATATAGTGCTGAACATTTGAGAAAATAATTTATTTCTATGAAAATAACATAATCCTTCGATAAACGAATCGAAATTCTTTTGTTTTAAAATTCGAATATTCTGTTTCTCTTTCCCTTTCTTTTTTTTCTCCGAGTTAAAAATTCAAGCATATATGTTAACGTTTTTTTAATCATTATAAAATTTTGTCATTTACATTGATTTTAATTAATAATAATATCATATCCATTTATAAATCATTTTAAAAGGATATTAATTTTTTTTAAACCTGTATTTATTGACTTTAAAAACAGGAATACAAAAGTATGTGTAAATCTGTGCTAGTTTTGATAAATTTGACAATGACTGAATGAAAATGAAGAATTTAATTGCAGATTTTATAACTAACAAACTAAAGTTGACAGCCATATAGTTTTAATATGCTTTTTTAGTTTAATTTGAAATTGAATATAACAATAGTGTGAAAATAACTTTAGAGGGATAATTATTATTATTATTTGCTTAATATTTATTGAAAACAACTAAACTTTCGATATCGTTTGTCTCATTTGAAGGATAATTTTTTAAAAAAAATCCTCTATTTTTACACCATTAATTAAAATGTCTTTATGTTTTGCTGAATATTGCTGATAATAAATGAATACAGTTTACATTCATAAATTTGTGATGTAAAGTGAAAATAACATAAAATTGATGTAATTTTTGTTGTTGAATCTTAAAACATTTTCAAAAGATTTCATGTAGAATTTTGCTCCCTGATTTTCTTACCTAATATGATCTCAATCGATAATATATATTTCGTAGTTATTCATTTGTGTAAATATTTAAGTATGACATCATTGATTTTAAGCTTTTAAATAGGATAAACTATAATAAAATTAATTTATATATTTCTAAACTGGCTTTAAGGAATGGCATGGAGTCTGCCAGATAGGAATAGATTAATGTTTTATTTTTTGGTAATGATCTTTATAAGCATTATTCAAAACTAGCAGATCTATGTGTATTTTAGAAAAGAACTTCACACAACCATCTGCACATGATGTTTACTAGGGGTTTTTCACCATAAAGTGTAAAGTTTTTCCCGAATGTATTTCTGAATAACAGTTTATAGCAATTTTCTGTTTATACCTAAGATGATTTTGTTTATATTCAATGTAATTCAGTTTACAGGTGAGATAGTTTACATTCAAGATAATTCAAATATTTCTTAAAAACTTGAATGACCACCTTTCTCATTTAAGTTGATTTTAAGAAGAGAAATTTTGCACCTTCTTTACTATGATTTCCTATAAATTTCGTAACTTTACAAAACTTGATATGTCTACTTTATTCATTTGCTTTTCCTTATTTATCACCTATTTTATATACTTCAATTTTATTCTTATCACATTTAAGAATTATGTAAACATTATTTTGTTCTGTTTATTTAATCTCATTTTTATTAATTTTCTTATTAATTCTTTACATATACTTTTATATTAAATAGCTTTTCTTCATATTTTACGTTTACAAAAATCTATCCCAATTTTATGAAAAACGTTACTTGCTAAATATCAGTAAAATAAGTAATTAAATTCATGTTTTAAGATACAGTTAACTGTAGTAAAGAATATCATCAAAATTGTGTCAATCGAATTCTAATTTGTTTCCCTATTATTCTGAGTGAGGTTCTCAGTAATTGTGTGTGAGACACGCTGATGATTCCCAAATGACTCTCTGTCGCACGCACACACACACACACACACACACACACACACACACACACACACTATTCTTTATTAATAGCTGAGATGTAAATACGTAAGATTTTAGATCTGAAAAATATATCCCTGAAATAACAAAATAGTAATTAAGATACGAAAACCTACCGATGATTTTAAAAACTTCTTTACTAATTTTAATGAAAAGAGAGTTATTATTGCAATGTATAAAGTACTGTGAAACCAATTAAAATTATTGTTATCATTTTTATGTTCCTTTATTTTCAATCAACATTTCATGTTCGGATCATTCTCAACTACACTGATGGAAAAAAAAAATCCCAACACTAGGAAGGAGCTGTACAAGGAAAACGAAATTTGGTAGGCGTGTTTATACATCTGAAAGATGACATCGAATCGAATTTCGAGCAACGTGCGTAAGTGTGGCACTAGTTGCTACACTATGAACATGCAAATGAGGTTTGCTTTAAATAAGCGCTGTAAGGTTCGTGATCGTTATTTACAGTTGAGATTTGACATAGTCGGTTAATGTTAGTCAAGGATGCCTCTGAGAAGACGAAGAAGCCATTATCAACAGCTCACTGAGTTTGAACGAGGTCGTGTTGTAGGGCTACGAGAAGGTGGGTTTTCTTTCCGTGATATTGCTGAAAGACTTGGCAGGAATGTATCCACTGTGCATGAGTATTGGCGGCAGTGGTCAAGGGAAGGTACTGCCTCAAGAAGACCGGGTTCTGGGCTGTCACGTGGTACTACTGAGAGGGAAGACCGTCGTATTCGGCGTATGGCTGTGGCTAATAGTACTGCGTCTGCACCTGAAATTCGAGCTGCAGTTGGCACCACAGTAACAGACTTGACTGCGGCCTAGACACACAGGGCCTACTCCTGGAGTTATGGTTGGGGGAGCAATTTCGTATGACAGCAGGGGCACTCTCGTGCTTATCAACGCACCCTGACTGCAAATTTGTAAAGCTTTCCTTTCAGTCTAGTGATACAACCTCTTGTGCTACCATTCATGAACAGCATTCAAGGGGGTGTTTTCCAACAGGATAACGCTCGCCCTGATACCGCTGTTGTAACCCAACATGCTCTACAGAGTGTCGCCATGTTGTCTTGGCCTGCTAGATCACCAGATCTTTCTCCAATCGAGCACGTATGGGACATCATTGGACGACAACTCCAGCATCATCCACAACCAGCATTAACCGTCCCTGCATTGACCGCCCAAGTGCAACAGGCGTGGAACTCCATTCCACAAACTGATATCCAACACCTGTACGACACAATGAATGCACGTTTGCATGCTTGCATTCAAAATTCTGGTGGTTACACCGGTTACTAATGTGCCAACATTTCACATTTGAAATGGCTCTTCTCGCCAATGGCTCTACCTGTGATCTTGAAACTTTAATCAATTAAATATGTTACCTAGACAAATGTATTCCTAAAATTTCATTACTGTACAATAATTTTTTCTTGGTGTTGGTATTTTTTTTCCATCAGTGTAAGTATTTATTATAATGTATACAGTACTAGGAAACCAATTAAAAGTATTGTTATCACTTTTTTGCTACTTTGTATTCAATCAACATTTAATTTTCAAATAATTCTCAACAAAGACGAGTTCAAAATATAACTACATATCCACCATTTTTAGAGGGATATAAAAAATAAAATTATTTACATTTGAAAGAAACATATTTCAAATTAGTAAATTGTAATTACTAAACAAAAGACAAAATATGATTTTTGTGTAATAATTTCCTCTTTGATAAAAAAAAGTATTTATCAAAACACACAGATCAGGCTGAAATTACTTCCAAAATTAATATTTTCTAGATATTTTCTTTTACTTCATTCCTAGCCTTATTTAGAAATCGTCTTAATCGAAATTCGAATAATCGGAATATTTAGTGCAACACTCAATTTACTTTAAAGTTATTTATATAATTTATATTTTCGATTTTTTTTTTCCTTTTTCTCTTTCATTTTTAGCCTCTCCCTCTTTTTATTTAAAAATCCATATAAGAAAATTCGAGTTTTAAAATGACATTCCATTTATTATAAGGAAAACAAATTAAGGTAAAGAAAACTTACTGAAAATTCAATATATAAATTCGTAAACGAAAGGCGAATGAATAGAGAAAAGATTTAATATAACTTTTTCAACTTTTAAACAATAGAAACTGTTTATTAAAACACACATTGTATCTTGAAGCCAATTTTCGAATCTTTATTCCCTAGATTTATCTTCTTTTTTTTCATTCTTAACCTATTTTAAACTATTCTAAACAAAATCGAGTTCAAAAAAGGACTTCGTAGTCTCCATTTAAATCGTTAACTCAACTGAGAAACAGTCGTTTTTGGTGCATTTTAACTGCACCTTCGCTTTATTTCTAATCTTATCACAAGTGAAATGTACGAATGTTGTAGAGAGCAAAAAGTTTTTTAGTTGAAAGAGTGATAAAAGTCGATTATTAAAATGAAAAAAGCAATGAATTTTAAAAATTCAAAGAAAAGTACTTTTAGTGCAGTTTCTACGATCTCACTTATTCAAGAGAGAAATTTTGCTTTTAAATGCGGAAACAAAGATGGCCGTGGTTGAAGTTCTTTTTGTTGATTATTCACTACATGTTGCTCTCAAACGTGTAATTTTCTTGTACGAAAATAAATATTTTGGCATTTTAATACTTTTATTAGAAGGTGGGTGTATTCCTGTATGTTTTTCTCATAAAAGCTAAAACCAAATCATTAATTTTGTTTTAGATTGAATTAATGGTTTTCGTTAAAAGTAAAATTTGCCTTCAGAATTTAAATTTCATATTATTATTTGCTCTCATCGGAAATAATTGTTTAATACTTTCACTTAACTTAACATTTTTAACTATCTTAATATTGCAATTTTTAATCGAAATCTGATGTGTTAACAGATTCACTCGAATCTGAAAAAATTGTATAGTTGTTTGCTGCCAACGTCAGTTATTGTTGTTTTTCATGGTACTTGTCACAGAAAGCCCTCTTAACTAAATTAGCGAATTTAAGTCGAAGATTCTATGTCTCTTGTTTTTACAGTAGCGCCATCTAGGGCCGAGAGTGCAATTTAGCAACGCACCTACCACATTCAATTGCACAACCCCTTTTAACAGAGGGCCACATTCACACGTCTCACAGAATAAATATAACAGGAATGTAACTGGAAAAATAACAGGAATCGAACCCCGGATATCAAAATCAATTTTAAAATGTTCTAACCCTATGCAACTAGGCCGGCGAGAATATTAAAATATTATTTTAATTATTTTCGTGTTTTTAAGTGTCTAATATATTTATTTAACGAAATATCTATTTTATGCATATGTTTTCATCCATAAAAAATTTTAGATATACTTGTAAATCAAATTTATAATGCGTATAATCATGAATTAAGAAATATTTTGTAGGAAGAAAAACAGAAAATAATAGAAATAAAAAAATTAAGTAGAGTTTATTAATATAGAAAAAAAGCGGAATAATATCTTTTTTTATCGATAAGTAAGCAATATTAAGAAGAAATTAGGTATAAGACAGAAGGAAGAAAATTCATAACAAAGAATATGTTATATCGACATTCATAAAAAGTTAAAACAAGCTATTAATTGATTTAAGTCTACTAGCAGAACTGCTATGATAAAGCTCAAGCACTTACGAATTTAATTTGGTATTCATATTGCATATAAAATAATCAAAGAAAAAAATTAAGAATCTCAAAAAAAAAAAGATGAAGATGAAGAAAATTTTTAAAATAAGAATGTTACAAATTCGAAATTGATAGTTTATTCTTTTTGAGAATATTTCTGTATTTAAAAATTCAAAATATTATTAGAAATTTAAATTCTTAAAATTCCTAAACAGTATTAAATAATAATTTCCTTCAAAATTGAAATTTTATATCATTGCGTTGAAAAGCTAAGGAAGTTTCTAGAATTCTATCCCTTTTGTATTATGGGTTTGTTCATTTGGCCTAACATCAGATTGATTAAGTTTGACTCTTAGATAAAAAGATATTTAAAAAAAATTATATAAACAGGAAGCTAAAAAATGGAACATCGTTATGAATTCATCGTAGGAATAAAAAAATTAAAGAACACATACGAAAAAACGTATAGCAATTTAAAAGAACACGCTGCATTGCTTAAAGTCAGTTTATTTCAACCTATTGAGCTATGAAAAATTGACAGTTAACTTGCACGATCTTGCACAGTTAAAAATGATTGCTTTGAGAAAAAAAAAACTGTTCGACGTGAAATTTTTTTCTAGCAGCTAATTTAAATTATATCAAATAAAACTGGATCCACAAAAATGTTTAAAAGCTTTCTTTTAATTTTTTAAAACTTTTACCTTAATCCTTGATCCTTTTAAACCTTATTTTTTTTTAATTTTTTTGTGTTTATTGAAGGTTTTATCTGTATTGCGTTGTGAATGAATGAGAATAAATGTGAAAAAAAATGTCAGAGTGAAAATGGAGTTCAGAATAACTTCTAAAATGTCCTCCCTTTAAATGTCATTATCAAAGAAATTTAAGCGTATATAGCATTCTCTGAGGCTAAATTGTCTAGATAACTAACTGTGATAAAAAAATTATTTTTTAAACCAACTATTTTGAGCAACAAAACTTGATGTCAAATTTTATGCATTGGAATTAAAGGATAATAATCAGGGAATGCGAAAATATTTAGGACTAGCCGCCTTTGGCGACCAGCTGGTTCGCCATGAGTAATGGGCTCTAAAATTTTAAATTAAATCACATATTCATTAGCCTTGTAGTAACTCCGGGCATTGATTGGCCTGAAATTAATATTTTCTTTGAGATGATGGACGGAAAGTTCTAAAAGAAAGCGTTTTCCTAATAATATTCTCTAATTTTATAAATCAGTCAGTTTTAATGATTGATTTAGTAGACTGATTGGTGTAGCAACTTTTATTTAAAATATTAATTTTTAAAATATTTTGTAAAATATGGGTGACAGAGCAAAGTATGAAGAAATCTAAAAATCATTATTCATAAATGCATTGTTTAACTCAAACTTCATAAAATGTAATTATTTACTTCATTTAGATCAAATTAATAGTATTAAACAATATGTATGCCTATTAATAATATTTTGCAAATTGGCCATTGGAAAGGAATTTGAATGCATATACTGTATAAATTCAATCCTGTATAAATAACGATAATTTATTCAATTAATGATTTAAATATTGCAAACGATCATAGAATACTTTGCCTTGCATTTTTTAAAGAAAATATCACATTTTATATTTATTTTATTTTATCTAGTCACGTGCTAAAAGTTGCATTTTTTCCAATTTAATTTGCGATGATAGTTTTTTAATTTTTTTAATTTGAACTTCCGTCAAAATGCTGGCAACACGGTGAAAAAAACTAATTTTTTCCCTTTGACGTGCTCTTGCAGATTTTATAGAAACCTTAGCTTTGCATTTATTTTTTTAGAAACTATCACATTTTATAATGAAAAAAAAATATTGAATTAATGATACAGATATTGCAAACGATAATAAAAATATCGCATTAAGTCGTATTCCAATGCATATCCTGTCTAAATTCGATCAGGTTTACCGTAAAGAAGATTTATTGAAGTAATTATTTAGATATTGCAAACGATCATACAATCCTTTGCTTTGCATGTATTTTTTTAGAAAATATCACATTTTATATTTATTTTATTTTATCCAGTCACGTGTTAAAAGTTGCATTTCTTTAGATTCATTTTGCGATGATAGTTTTTTTATTCGAACTTGCGGCATTCTTTTATTTTATCCCGTCACGTGATAAAAAAATGGTTAAAATATTTCTTTAAAAATTCGTTAAAAATAGAAGCTTACGTTATAAATTAAAAAAACTGATACAGTTAGAAAGCTAATTTTTTACTCTTTAAATTGATATAAAAATCATATTTGTGCAATAATATTTTCGGAAGTTATAACGGAAAAACGTTGAAATTTCGCTTAAATTTTAATTAATTCAAATTCTAATTAAAAATTCGAAAAAAGGGCTCCGAGGTGCACATTCAGGACCTCCAAGGTATACATGTTTCAAATTTGGTAGCTGTAGGTCCAACGGTCTGGCCTGTAGAGCGCCAACACACACACACACACACGCACACACACACACACACATTGAGCTTTATTATAAGTACAGATATAGATATAGATAGATATAGATAATACAGAGATAAATTCATTCTTGTGGTCTCCCTAGAACATTTTGGCATACTTTCTAGTAAATGTTTTTATTATTAACCGCATTATATTGATGAAATTTAATTTAAAAATTACCTTAGCGTGGGAATTTTGGATATTAACCTTCAATATTTTAGCTCCAATAAGCATGTCGTTAATATATAAGTGCTGAATCCATTCTTTCCGACCAATTGAAACCAAAATATGACACACAAATACACATTACATACGTTTTAATATAAACAAATTCATAAATCGCTTATAATACTTTGAAGTCACTGCATTTCTAAGCTATCATATTGACATACAAATAAATGGACGCGGTAGTATATGGGTAATATATATATATATATATATATATTCCAAGAGAAGATATATATATATATATATATATGTATTCCAAGAGAAATACAGAGATTTAATCTTTCCAAATCTAATATAAATTTATCAAAATCAAAAAAATATTATCAAAATTTAATAATCTAAAATTTTATTCAAGAAAAATTTTTGATACAAAATAAAAAATAAATTTGCTCTACCACACACTTATATGATAGAAGAGTAAAATGTTTATTTATATGTACAAGTGTCGGCATTTGGGGAAAGGAGTATCGTGTTTTTAGAGTGATCTTTGCTTCCCCGGTTTGAATCCCAATTAGGGCATGATTATTCTTCTAGGTTCTTTCTGTAAGGTCTATGACTGTACACTCCTTCCTCTGAAAGAAAGGGCGCTGAAAGCGATTGTGAGATATGAAGTAACAAGCCATAGTTGACTGTACGAAAAAAAAAAAAAAAAGGGCACATTTCACTTAAATCGCTCACAGTTAACGGTTAGCTGACTTTTAATATGCCATAAATAACAAAAAGAGCAACACATATGCATAAGAGAAAAGGAGAAAAGAACTGTAATAAAGATTGTACCATCTGTTGTAGGAGGCACAAATTATTTCAAACTTATCCAATCTTATTAATTAGCATATTGATAAACGTACAAACTAACTTCTTCTAAATCGATTTCATTCAAAAATTAATTGTTATCTACAATTATGAATTATTTAATTCACCAACTAACTAACAGAAATAATACCAGAGGTGACTTTTTCGAATTCAGGAAGATTCGAAAAATTTCGGTTTATAATTTTCTAAATTAGTACAACATTTTTATTTCGTTTATATCGTTTACGAGAAAATTTATAAAAAAGGATATATTAAATTAGAATTTCACATTCGACTAATTATATTTACAAGATTTATATATTGATATTAAAAAAACAAAAACAATTGTAAAATGGATCATTTTAATATACCCGTATGTAAATTTAAATTTAATGGACTGATTCTTTTTCGTTCATGGAGAATAAGGTCAAAATTTATAAATTTATTCTTTGAATCTTGAAAGATTTTTCGATATTCGCATTGCAAGCGCATATTCGTTTGAAACACAAAATCACGACTTAATTAGTTAAGAAACGACAACACATTCTCTCATAAATATTTTTTTAAAAAGAACTAAGGAAATATAAACTTAGAAAGACTCCTTCGACTAATTATACTTAAACGATTTATATTCTAATATTAAAAAACAATATACCTAAAATTGGCAAAGTGGAGAATTTTTATTATGTGGGTATATAATTTTAAATTTAATAATCTGTGCTACATCGTCCGTTTCCCTTCATGAAGAATAAAGGCAGAAATAACAAATTTTTCTTTGAAACTTGAAATATTGTTCGATATTCTAATCAGCAAGCGCTCGTTTTTATAAGAATATCGAACAAACACAAAGTCCCGATTTACTTAGTTAAGAAAGGACACTACATTTTCTTATAAATGGCCCCAAGGAAGCAATTCAATCTTCAAACAAAACAAAAATAAATTATAAAGCAAAATATTTTTCAAACATACGTTTACAGGGGCAGCAATCATACCCTCCTGCTAGTAAATGGGAGGGTTGGGTGGAGATATTTAAAAGATCACAAAAATGGGAAGGCAGCGAAAGAAGCAAAATTAATGGACACCCAGCCAGCTATTATGTTCCCTCTCCCATTATTACCGTGAAACATTTCTGTGACACTAATAGCTGTAACGTGGAACTACTAAGCCGATTGACAGAAGTAAATAAAAAGAGATTCTTTTCTCCTTAAAAAATATGAGTGATGCCGGGCAATAACTTCCAGGGAAGGTCCCAGTAATGAATCAATTATCCTGTCAGCTTTTTTGTTCCTGTTCAGCAGGCCAGACTAGCGGCTGAAGTACTTTGTCAAGTTATTGATAAACGATTTGTCGTGGGCAGACAGACGATTCATTTCCTCCGAACGGCTTCGGTTTGTGAATGAAAACGATTGTGTGTACAATCGAGAGAATGTAGGAATTTCTGAGGTGAAAAAAGTCTAAACAGCAGATTGATTTAGACAATTTGTATCAAATATTTTTGTTTTACGCACAATAGTTCATCGCATATTAATGATTCTGGAATGAAAGATGGCTGAAAATTCATGTAATATTTGGCTTAACATTTAATTGTATCAGCTTAGTTTGAGAAAATATTTCTTCTTCGAATTTTCCTTCATATTTTACTATTCATATGCTAAAACAATCCCGAAGGATCGTATAGTATATCGAACTTACATGAATTAAACATCGAAGTATGGCAGCAATAGTATTTTATAGTGAGCCAACGAGTCATCTTTTTATTCCCTGTTATAAGATGCTTAAAATGTTTGGAAAATAAAATAATTAGAGTTAAAATTAATGATCAATAGGCGATCGTAAATTATCTCTTTATTGATGTTTAGTGAATGAAAACGAGAGAAAAAAATGCAAGGTTTCTTAAATGCAAAGTAGGTAAGGATCAAAATATTTACAAACATGTTATAATAAAAAATATATTAAAATTGAAAAAGATAAGAATACAAAGAATATTCATTCAGTTTATTAAAGAAATATACTAATAAAAGCATAGAATTTTCAAAATCAATGAAGCACAAAATTATGAGCAGCTATCTTTCAAAATGAATGTTATCTTATGATAGATAATTTTGTTAAATAATTATGATATAATAGATTTCATAATTTGTAAAATATTATGGAGGAAGAATGAAATTAAGAATGGATGAAAACCATTTGGTACTTTAAATAGTAATGGTTGTAAAAAAAATTAAATAACTCCATTTTTCAATAAATTCTATGTCACTTATCATTACAACGTACATATTTTTTTTCGAAAAGCAGATGAGTAAGATATATTTGATTTCTGAGCTAAAAAAAAGTCTAAAGAATATTAATGCTTAGTCTGATCTCTTTAAGATATTATGTAAAGTAATTTTATATAAATATTTTTATTCCAGAAAACACCTGTTTCACTCCCATTTCTGCAAGAAGACATCAACATTACTTCATAAATGTAATGCTTAACCACTGAGCAGTGTTTCGATACAAATAGTTTCCAATACCCATTTCTGTAAAACCGGTATTTTCATTCCTGATTCTAGTATCAAAACTTGATATAAAAGACCACAGAACTATCCTGGGATAATACACCGTATATCACCGGGGAAATTTTTCGTTTTAGTTCGGGACACTCAAAGTAATTTCCAGGGGAGATTTGGATGGGTAAGGTTTTATAGCTGGAAATCGATATTTCGATAGACAGGCGTTTAGCACTCATTTCTTCACCGTCCACAATTTGGTTACAAAGCATTCGATTTCGGTTAATGGTTTGTTATAACGCTTAAATCCTTCTAAACTGAGCTACAGCCTCTCTACAAAAATGCATAATTTTTGTCACCACTTATGTAGTAGAGTAAGTACCTTAAATCATAATTTATTGCATCCCATTTTCTGTAGGATATGAGAGGCTTATGGTGAAAAATATGTTTTTTTTTTCTTTTTAGAAAAAAAAATATGAGTTGTTGAATAGAATGTCAGAATTAAACGGTTGAAGCATTGCTAGATAATTCTTATGAGAAAAGAATTGGCATATTATTTTTTAACTATAGCAGAGTTTGGTGGCATATTTTAATTATCCACTTATAATACATACCAGAATGTTATTTTAGATATTATCGCACAGTTTCCAAAGTCTTTTTTAAATAAAAAAGGCATTTGTACTTAATTCACTTTCTATATTATGTGTTTTCCCATATGGGGATTTCCTTTGACGGAAGGATGCAAATTTAATAGATTTTCTGTGGAATTACGTCGCTATTAAAACTATTGCTTCAAATTTAATGAAAGACTATGTTTATCCATTAGGATTAATATATGAAAAGATTTTTAAAAAATACTATGATACAAAATTTAATAACTGACAGGAAGTTCTGGAAGAGTTAAAGCAGTTTTGTTTTTTACGACTTTCGGTTTTCAAAGAGTTAATGCTTGTAAAAGGAAAAAAAAATACCAACTCTAGAATTTTCAAAAAAAAAAATGTGTGGGTATTTTATTATCAGCTTATATTTAAATAAAGGAAAATTTTAAGATACGGTATCCCAAAACTTTATTTTATATGATAGTCTCTACTTTAAATTTTTTAATATTTTTTAACATTTTTCATTCCTCTAAAAAAGTTTGCTTGTCCTTTAATTTTTATGAGATATTTTATAGACATGATAATTTTATCACAAATCTAAAAGCAAAAAGTCTTTATTTCATAGAATCATTACCTTAAAAATAATTCTTTTACTTAATGGTCAAAAATAACATTTATATAACAATAAAGGAAATATAAAAATATACAACAGAAGACGATAGATAGTTCAAAACTATTCATAGAAAGACGCCTCTAATATTTAATTACCTTAGCAGTTGATGCATAATGGAAAAAAGGTATTGTGAAAGTCGACTCCAAAATAAAACTGCATTAGCAGATGATAGATAATTAAAAAACTGTACAGTGATTGCGGACTCCAAAATAAAATTGCATTAGCAGATGATAGATATTTCAAAAGCTATATTTTTATGGCCGACTCCAAAATAAAAGAAAGGTATAAATCGCATATTTGTTGCCTATGCAATTTGAGACTTCAACAATTTGCTGCCTTCAAATCGCTTCTATAACCTCAAGCCAAGGCAATATACTATTATCACATAATTAAATGTTTATTGTCGGATGAAATTGTTCATCGTTGCTTTTATATAAAATTATTAAATCATTCCAGAATAAATAAATTCATTTAAGAAAGGATTTATCAGATATTGAATAACATTATATTCATTCGGATAAGCCCATTTCATCGACTTTTTCTCCTTTTCGGTTAAGCAACTCACGTACAGAACAGTACAAGATATGATGAACAAGTCTCATGAAAATACTAATCTAATAGGTTTCACTGGCTAAAATTAGTTAGATTCGAAATTCAGATATTAGTTCCCACGCAGATTTCAATTGCATCAAATTGAAACTTACACAAGTAACAATCTAAAAGGATATGTCAATGTCCTGCAAACATTGTTATCAAGCGTTATGACTAGACAAAGTGCTGGTGAGTAAAGGGGAGGTGTATCAGGTTATTGCCTCCACCCCAGCTTACGGTGACAGTGACGATGCGCTGTCTGGTATTATATCTTTCATGCATTCACCTATGACAAAGAGGCAAATGAAATCATCGTAGTTGATTTTCTTTACATATACGTTGAGCTGGAATCAACATATAGATTCAATAGAAGCCTTGTTCTATGCTTAATTGAAGTTGCATATGCTATAACTGATTATTTGTGAAGATTGTCAGTGCACAGTTTAATATACAGAGAACTTAACATAAAAGAATTTAACCTTTTAACATAACAGAGTTAAAATAAATTGATAATGGAGCTCACAATTTAAATAACTGTTAATTAGTAACTTATAGTTTAAAACATATATACCATTAAAGAGATGTTTTTTTTTAAACTTTTGAGGTGATGCAAAATTATTTTTGTTTGATAAAATTATATCGGGTAAACACCGAAATTTAGCTAAATATTGAATTAATTAAAATTCTAATTCATAATTCAAAAAAATCTAAACTAGTCTCTCTCTCTCTCTCTCTCTATATATATATATATATATATATATATATATACTCGTTGTTTTTTAATAATTACATCAATCATCTGTTTACTTCAATCTTTATTTTTGTTGACCCCCAATTATTTTTCTAGCCCCCAGACTAAAGAATATACGTTAAGAACAAAACTTTGCTTGTAAATGTTAATCAGTGGCTTATATCTTTGTTAGCAGAACTATAGCTTTAGGAAACTTGTCAATTTATGTGAAGCGCCAGTTGCCTCTAAATTGAAATGTCAATCCTTTATCACGTGTTTGAGTCAATACGCATGTCGTTGCAAATATTTAAGTCTAGAGCTCCTATCTCCCATAATGATATTGATGGGTCAGTATCAAGGAGTGAATGTAGTCTGAACATACAAAGTAGAAAACTAGAATTGTTTAAGCTCGTTGTCTCTTTATATGCGAGTAGCTACTATCAAGTTAAAGACCATATGAAAGCTTTATTCTCAATTTAATTAATGAAACACATTCATTACGATGTTGATCTTTTAGTAAGACCATCATTTCTAGATTTAAAACTCAGAACACTCTTCTCGATTACATTTCGAATGATTTAGTACATGTTTTTTCTTATTAAAAAAATACGTGATTTAATAGAAAATGGATGCTGCAAATTCTCAATTACAAATTCTTAAAAACTTTGCAAGTGTGAACTGAATACAATAGATATATTTTAAAGTGTACATTGTGAAATAAAAATTTGTAATAGTGTAGCAGAAATGCTGTTTAATTAAAACCATCGTGTAGTACCAAACATGGCAAATACAATATCAGGTAGGTTGCAGAATCGATAATAAACACAGTTTAGTTTAATTATAATAGCGTCCCGTTTAAAGCAACATTTGGGCTATTTTGGGATGGACTCCGCAACTTTTATCAACTGTTGGAAGACGAGAACGACAGAGATTTGGCACCCCACTCTCCACACCACACCAACGAGAGTAGGGGACTTTGGTCTTGATGGATTTGTCCTGCTCCGGGACCCCTTGCATGGTGGATCTTTGTAGAGTGGAGGCTAGAACCTGGAATCTTGCGGCTCGCAAGCCGTGACATTACCACTACGCCAATAATTAACATGGAGAGAGTTTTAAAGAGTTTAAAGAGCTTGCAGGGGGAAGCAAATTGCGGGGCATTTAATATTATCTATAATTCTTCATTGAAGGCTTGAAGAGAGAAACATTTCAGAGATTTTCAAAACTTTACATAAAAAGGAATTATTCTTTATTTCTTAGTAAGAAAAATAATACAGCATATTTCTTAAGTCTTTGCAAAATAGAAATTTTTCATGTGCACTTACGCACTTTTAATCCAATGCTTTAATATATTCTTATGTTTTAAACTACTGGTAAAACATTTAAACAATATATAAATAATACCGCCACTTAATGTTGCTTTTTATAGATGTCTTAAATTATAATTTCGAGATGGTTAATGGTAATTGCTTTGACTAATTATTTTCGTTCAATTCAAATTTTTTTTACTTCAAGTAATATTCAAAATATTATTGGCTTACGCAAGAAATGCATTCTTCACCTTCATGTGAAAAATACTGAAATCTTTGCATTTTATAGATTGAGCTACTGCCTGTTGGTTTCAACTTTCATTACAAATTGCTAAAACTCTATTAAAAAGTATTAAATTTAATTAATGGTTAAATATTTGAAATAAAACTGTATTAA
>JAPMOQ010000159.1:1459889-1483320 GCA_026543055.1 Argiope trifasciata | reverse complement strand
TATATATATATATATATATATATATATATATATATATATATATATATTAGAATTCTGCTACAAAAAATAAAAAATTAAAAAATGTTGCACTTAAATTTAATGATAATTGTAAAATAAAAGTTTTAATAGCGAATTATATGTAATAAAGTATTGTTTTAGCAGATTTTCAATATAAATTCACTTAAAAGAGTTTATTAATGTGTATCTTTTGTTTTTTGGAATGCTATTATCGATTCCACATTGTTTCGTAGATTCAAAATCATTCTTAATATCTGGGAAGATTGAATGTGTTATTAAAAAGTTGCTATGGTGGTTTTCTAGCCGTTTTTCTTAAGAGTGAATATGTGAATGAAATGGTGTTTGGAACCTTATACGTATTTAGACAACAACTTCTGAATAATTCACCACACAAATATTTATTTTGAACCATCCTAAAATTCTTTTTTTTGTCACAAGATAAAGCCTGTTTTTTTAAAAGAAATGCGAAACTTATAGTTTTGTACCTGTTTTCCACTTCTTTATCATAGACATCATTCACATGCTTGAATTACCTTGATTTCCCGTAGCTTACTCTAAACATTCCGAATGGTTATTTTCACTAATTTTTCTTACAAAAGGGATAGATAGATGGTTTGGCATTCGTACTTGAAACCGCTATCGCACTTCAGCTTAATTATTTTCAATTCCGTTCAAATATATTTTTTGATTTTAATTTTGGGTTTTTAAATTAGTTTGATGTTAATACAGTTTTTCTTTTAATATCAAACAATTTAATTAACCTTTAATACTTTAAATAATAAAATAATTGCTAGAAATGGTAATCAATGCTAATAATTAATTTCTTAGAGTAATGTTTTAATTATATAGAGATTCGTAACCATTCTGTTTACATTATTTATTTCACATATTTCACAAAAGTTGTGCATGTTGCTGGTAACAATAGAGTTATGTCAATATTTAGGAATATTCTCCCATTTCTTTTGATTTTGAGTTTGGAGATTAACTCTTTCAATTGTGTTCTCTGGATAATCGAATTGAATTTTGTAGTGTTAAAGCACAATTAAAAAAAATCCCTTTAAAGTAAATTTCAAAATTGTTTTTTTTTAGCTTAGTAATTTTAAATTCCCCGGCTATCTTAACCCAGGACTCGATTTTAAATATTTTTCTGAAATAGTTCTTAAAGATTAAAAACTTTTCTTCGCAGAGCTTCCACCTTCAAATATATGCAAACATTTAAGTATTTATATAATTTCCGCATTACATTACGATTCTCTTTGTATAATTCCCTATTTCTAGTAAAAATACTCTACATAAACATTTATGTTGCCGTATTTCAAAAGAGAGAGCTTAACAACAGTGAAAATCAGTACAAAAAGCAAGTCTTATTATTATTTTTGTATGCAATTGAATAATATGAAATACAGAGGATTTGACATATTCTTGGAGAAAGAATTCCGTCGTTGAATCTTTTTCATGAACAAATTGGATTTTCGAATCTCAGTTGAAAATCGTTTGGAAAGTGTGAGTTTGCTTAAAAAATATGGTGGAAGATTTATCTGGCAATTTAAATATTAAAATGTAAGCAATTTTATTCAATATCGTGTAAATTCATGATAAATAAACAACTTTTCAAACAACTTTTTCATTTTAAAATTTTTGAATAATCATTCTTTCACTACAATTTTTTTCTATATCGTTTGAAAGAGAAGATATTGAAAATGCATGTCTTGTGCATTTGAAATGGAATTTCTTTTAAATAATAATGGTTAAGAACATATATCAATATTTTATAAATAATGGAGAATATTTACTGTGTATTACAAGCTTGTGTCAGGGAATTATCTGAGCAAAATATTATTTTCATCAGAATATCGGCAATAATAAAACGTAATGGTGAAAGTGGGTGGCTCTGAAAATAAAACAAAGCGAATACTAAGCCAAAATAAATATCACAAATAACAAAATATAGGTAAAAGACTTTTATCTAGATTAAAAATTAATTTTATTTATTTTCAAACTTTTATCCTTTTTTTTTATTCTCTAGAAAAAAAAAATCGTTTCTTATTTTTTTTAATTTTATTAATATTGAAAGATGAGACTATAGTGATGAATACTTGCCTATAATTGACAATTCCCTCTTTCTTTATATACGATTTATAGAACACCCGAGGCGTGAACTTTACTGCTTAGAGTCGTTCGTCCATATGGATTAGGCAGACAGGAAAGTCTTTTGATGTCTTTCGAATTATTTCTGAGCAAGCATTTGCTTAATAGCTGTCAAAAATACAAAGCTCTCTTTTGTACATCAAACCTTTAAGAAGGAGGGCCGTCTTTGTGATTTTTGAGGGGACAGTAAATTTTTCTTATCTATAAATGAAAAACTTGGATTTCAGTTTTCCGAACTTAAAAACCTTGGGTTTCAGTTTTCTGAATTACCAAAACTTGGATTACAGTTTTACGAATTACCAAAACATGGGTACTCTAAGAAAAAAGATTACTATGGGGTACTATTATGGGTACTCTAAGTTAAATAAATCATCTTTCTAAAACATAGTTCATAATAGAGGAGCGAAAGTATGACACAAGATTCACATTTTTATTTTTTGACTATAATAGATGAAGAATCCTCATGCGTTACCTCCCATAAAGTCCTCACGTGTTACACCTTTAGAATCCTCATGTGTTATGTAATGATCTCTTGTTCTCTAATAATCGTAGATATCTGTCGCCACTTCCCAAGCTGACAGGTACTGAATTCATGCCACACAGATCAACTGCTGTTTTCGCTGCCAGAATATGCTATTCCAACTCTAGGTGGATAGTAGAAGGTTCATAATAGAGAAGTGAAATTATGGTTCAAAATTTACCTTTCTATTTTTTGACTAAAATAGATGAAGAATCCTCATGTGTTACGTAATCATCTGTTGTTGTCATGATCGCAGATACCTATCGCCACTATCCAAATACACAATGACGCCATATACCACAGCTCAACTGCTATTTTATCTGCCAGAATATGCTATTCCGATTCTAGGTGGATGGGTGGTTCATAATTGAGGAAATGATTCAAGTTTTACATTTTTGTTTTTTTTTTTTTTTTTTTTTTTTTTTTTACTTTGATAGAAGAATATTAAGAATGAGAAGTTTCTAATAAAGTTTCAATTCTCTTTGTTGCTCAGAAAATATAGAAAAATAATCAATCTTAATCAATTCTGCACAATACTATGAAATGGTGATAAATTATGTATATTGATCAAACTTTATTTCCGCTTCCACAATTCAGATTTGAAAGGGTATTTCCTATTCGACAAAAAATACCAATATTACTAATTGGACAATATGTATTCATATAATCTCTTCCAAATGGAAGAATGAATGACCAGTGAAAAACAAAAGTATTGAGCACTTTCCTTTACTTTTTTTTGATGAGTATAATACGAAAAACTAAAAGCGCTGGGAATAAATGATTCAAGAAAAAAAAACTAGAAATGTATTTACTTGAAATGATTTATAGAAGCATGTAAAGCATCATTAAATGCGTAATATATGCATAATTCTATCTCCAAAACGTTTTGTTATGTTGCTTTACGTAACTATCCACATATCTTTGAACAAAGTACATTTCTTTTATTGGCATTGCAATTTCAAAGCTTTATATAAATTATTTTCCATTCTGTTTAAGTGTGATTTTTATTCATTGCAGGTAATGACCAATATCTACTTTGGGAAAAATGCATAATAAAAGTCCAAGCCTCTATTAAGATAACAGGATGATTAAGACAGAAGGAAAATGCAAACATAAAGGGAAAGAAAAAAAAATTGCTACTTTTTCTCTGATTGTGCATTTTTTTTTTTTTTTGATTCATTGTACTCTAGAAATGTGGCCTTGATGAGACCTGACGTAACTTTCTATTCAGTTCAATAATTGTTAGTATAATAACACAAATTTATTCCGATATTCAAACAAAAATAAATCATGTCAGTGTTATGATGACTGGGAAGCACCTCTTTCCCTACCTAGATTATCATTTGCATTTACATTACTTATTATAATCCATCTTTGATAACTAGTTGTTTGGCCTTGATTATCAGTGGCTGAATATATCAACTGATGCTTTAGCAAATTATTTTTAAACAAGTTTTAATAGGTATATAAATAATATATCATTCAAAACCATTATTGTTTGTCTTTTCAATGTACTAATTTTCTAATTTTCAATCATAATCTTCATACATTCAATAATATCACTAGAAACAAAAAGAAGACTTTAAATTATGTTTTGTAAAATTTTAACAGTCTTGCGATTTTATAAATTTTTTCAACCATTAAAACAACAAATTATTGAATGAAAATAAGTAAAATCAAGCATTATGCTGAAATCTAACCAACATATAAGGCCAAAAGGCAGAATGAAGTATTAAAAGCTGCAATGTGAAAAAAAATTCAACAATAAAATGTGTTGTAAAATAAATTTAAAATATAAATATAGTTAAAAGTAGTTAGAAAATTATATGGCAAAATTTAATATTATTGATAAATTAATTCTTCGAATTTTGAGATGATGTTAAGAATCATTTTTCTAATGATTAATTTTCCGAAGTTAGCGTAAAAAAACATCAACATCGCCTTGTTTTTAATTAACTGAAATCCTAATGACAATTTTGAAAAGTCCCTCTAAGGTGGACATTTTTGCTCTTCAAAACATATATGTGTCAAGCTCAAAAGCTGCTGGTCAAACAATTTGGTCTATGTAGCATTAACTCTCTCTCTCTAACTTACACACACAATTTCAACTTAAATACAGATTTTAAAAAAATATGTGATAGTTAATTGAGATGTTTCTAGCATATTTGTTCTAACAGAGCAAAAGATTATTTAAATAGCTAGATTCAAATTAAATTGCTTAAAGCCATAAATCTATTGCAAAATTGAAAGCGTCATTCCATTTAAAAATATTAAGAATCAAGAAATAGTTTTAGCCTTTAGTTCAAGTTTATTTTAAACCATAAAGTTTTGTCTAGTTTTGAAAGTGCTCTCTTTTCATAGAAACAATGTAATTTAAATTTCATAAAGAAAGATTTTTATTAAAAAATAAGATTAAAAAATGTTTAAATAAAGATCTTCTAAGTACTCTATTACAATTTTTGAAGAAAGAACTAACTTCTGGGAATTTTTATTTAATCTAAGAAAAACCAGGCAGATTTACTGGAAATACAGAACCAAATAAGTATACTTTTAACTTAAAAGAAATAAATTAATTACTGTATATTTCTTTTAAAGCATCACTGACCAATAATGGCTTAGAATCATTGGTTAAATAATCGACGTGAGGATCTAAAAAATCCACTAAAACTTTTTTTGATTTTACAACCAAGACTAAGATATTCTACCTTATCGAAATTGCATAAAATTCAACAATAATAAGGAAAGAAAACCACGTCACTTTTAATTCCAAGAGAACTTCCATCTCTTCATTTCCAACTCACTCAGAGAACTCTTTAACATACGTATAAGAAATAAAAAAATTACATAGCTGTCTTGAATTAGATTCTGCTTAATGGCTGCTAAAAGTATGCATTCCACTTTGAATACAAGCTATAATCGAATTTAGCACAAACCATAAAAATGAACAACATGCATTATTTCTGTTGGATGATATTTTATCCAATTTAGCTTTTAGTTTGGAGTACTTTAGGAAGGAAAATCTCAAAGGGTGTGGATGAAATAAGCACCATACATATTGGAAGCAACAGCAATGGTCTGTAATTGAATAATTCTAATTTGATGAAAATGGTTCTGGAGTTATTCCAAAGCCAGTAATGATTAATATATGAGTTTTTCCTCTCACATAAAGACAATAACTATTGAACTGGTAATTCCTAACTTTTCAGAAAGTCGTAATAAGCTCTAGTATTTCCAGTTCATTGGAAAATATTGGAGCTCATCTGAAAATCCGAAAATATTGGTCATCATTTGAAAAATACTAATCAGAACAAGGAAATTATTCTATTATTCTCATCGAAGTATAATGATTAGTTCAAGGAACTTATAGGAAGTATATTTAATGATTTCTGGAACGTTTATGCTATGGTCTCGTAAATGATATTCCTCATTTAATGCCAGCAATAAACTGTAAAGGCAGTCAGGTTACACATTTTATTATAACTTCTCTCATGACCAGTATTTGTGCGAATATTTATGTAAGTAAAAAAAAAATTCAATTGTTAACTCGGTTATTTATTTTTTTCTATTAGGAATACTTAGAACAAATATCAGACCATTTATTAAAAAAATATTTTCATTCAAAAATTTAATTATGAGTATCATAAAAGCTATCGGAAAAAAGTAAATTCTAGGTTTCTTTAAAGAATAGCAAATACGTCTTTACTTTTGATTTCACTAATAATTAATCTATGTTTTTAATCATTCGTATTTGCATTTTCACAAATTTATCCTAAAGGTTTAGGAGATAATTTATTCTAGTAAATTCACATTTAATAAGATTCATTTGCAGTAATTATATTCATGCATTCAGCTCAATAGTTTCGCATGACTCCATGCTCTGTTTGTTAATTCTCAAAGTTATTACTACATGTAGCAATCAGCGTCTCCAATATGTTTAGTTAATTTGCTAGTTAGTGATCTCTATTGTGAGCAAATGAGTTCACCGGAAGTCTCAGGAACAAGTCCGTGCTTCTCTATATCGTTTACTACCTGTATCTGAAACCGTTTAGGAGCAGATGTATTTGTGTGTTGTAATTGTTTTAAACGGAAATCAATGTGACGAAATGCATGCTTAAAAAACAATTTACACGCAGTCCCTTTCTGTTTTGTAATCTAAATTAATTAACGAACATTCATTTTATTTTATAATATCCCTGTTGATGACTGCAAATGCTCGAATACTGTAGATGTAAAATCGTTCTTGAATAACTAATTTATTTCAGGATTTTATTTATAACAGAAAAATTAAAATGGCAAAAAATTTCATTTCCCAGAATTTCTATTTTATTATTCTTGGCATAGAATAATCACTTATGTAAGCGTTTTGTTAAGTCAATACTAAATAAAATATCAATATCAATAAAATTAATTGAATTAATATATAAAAAATTAAATTCTAAGCCTAATATTGTTTGATTTAGTAAATGGTAAATTTTCTTTGGGATTATATTTTTGGCATTAAAATTTCTTCGATATTATTACTATGGTCTTTAAATTTTCCATATCCATTGCGTGTAAAAGTAGAACAGCATAAAATTTAAAAAAAAATGATGTTTTTTTTTAATATTATTTTTCCATTTTACCATGAAGTTCTTTGAGAATATCCCATTTTCATGAAAAAGATCGTTTGAGAACAAATTATTCTTGGAATGGCTTCCAACAAGAAGAGGTCAACACCGACTTCAATTTGGGCACGTGTTCATTATTTTTACTAAGAGTAAGTCGGGGGAATTTGAATTCTTTCTTGATTTTCCCCAGTAGGATTATCATGAAAAATAATTAGTGGAGAGCACAATCAACACCCAGATGAGAATTCGTTGTTGGAATTCATGGAACAATGGAACATCGAGGATAAAAGGAGGTGGCGCGTCGGGAACATGATTGTTTTTACTTTTACAAACAGAGCCCAGGAAACACTGCTTTTCAGTCTGTTTTTTAAGTTTTAGTTGGTAAATGAAAAAATCTTTTTTAATGAAAACTACTTTTTAATGAAGGGAGCCGAAAGACTTTTTCGAGCATTTTCTAAAGACATGTGGTTGAACTTTTCCCATTACCAAAGTTGTTTTCTACATCAAGAACTTTCATCAACAAATTTTCTTTCTCGCTCGTTCCTATTAAGATCCAAAAAAGTGCAGAATGATTTATTTATTAATTTAAATTATCATATTATGTAAAAAAATTGAGAAACTTAATATTTTTTTAATTAGAAAATTCAAGAAATTTGGTTAATGTCGACATTAATGGGATTTGGAAGCGTTTTTAAGATGATTGCATTGGAATAAAAACTCAAAAGAAGAGCGACCTTGATGCAATTTAAAATTTATTGAATTTTATGATATTCTTTTAAGCTGATGTGCCATTGATGATGATTTTTTTTAAATTTTCAAAATCTTATGAACATAACATGTACTGTGGAAAGACTGATTGGCCTTTGAATAATTTGTATTTGATTAGATTTTTTATATCAAAGTAAAATATCTCTAATACTAAAAATGAATATATGTGTGTGTGTATTGCGCTCTATATTTCAGATTGTCCCATGCATGCATTGAAATGCATAAATGTGTACCCTGGAGCGAATATTCTTATAGTTTAGTTATAATTTTAAATAATTGAATGACAAAATACAAAATATTAAGTTAGTTTTGGCATTTCTTTGAGAAAACTTCCGAAAATCTTTTAGCACAAAAATAAATTATACATTCGCAATTACCATTTCATTACTCAAATGTTTTTTTGTTTTGTTTTTAAAGCAAAATGTTCCTAATTTTTGGTAAATAATTTTCTTTGGCAGTATTTTACGTTTTAGAACAAAAATTCCAGCTGTTTCAATTGTTTTGAAAGTTAAAGATGATGAATTTTGCTTCATATTTATGTTATTCACAGAATGGATAAAATAAAAGTACATTCGCGGTTTCTATAGCTTTCTGACGTCATGGAAATGGTACCCATTGCTTAAGTTTCATGTACCTAAGAGCAGAGTATATATAAAGCAGTTAAAAGTTTAAAGCTTTAGTTTTGGTACTTTTACTAAATCATGTGCATGGAATTCTCTCACTATGTTGTTGCGGTATCTGTTTTACAAGAAAAATGGATTTTACACTCAAGGTATATGTTTTTCTTATCTTCTTGGAATGTTTAATTTGCCCAGTTTCTGTTATAAGCGATATATTTCTTGCACTATTTTCTTTTATAGGGTTATTAATGGTTTGATCTATTGTATTGCTTTCTTTCAGTTCTATTAACCTTGCTGAGCCTGTAAAATCGTTATGGAACCAAAATAATTTTCTAAAGATTAATTATAAATTTAATTATAAAACAAGGGCTCCTTCATATCAAATTTGTAAAATTTTTAACTAAATCTCAGATGAACCTTCCATTCACCATCTAATTCCATTTTCTTCAATTTGTTGCCAAATTTTATAGTTATCATTATTTTTTTAATTCTTGACTACATTTTACTATTCTTGACTACTAAATCTACTATTTTAATTATATTTATTGTGATATTTTTATGGACTCATACCTTTGTGTTAGTATGCGTATTATTTTTTGACCAAATATATCTGCTTCCATTTTTATTTATATATGTTTAGAGTTTTGTAATTCTCTATTTTTTTGCTGTTTCATTTTTATACATGTTCTAATTTGCTTTGTAGTTTATGTTCCTTTTCTGTTTTCCATTACTGTTCTCTGTAAATGGTGTTAATATATGTACTGCTATTACTTTGAACGAAGGAATTAAAAATAATTTAACTAAAATTAAATATAGTCAACATCTCGGTGAACAATTGTTCCTAAAGGCGATGTAGCACTTAATAATATTAAATACATTGAAAGATACAAAAAAAAAGGAATTATTAATACCATAGAAAAGCGTTTATATATAAAATTTCTTGAATTATTGCCACTTTTCGCTTATTAATATTCTTACTTGGGCTAAATGCGTATAAATGTAGATAAAAGTAATCAGTCTATATTTTACTAAAAGTAATATTCAAAAATTTATATAGTAAATCTTTTTTGTATTAATTTTTTGAAAGTGTTATTCTGTGATCAATCATGTTTATCAAATCATCTAAATATAAGTTTCCAGATATTTAGTTGGATTGCAGATTTAATAAGCTATATTTTGATATTCTAACAGTCACGACAATTTTATAATATAAAAAATAATTAAATTTGAAGATCACAAATGTTTTAAAATTTAAATAATTTCATATTTACTAATGAATTTTCTTATAAAATCATAAAAATTAGATAAAGATATTTAAAAAAATGTGATTGTAATTAAAATCATCCAATGGAAACATAACACGAATCAAAGAATAATTAAGAATATTATCATAAAAAACAAAATGATCCATGCATTTTTAATGAAATATTAGTCTTATGAGTTTGAATAACCACAAACACAAAATATATTAAATTTTGTTAAAACATTTCGCAGGAAACTGTAGTCTAACTTATTTAAATATTTAAGTTGGACACCTGCCATTTTGCATATGAATTATTTTTGTGTTGGAGAAATTACCCAGCACAAAGTTAAAAAAATCTTTTTGTATTATTTTCAGCCTGATCCTGAGACAAAACTTAACAGTAGAAGTTTTAATTTTGTATCTTTCACCATTTATTTTGCTCGATTTACTTTTAAACCAAAATATTTAATTACTTGCTATTTCGGAAAATGCACAAATGACTTTTACTGACAACGTAATTTGCATTTGCATTTATTCTCAATTTTTATATATTTTTATTAAATATTTCGAAACATTGTCTGAAGTGAATCCAGTATGATAAATGTATTCCATTCCATTTAAAATTAATACCAAAACATGAACTATTATTATTTTTTAATTAACCAGATAAATTATTTGCCTTTGTAGGAAATATAGAAAAATTACATGACTTTACTTTAGAGCATAAAGAATTTTCGGGATTGGATTGTTAGTTTTAATGGCACAAGAGCCAAAAAAAAGGATGTACTGCGCCATACATATTGAACGATAGTACACATTGTACAATACATACGAACTAAAAAACTAAAATACTAGCTAAAAGCTAAATAAAATTGTATAAAAAGTTCAAGAAGAATATAATAAATCCAAAGATTCATAAAGTGCAATAATGAAATTGTAGTACAATACTGTGATATTTTTAACAATAATTAATATAGATTTATATGAAGAGGTAAAAACCAGTTGCTTTTAAAAACTTTAAGTATTTTTTTGAGAACTTTCCCTCAACATCGTTCACATATCTAGTGATGAGCAGTTAAAATATGTAGATTAGAATTAGATCATTCTGCCAAAACGTGTAGAACTGTTAAAATTAGTTGGCATCTAGAGCAAAAGCAGCTCTTTCACCTAATAAAATATGTTAGGAAGTTAAGGGAGTGTGATCAATGCCAATTTGACATCGAACTGAAGCACTGGAAGTGCAGTTCATAATGTAACTATGAGCCAGAATAAGACGCGAAAAAGCATTTTGGGTTAAAATGAATCAATGACTTTTTATAATTTGAGCTGAATGAAAAAAAATATTCGTATTCTGCTATGGAGAATTAATATTCTGACTCTGATGTATTCTGATGACGATTAAGTGTGTGTGGTGAAAGTGGCGTTATACCGATAAAAAGCTTATAATTACAATTTAAAAGAAATAGAGTTTAAATAGCTATCAAAAGACTCGCTATTCAAACAAAACTTTCCTGTGCATGTACAATAAATGCAAAAGAAACTAAAAGTAGGGCCAAAAGAATCATTAAAATAAAATAAACGCATAAAGAGAAAGATAATTAAAGCATTAAAGATAAATTAAAACATATAGAGAAAGACAAATAAAAGAATAAGAAAAATAAATAAATGGAAAAATAAAATATAAATAAATAAGTAAATAATAAATAATCAAAATATAAATAAACATGCACAATAAACAATATTCATTGGCTGATCCTAAGTTAGAATCCATTAGCCGAAATAAAGAGCTATATTAAGTGTTCTATTTTGTAATTTTTTCTTATACTCACAGAGTATTGTCCACTTTTAGCAAAGCTTAAATTTCTCTGTGCATTCCCTGACCGTAACAGCAGCTGACATTACCTCTATACTTTGGACATAAATGTTCCTGAACTAGCAGAGCCTGCCTTTATGGAACATTCACACATACTCTAAGGTCGTGGTGGAAACGAGTGAAAGCATTTTTTTTTTATTTACGCAAATGTTATTTATTCAATGTTAACAATTTTTGAATTGCATACTAAATGAATAATGAAACGAAGCAGCGATAAATATATTTTTTATATTTTAAGTATTTCAAGCATCCTTTATGACAAGTTACTGGGCCCTGGTGACTTGTTAGTAAAGTCCCAATTTCTGGCTCGACACCTGATTCAGACCATACCTGACCTTCGTGTAAGCCTGCTTGGTGCACTTTTGATTCATCGGGGGCAGATGTATCCCAACTGGAGTGGTGTGGATATTTTGTGAAACGAGGAAATGCTGGCTCAGGTGGCGTTCTCATTTCTTAATTCGCAATTCAGAATTACGAAATCATTTCTAGTGTTGCTTTAAAACGTGACGTTAATAAAACTAAAACTCAAAACTAATACCCACAAGCTATTTAATAAATAAACATAATGACATTCGGTTAAGAATACCTGTTATTAACTATTATTAATAACGGATGTGAATTTACAAATGAATGTCGAATCTGTGATATTGTGGAAAACTTCAGCACAGAAAACGAGTTTAAATGAGAATCTTGGCTGTAGTTCCATTAAAGCTAGAGTTCCAGCGATTGATCTAGAATATTAGGTTAATGATTATAGGTATTAGGTTAATTATGTCTATTATCAACTATATACAGATTATAGAGGGAACATCATATATACTGCTAGAAAATTTCCCAAACTTCTGGTAAATGTATTAATATGCTCCCACGACGCAATTTTAATCAGAATGAATTTTATCGTGTCGATTTGTGACAAAGAAAAAAATGTGGTATCATTTCTTGAATTCGATTTGCTATTAAAAACAAATTCTCTAGGAAACAGATAATTTTCTATTGTTTTACAATTAAAATAAATCATTCGTTCTATGGGCTTTAAATATCCTATCAAATATTAAGGTTTACTAGTGAAAATATACTTTTTATTTGCAAGTGAAATTTAGGTAATTTTCTTTGCTAAGAACGCCCATTTCCCTTTACATTTATACCTCTCTCTCTTTTACAGCTCAAAATTTACGGGTTCAATCGAAAGAAGCATAAATGTTGCTTAATTGGAGAGCATAAATAATTCTAAATTAATAAGATTTTTGAAACTGTCATTTTCTTTTTTCGCAAAAGGACAAGTTACACATATGTAGTATACACTTCAATTTGAATTTAAATCTAACATTGATTGAGAAAGTTTTTAAGAACTTATTTTTCATTTAATATACCTGTTACTTGATTTAGGAATATCTTAACTTTTCAAGGTGTGGCAGTAGGATTTTGTAATTTATTTTTAAGTACAAAACACTGAAAGTGACATATGGAACTAAGAACTAAGAACAAACATTATTTCATGTTTCTAATACAACATAGCCACTAGAACAAGATGCATTTCTATTTTTTTAATGTGAAGAAAGAAAAGAGGCCATAAAACCTAAAAGCCTGGTGTTGTAGGACATTCTGACTAAAATCTGTTCCAAGAATATCTGAAAAGTAAAATACTTCAGACTACACATTGTGGTATCGAAGAGCATACATTATTTCCCAAACTAGATAGAAGATTTGCATCCTTGACATTTATAGAGTTGTAAACTTTTTTTTGAAAAAGTGTTCGCTAAAATTTTTGCAATTTTCAGGACTTATGTGTTGTCTGCATTCATATCTTTATTTGTTTAAGAGATGCAAGGATTTTCTTGAATTTCTAGAATGAATTAAATTTTACTTACTAGATTTTAGTTTCTAGATATCTATATGAAATACTAAAAACAGCAAAGTATTTTTACGTAAGATGTGATATTATTCAAGAAATATATGATAGTTAAGGATAAGGATTCAGCTGATGGATTTATGTACAGGATAATAAGAAATCTTGGCCAAACAGATCAAGAGAACAGAGCTTTTATTAAGATTGTTTTCCAGAATTAGTTTATTGACTTTTTAATTTTTGTGTATGCATCGCTACAAAGAAATATCCCTTTGTCATGCCTTGCTGAATTACTTTTTATTTCCAAGACACTAATTCACATAACCAATGAATAGACGATTCCATCTTTCGAAAGAATTATACAAAACATTGTATAATACCGCTCTAAATGAGTGTATACTGTAATTGTACATATAACATCATGTTATGATATAAAAATACAGAATTCTATTAGGGATTATGCAGTAAAAAAACTCCAACAGAATTGGTAAGAATAATGAATTATGTCACAGTAAATAAATGAAAACACTGTAATAAAGCCCACTCGATGCTACACAAGGACAACAGTTTTAATAAAAAAAGCATATAAGTAGTTAATCTTATTAAACAACCATAAAAGCACAAAGAACTGAAAGGTTGTGGAAATCAAAATCTGAAAGACAGATTTCTCGCAACTATTCATTTGAGCTCAATTCATTTGCCGATTACTGATTATACCTTCATATCTGACTATGTCTGATTTTTATAGTCTCCATGACGGAACACCGAATGTTTCTAAAACAATCGTTGGGACTCTAGCTTTAATGGAATTATAGCCAAGTTTCTCATATAACCTCGATTTCTGTGCTGAAGGTTTTCCATTTTCAACAATCATTCGTGAATTCCCATTCATTCTTATGTTTGTAAAACTAATTTTCTGACCACGATATTACTGTATAGAAAGCAAATTCGCAATAAAACGACGTTATAGATAATGTTTGTACGGGAAAAATTCCATGCTGTACATCATGCCATGGCGGAAAAATCTGGAATCCGATCGGGGATTGTATAGTAAAAAAGAATAAAAAGAGAATTATTTTACACGAAATAAGAGAAAAAAATGCAATCGTAATAATAAAATGCAATCATGAACAAAACAGCCGAAGCTATATAAGAATAGCAGTTGTAATAAACACTGACACTTAAATATTTTATCCTATTAAACAAAGCAAAGCCGGCGTCCTGGCATAGGAGTAGCGTATCTAACCTGTGATCTGGGCGTCCCGGGTTCGAGGCCCGGTTCGAGCAGGGTTATCCTGTGTTCTATATGTGAGATGTATGAATGAAACCCCTTGTAAAAAGGGGTTGTGCAAGCGAATGTGTGTGTCACCTTCATTTGAGCTAGAAGTCTGCCTTCTGGGTGCTCAGGAGTCTCACCCTCAGAAGCTACTGCATCCCTTTTCCTTGGAAACACGGACACGACATCATCATCAAACAACGCAAAAGCACAAAGCTTTCAAACACTTCAAAGACACATTTTGATCAATTGTTCACTTGAGCTCAATTCATCTGGCGATTGCTGAAAATGTATTCCTTATTTTTGCAACTTTCATAACAGGGAAAATCACAGGATCAAATACTTCTATTCCTCGAACTCAAGACCTAATGCAGCTATCGATAAGATCTTCGATTATTAGTTATGGTTGATAACAAAGTCCCCAAGTTTGTCTACAAAACTGAAGGTCATAAATTCGGAATTCATCCAACATCTATCATTATGTTTGTAAAATTAATTTTCAAACCAAGAAATTAGAGAGCAAGAAATAATTTCGAAATAATACTATCATAAAAAGTTTGTAAGGATAACATTAATATGGAATAGTAAATATGAATCTGGAATGCTTAATAGACGAAAAATACGATTTTTTAAAAAAAATTAAATCTTAAATGAAATAAGTATATCATTCTTAGTATTATTCTTATAAAATGAATTTCAAGTATTTAAAATTTTCCGTGCGTAGCATTTGGTGACAATTATAATCAATTTACCATCGCTTAAAAATGGAAGAAAAACACTGATGCAGATTTAGAAAAAAATAGAAAAGGAGCTAAAAACACTTATTATGAATATCATTATGATTTGAAAGGAGTGCCTTTGCTTCATCATGAGTATCATTAAAATGGGTATTATGTTCCTCATTGTGATTTGAAAGGAGTATCCTGTCATCAGTACGAGTATCATCAAAATGGTATTATGTTCCTCATTGTGATTTGAAAGGAGTATCCTGTCATCAGTACGAGTATCATCAAAATGGGTATTATGAGTATCATTATGATTTGAAAGGAGTGTCATTCCATCATCATGAGAATTATTAAAATGGGTATTATGTTCATCATTGTAATTTGAAAAGAGTATCCTGTCATCAGTACGAATATCATTAAAATGGGTATTTGTTTCATCATTGTGATTTGAAAGGATTATCCTGTCATCATCATGAGTATCATTAAAATGGGTATTATGAATATCATTATAATTTGAAAGGAGTATCATGGCATCATCATGAGCATCATTAAAATGAGTATCATGAGTGTCATTATGATGCATCAAATGAGTATCAAAATTTGAAATGAAGTATTATTTATGAGTAACATTAGTATCATTAAAATGAGTATTATGAATATCATTATGATATATCAAATGAATATCATAATTTGAAATGAGGATAATTCATGACTATCATATTTTAATTAGATTTCACTGAAATATGTGTTTAAATTGCCTCGTTATTCTAAGATAATTAATTGAATATAAACATAACTTAAATTTTAAATCTCTATTCGGTCTAATTTATAATTTCTCTATTTCAATTTATATTCATAGCAATCAAGTTACAAAAAAGTGATACATGTTTAATAATGTTAATCTCAAGCTAAAAATTTTGATAAATTTCATTTTCACAAACCTTTTATGCCGAAGAAATAGCAGAAATCAAAAAAATAGTTTGAAACGCTCCCACAGAGTGACTGATTCAAGAATAAATTTTAATATAAAAACAACAATGTTCACTTATTTTGTATCCAGCGCCAAGTGAAACTTTTTAAGTAGAGTGGTTATTTGGCAAGTCATTTATTTTGCTAGAGATGCCGTTTACCAGAGGTTTCCTAAACGAATGTGTTTTTGATGACAAATGGAGTGGAGCATGTGTTTTTTAAACTTTGTCTTTAACCCTCCGAAAACAAGTTAATTAAAATGGAATGGAAATGATTAAATGCTCCAAACGGAAGCATTTTCTGATTAATTCAGAAGCTGAAATTCTTCTGTCAAGCCTTTATGTATTTCAGAAAATCTATTATTTCTTTAAGGTGCATTTTTATCAGAATTATAATATATTAGAAGCAAAAGAAAAAAAATGCTCAGATTTTTTAAAAACATAATTAAATGCACAAATCAGATTCATAAGTAAAAAAAAAAAAAACCAGTGAAATCTAATTAGGCATTTATCACAATTAACTTTTATCGTCTGCGTTTAATTACCATTAAATGTTTTGTGAATTTCTTCGTGTTTGTATTAACACTAAAGCAATTTTAAACATTAAATTATGGAAGCCATTAAAATCGGGTGATTTTAATAGTTTTTTGCTTGTTGTATTTAATGTGAACAAGAATATTCCTAATTAAGACTAGAAAATCTTCGCACACTGTACCACTATGTACCACTGAAGCCTGTCGTCTGTTCTTTTAAGGATGAAAATTTTATTTTCTGATAGCACATGTAAAATACACAGTCAACAACAAGAATGATTCTCAATTTGTTCTTGGAAATACCAAACAAATTACAATAAAATATTGTTAAGTACAATATAATATACACAAGTAATACAACTAATCGTTTATTATATTGTAAAAATTTACTATATAATAAAGGATTGATGTCCTTCGAATTTAATGGAAAAAATTTAAAGTTAAAAATTATGGATTTTTCTATAAACCCAGCAAGACTTAAGAAAACAGCACACCAACAAATTAATCTACATCCTTAAGAAGTCAATATTTCGAATATATAATATTTTAGGATGTTATGAAGCAGAAAATATAAAATGTCTTTTACCTTTTTTACAAATAATTTATTAATATAATAATAATAATAGGTAATTGATTAATAATATGATTTCTAATCTGCTGTCTTCCAATCCATAGTACAAAGTATGTATGTACAGAACTGTGTGTCTAGTTCAAGACTCAAACACACACAAATAGAGAGAGAAAGAGAGAGTGAGTGAGTCTGAGAGAGATAATAATAAATTATGTCAATATGAAAAAATATCAACCACTCTTTATATAAATATTATAGCTATTCAAAACAACCAGTTGAAATAACTGGTTGTGTAAAGCTAGTAATTGTGCAATTATTAAGTCTTCCTCCCTCCTGAAAGCATTTGGAAATAATTACTGAATGGCATGACTATGCGGTGGTTTGTATTGTGGGATCGCTACAATGGGGAGATTGAATTCCACCAATGATTCGCAATAGCGTAACATATCCGCTTGACAGAAGTGATCGCCGATGTTTAGTGGCAGTTGGTGGCTTATTGAGCTATCATCACAATCCTCTATTCTGACCCGAGATCAGAATTTTGAGTGATCAAATAACGTCCGGGTCCCCAATTTGGTGTGATTGTTGGCTGGAATTGTGCCAATGTGGAGGTTGAATTCTGCCAAGAATCGAACTCGCGATCTCATGATTTGCGACCGAGTAGCATATCCCCTATATGAAAATGATCACCGATGTTTAATAGCAGTTACTGGTTTATTAAGATACCACCACAGCTACAGCAGCATTGACAGGAACTGCGGCTGAGTTCTAAGGTTAATCACCGGTCATGGCACAACTCTCCCCGTAGGAAGTACATCCCGTCATCTATGGAAGGAGCCAGATCCCCACCTTTAGTGTACCTACCAGTTGGTGAGATCCAACCACCATTGCGGAGGCATCTCATCCTCACTTACAAGTTGTCCCCCCCGGAGGACACTGGTTATGTAAGTCAACTAACTGACCCCCAACTAGTCCTAAGGCACACAGATAAACCCTCACAAGACTGAATGACCCGAAGGCCGCTACAACATCACTGGCGGGAACTTTGGTTGAGTCATAAAGGTCGTCACCGGCCTCTGCACAACCCTCCCCGTATGGCGAACATCCCATCATCGATATGAGGGCCAGTGCCCCCAACTATTATTGTGTCCACCAGGTTGACGAGATCCAACCACCATACCGGAAGCATCTCATCATTTCGATATGTGTCCCCCCGTGGGTCACTGGTTATGTAAATAATATTCAGATACTATTTTCTTTAAAATCAGAGCAAGTTTACAATATTTTTTTCATACTGCTTGCTCTGTTACTTAATTTGGCGATCCATTATTTAGTGTGAAATCTTTATACTTAATATTATAGCAATAATTTACATGTGGAAATTTTCTTAGATAATTTGGATTAGAATTTATTTATTATCCGAAGCTACAAGAAAACTGCTTTAAACATGCTTTATCGAATAGGAATGTTGATAAATATAAGTAAGAAAGTTGAACCAGAATCATTCCTATAGAAATTTCCTGAAAAAAATAAATGAGTTTACATTAATATATACAAGATTTAATGTACACTACATGAAAATAAGACGTTGGTCTTAAAGTTCTCCTTTTTTCATTTGATTATTTATAAATTGAGCTAGGTGTCTCTTCCTAAAGTAGGAAATCCGAAATTATATTCTGAAACTTATATCACTTTCATATCTTTTGTTAGAATGTAGGTTCCTGGTTTTTCCCAATCATTTAACATAATTTTTCTTACTGATACTGAATTTTTATTTCAAACTAATGAAGGACAACTAAGGATTAACTGAGCAACAATTCGAAATGCTAATATTTGTGTAAAATAATAACTCTCATTTCACTGTAGTTCAATTATTAATCAGCATATAAAGTATTCTAATTGGAAAATGTACACGTCCTTTAAACATGAATTAATCCTTGTATGATATGTTTGTTCCATTTCATAAGGGTCATCTTTATTCCATAATGTCTCTTGAAGTTGGCCAGTGCATCACTTCTGTACCTTTGTAATCTGCAATCAACCACGTATAAGTTGTTCCCAGACATATATCCCATCCTTTTATTCAAACATATGTGACTTTAATGATGCCAGGAGAGACTAAATATGTTTTGCTTTCGTTTTAGATTAACGTCCCATTTTAAACAATCCCTACGATTTTTTGATGGACCTTGTAATTTGAACCGCGGTAAAATGACGAGGACGACGCCTTTAGCTCCTCCCCCTGTCCACACAACGCCACGCAGACGTAAGGACATTTGACCCGAACAGTTTAACGTGCACCAGACCTACGCGACAGCTTTTCGTTGGAATCTGGTCGCAAACCTGAAACCCTTCGGTTCTAAGACTGATATCTTACCAACAGGCCACCTCGCCCGGACTTAATATTGATTGTAAAAATAAATTTAATTCCAAATGGCCGATCTTTTGTGGGATGCGTTCTTGGATTATCGTGATGCAATCTGATATCAGCAGAATGCAGTCTTGCGTTACCCTTATACAAATTAGTATCCATATCACATAATTATGATATAGTTGACTGTTCTGACATGTCCGATATCAAATCAGAATGAAAGTGCCTCCATGACAGCAGTGATGGAAAGTAAGTTTAGTCGTAAGGGTCATCACCGTCACGGTATAGCTCATCCCGTAGGAATCAGTCATGCTCTAACATCGATAAGGGACATAAATCATACAACTGACTTCCAACCCGCTTTGAAGTTACACGGATAAACCACGAAAAACTGAATGGCCGGACCGCTGCAACAGCATTGCTAGCTGGAACTGTGGTTGAATCCTAATGACTATCACCGGCCACGATCCAGGGAGTAGGGAGGGTTCGATGGTTGGGTCAGATCCCATATTATTGTACCCACTTCCTATTGGCGAGATCGAACCACCATACCGGAAGCATCTCATATTCAATTACGAGGTGCGCCTCAGGGGGGAATCGATAAAGGACAACTATCGTACCACATTTCTGTACCATTAGAAATCAAGCACCATTCCGGAAGCTACTCATTCCCATATATGAACTGCCATCATGGGCAATCTGTTCGCATAGTTCAATATATATTGTCTGGTTTTCAAGCTACGCTGGATAATAATAGTAATTTCGGAAAAAATACCCCAAAATATATGAAAACGTGTAACAAATCTTCATTCTAGTTTATCAATTTTCTGAGCAAACATGCAGTCATGTACTATAGTAATCCAAGTCTATGTTCACCACACATAATTTGGGTATTTGCTTGTAAAATATACTGTACGATGTACGGTGCTTAAAATTGGGCTTAGGTAATGATCGTTCATGGGGGGGGCATCCCAGTTATCATCCTCATCTTAAAGTGGTTCAAATTACTAGAAGTGTTGTACCGTTAAATATTTTACCGTGTCCATTCCAAAATAGTCCTAGTGTTGCTTTAAAACGGTACCTTGAAATGTTTAAATTAAACAAAAAGAAAATCTCACATGATCTAGAGAGATTTTTTTTCATCTTCTACATAAATGAAATACGCCAAAATGAATGAGCATCAAAGTACTTGAGAACAGACATCAAGTTCTTATCTACCAATATGTGGTTAAATTAAATTTATAAAAGCAATAACAGAGCTATATATTTTACTACGAAACTGTAACATTTGTATTTCCTGTTTTTGCATATTTTCCAAATCGAATTAAAAATCATTTCTATCCACTTTTCATTGTTCTTCCATTGTTTCCCGCTCTTTTATTCTAAGAATCTATTTCTATTTTCAACTGCTTGTTTCTTTCAAAAATATTCCCCTAGAGCAAATTAAAAGAATAATTCAGATTGTTCTGTTTTTCCGGTTATTTAAATAACTCTTCACTTCCTCGTTCAAATGGAATTTGAGGGGACCAAATTAGATATATGGTTAGAAAACTCTCTACGAATTGTTTGCCTCCCAGAATGTTTCCATACTCTTCCGGGGAAATGTTCTACTTTTTCTCTTCCATTTGTGCAGCAAAAGGGGAAATAACCAAGAAATCTAATGCTTTGTGTTTTTCTCTATTCTGGTTTACTCTAAACACATTAGATTAGAGAAATTCACAACGTTTCTCACTTTGCATAACAAGATTTGATGAATTACAGTATCAGATTTATTACCTTCAGAAAAGTGTATCGTATTACTAAGCCTTTGAAAGAATAATGTTAAATATGACTCTAGTTTTTATCGATTTTAAGATAAGGTGTCATATTTTTTTTATCTTTTCCTTTAATAAGATTTGGATAATGACAGTAAATCCTAGATTAATTATTTTATCTTATGTATTATGTTGGTGAGTTTAAAATTATGAGGTAAATTTGAGGGTTGGTAGAGCTCACTATGAGAAATAATTATTGTATACGGATATAAGACCGGAAGTGACGCGTTGAAGCACAAACAGAAAAAATAACACATTAATGGAATAATAAAATGTTCTAAACTAGGGATTATTTACAGAAAAGGTTAAAACAGTTTCTAGAAATTGTTGGATGTTAATTTTGGGGCGTTGGATTGGCCGTGGTGGGATGCTCTGTGGCCACCACCATCGTCATATTTATCGAGTCTTGATTTTCTCTTATGCGGGCAATCAAAACCCGCATTTGCGAGACACCTGTTGATTCCCTCTGTACTGTTATTTTTTGTGGTTGTGCTTCAACACGTCACTTCCGTTCATATATTACTATACAATATCTGTCTGCTATAATAAGTCCTACTACCTCCTAAAATTTGTCCTATGATTTTAGACTCACTTTGACCTTAGAAAGGATAATGTTAAAAAGGATTCAAGCTTCAATTCAAGAGAAAGCATGAATTTTTTTATTGTTTCAATTAATAAAATTTGATCAAACAATAGTAAATCATGCATTGAAATTTTGTGTTAATTATTATATAACCATTGATTATAATTTTTCATCATAATTATAGGGTATTCAATGTCTAAAGTATAATCAATAATTATCAAAATTAATATGTCATTTCGTAATCGCTACCGAAATAATCAAGTTTCTAAATATGATAGATTAAAAAAATAATCATTAATAATCATATTGTGATATTCTGTTATGGAAATAAATATAATGAAGAACTATAAGATATAATTTATCAAATGAAAAAGTTGCTCCATTTACACTAACATGTGACATAAATAATAGCATGAGATCAGTTCAGCTCTTAATTTATAGTTAGTTGAGGAACTATGCATGTTTTAAGATATTTTTAGTGTTTGTAAAACTTAATAATGATGAGTCTGAAAAAGAGTTTAATGGTAAATGTAATGCTAGTAACTGTGGCTTCAATACCAATAATTTAATTCTAAGGGAAGTAGCAATTCCTTTCCTATTTACTAGAAAAAATTTCACGATTTTGACGTATTTCTATATTTTATTTATCTCTTAGTCCACACATTAGTCCACTAGAAAAAAACATTTTTGGAAATATGACTGTCGGATTGTGAACACGATAAAAGAAAAACTGCTTAATTTAGGCGAATGAAATTTGTATCGCCCTTTGTATCACATCCGACGGCTTCATTCTGTGTCGAATGAATGCAAATGAATACAACCACAGAAGAATTTATCTGTATATAAGCTATATAGATAAATTTGATACTTAAAAATTTAATATTTTAATACCTAAAATGCATATATATATATATATTTTTTTTTTTTTTTTTTTTTTTTTTTTTTTT
>JAPMOQ010000159.1:1427072-1455618 GCA_026543055.1 Argiope trifasciata | reverse complement strand
CATACAATAAAT
Source organism: Argiope trifasciata (assembly GCA_026543055.1). Lineage (NCBI taxonomy): Eukaryota > Metazoa > Arthropoda > Arachnida > Araneae > Araneidae > Argiope > Argiope trifasciata. The sequence continues at coordinate 1,455,606 of JAPMOQ010000159.1, read as the reverse complement.
TTATCCTCAATTTATTTCATGAATTCTTACGATGTTTGAAGTCTACCAAAACCTTATGGCGAAATTTATTTAATATCACCATCATACTCATAACCAAATTATGGTAACAAATGGATACTCAGTTTTCATTACTGACTCACATACACATTAAAAAGTTTCCAAATTGAGAAATCAATTGCTCGAAAACGGCCATTTTAATTTTGTGATTTAACAAATACTCTGGAAATTGTTGATGAAAGGAAGAATTACAACAGAAGAACTAGCGAAAATTGCCATGATTAGCACTATCTCCCAATTAATTAAAGGCAATTAACTTTCAAAATTGCTGAAATAATGGTCCCTGAGAATATCAATTGCTCTGCTTTCATTCGATTTCCTCAGAGAAAGTTCAGTTCTTGGCGCATTCTTCCATCTTAATTTATTTGTTTTAATGATTATTGTTGAAATGAAAAGTATGCACAAGTAGCTCCATCGATAGCATTTTATTGCATAATGGCACATTTTATAACTTCGATGGAAACAAATTTTCTAGCCATATAGAGCATAACTGATGCAAATATCTATTAGAAACCGGTCATCTACACAATTTCTGGCATTTTAATTCTTCTATTCGAAATAAATGATGTCCCAAAATTTACGCAAAATTAAATTTGCTACCATTAAAGTGTTGGTAACCCTATTCAAAAAATTCATTTGACTGCTGATAGTACAGGGTTACTAAAAATGGAGTGTTTTACAATAGAGCAACGAATGAACACAGGATCTCAATAAAAGAAAAAACTGTTATTATTATTATTATTATATTTTTACAAGGTGATCAGCGAACAAGCCCTGGTTTGAAAATTAAATATCTCTACAACAAAGATCGATAGAATTATGCGGTAAACTGTACGTTTATCAGCAAAACTGTAAAAATAATGCACTAAAGTTTTGAAAATTTAGTTACGAAAATCGTTAACAGATGGCGCTCTAATCATAATGCCCATACACGATTTCATGGTGACGTCAAAAATGAAAAAATGAATCTCCATATGACTCCTTGGGACTTCTTTCTTCGGGGACCATTGAAAGACATTGTTTATAGAAACAATACCGCCCATCTTGATAAGCTTGAATCGTTGATTGGTGTTGCATGTGATTCCATTTCCGTTGAGACATTGCAAGACGTGATGTTAAATTTCATTGCTCGACTACGCCACCTCATTGTTTTGGACGGTTAACATTTTGAAAAAATTGTATTTTGATTGCAAAGATAGCATCACTTTATTGTTTTTTAAGACTCCTTTCAGAGAAAGTTCTCAGCGCAGAACGACATCTTTTAACGATTTTTGTAACTAAATTTTCTAACTTTTGTACACTATTTTTACATTTTTACTAATAAACGTACAGTTTACCGCATAATTCTATCCATCTTTTTTGTTGAGATATTTAATTTTAAAATCAGGGCTTATTCGCTGATAACCCTCTACTACCTGATACCCGGCGCATTGCCACCGACGAAAAAATAATATTAAGTGCAATCAATAACTTGACAATTATATTTCAATAATAATAATAATAATAATTTGACAATAATAATCAATCAATCAATAATTTGAAAAGGATGAACTGTACTACAGTATATAAAATATGAAGAAGCAAATTATCATTGTTATATATTAGATTTGTTTATTGTTTTACACTTTTAAAACTTGGAGTTCTTTCAGAATGGTAATGGAAGAAACTATTTATCGTATCTCGTGATTTGTTTAATATCCTTTTGGAATTCTCAAGTTTCAGCTTAGAAAATGGGATTAAAATATTTTATTTCAAAATTGATTAAACATAGAAAATATGTATACCATAAGTCGTTAATATATTTGAATATATATATATTTTTAACTAGGAAAGTGCAAAATATTTGGTATTATAATATTTTTTGGAAGTGACTGCGAGAAAAAGCTAAAATTTAATTAAAATTTAACACCCTCAAGACTGGCCTCCATAAAACGTTCTCGCATAATCTGTCATACAGTTGTAACCGCTTAGAATGACATGCATAACATTTTTGCTCAATAGCTATACGATATTAACCTTTAACTTGGATTTAGAATTTCTACTAAATCTATAATATCACCTCGTCAATTTATTTAGAGATTAACCCTTAGTAAATAGATGCGGTTGACATTCGATTTTTTTTTAGACAATCGCACTATCCTTATAACCATCCCGTAGATGTAAGCAATAAGCTGATTAAATTTCATCGCAATCGAAGGAAAGATGAATTAATCGAAATATTTACATAGATTGAATCGTAAAGTACATAGGATAGGATTGTGGGTTAATAACACATAGTCAAATTACCTCCATGATCTTTCTGATGTATATGCATTCATTTATAGAAATTTTTTATGACCTTTTTGCATAAATGTGACTGAATTTCGCTAATTCAGCTTTGATTTTCCTCTTTGAAAGAACACGTGCTTGTGAAATTGTTGTTATATACCTTTGAATTCAAATACCCCCTCAAAAAAAGAAATTAAGTGGTTTAATCACACAATCTAGGGGACCCAATTCTTATATTTTAAAACTGTGTCCGCAAGAATTTCATTATTTATGAAATATTATTCAACAATTTAAAACCGTAATTTTATCCTGTAACTTTACATATCTGCTAATCATCAACTACCAGTACTTAAACCCTTTTTTAATAGATTTGCCAACACTTTACTATACAAAAAATTGCAAATTTAAATCTTGCGTTAATTTTGAAGCACTATTTATTCAGGCTGTAAAATCGATATTTATTCATTAAATATGACTTCAGCTGATGTAATAAAAGTTTACTACAATTTACTCGTTGCGATGTACAATTAGTTGGCTAAAAATATTAAATCAAACCCTTTATAATAAACTTGGTGAAAGGTTTATAGTTATGGTGGTAACAGCTTTGGTTAATAGCATGCTCTCCGCCGTTGAATGTTATAGTTTGTTCACAACATTAAATTCAGTCTTAAATAATAAGGATATTTTTTGTATCACAGTTTATGTATAAGCAAGTAGATAATGTTGAAAATAAAAAGAAATTTTGTAATTTTTCATCTTGTATTTATGAAGATTTAAATTTTAACCAAGAAGAATAAGCGTAGTGGCTCTAAAATTGTAATATTCTTTCATAAAGTTACTTTATATCATAATATGGTCCCTTTTTACTGTTACCCAAAATCTGTGATATCTTGAAGTTGTTATTTAATATTTAAAAGAAAACATCACAGCTTTTTAAGATTTTATTTTCTTTTTTGAATTATTCCCTTGCTGTACTTTGAAATAGGTTGAAAATTCAACTGTATTAACAATTGTTTCGCTATGCCAACACTTTATAATACTAAGAGGCGGTGATTCAATTAATGTATGGCCTTCTGATTGATATGCGATTTCATAAAAATATCATACTTCGTAAATAAAATAATTAAAAAAATCATGTCCTTGAACAGTGAGAACAATTTTCATTTTCTGCTTTCAAATATCTGAAATCTACACGCATAAATTTCTTCATTTAATAACAACAAATCTTCAAAAAAATAATAAATGTCAATAATTAAATAATAATAATAAATAATCCCACTACTCATGCAATATTAAGGGAATTTTTAAAATACGTGAGCGTATTGGACAACAAAAAATATAAATGGCTCACTAGCGAATATTGATTTTACATGAAAGCCAGAAAATATAACTGAAAACTCAGTCTAATCGTTCACAAGAATAGAATTTGCAATTTACCAATGCATGCTCAGCAAATCGATCACAAATAATCATAAAAGTATAAGACGCTCAGAGAGATCTCGCAGGAAAGACTTCCTTCAAATAGTCATGCCTCTTGAATCGTCAGTTACACTCAAATGTCTTCTCACCGAATCTATCTTCAACTATCTGCTCATTACTGATTCATTTATATTCTGTCACTCAAGTAATATTTATTTCCTTTGATTAGCCATCGATACTTATCTTCATTAATTGTCACTCCTAATGGATTTATCGACAAAATTCCAAAAGTTTTATTATGTTCACTAATGAATCAATTAATACTCTCTAAATCAGAGGACAATGACTTAGTATTTTATCAGCAGCCAGTTCAATATCGACAAAATTATTGTAACGTTCCCCTGTCCCATTTACGATTTGCGGAATTTCCCGACAGCTGCCTCCCTTCGGTTAACATCTTCTATTGTTAAAAGCCACCAGATTTTGAGATGGTGATTCTCCTTATCGACGACTGTTCACAACTGATCATTAGACTACACGTGAAGTTCATTGTGCGAATGAAATGTGTCACTTGGGGTTTCCAACAGATTTGCGCGTCACATTCATTCGGCATGGCATGAATCGTGGGATCAACAAAGCAATAATAAGTTACATTACATCAGACCCACAATTACATTGTGGACTGCTCTTCCAGTGCGTGAGCTCAACGTCAAATTGACTAGACTCCGCATTGGTCACACTCGTTTAACGCACATACATCTTTTATTAGGAGATCGAGTTACTCAATGCTCCATATGTCAAACGATTTTAACGGTTTTTCACATTTTAATTGAATGCCCTGATTTTACTCAGCATCGTTTACGATTTTTTAATGTTTCAACTGTGGTCTTGCAAATGCTTGTTGGAGAATGCCCCCACAAAAATCTTTTTGAATTTTGAAAAGCAATTGGGTTTTCCCATCTTATTTAATACTTCCTTTTATTGTCATTTCTTACATCTTGTTTTTTAATGTTGAGAGACATTACAATATGCTTTTATCAAATCGTTTTTACTTTTACATACTTTGATACAAGACAAATATTTTCTATTTTAACCATATGTCTAGCGCAGTATGGCCAACTATGGCTCTTGCACCACTAAACCACACAATCCAATCCAATCCAACAGTTGGATGATGAGTGGTCTCTTTGTGAAGAAATATCACTGACACGTGTTCGTGAGCTGTTGATTGCTGGAATGCGTCATTTGTGGACAATCCCACGCCAGGAAAGATCATTGACACAATTGAGGGAAATTTTTGCTGACCGTTTGGCCGATGGAGAACTGACTTGGACAAATAGAGATTAAGGAGGTGGATTTTGGACAACGATAAATAGCAGGTTTGGCTTTTGAAGAAGAGACGTTTGAATGCTGACTGCATCATTTTTGACTCCCCACCTTGATAGCGGTTTTGGCTAATACCCTGTTAGCGTATTGAGGTATTATTCTCCGAATCCATGGAGAACTGTTTCCACGGGCTCTTTTCAAAATGGACTTTCAATCTTCGTCTGCTGTGTACATAACAAATATTTAACCTCGATTTGAGCAAATTGTTTTTCTGTAAATATATAGAGTTGTAAATAAAGTACTTTCCTGAAATTCCACTCTCTTATTTGATCGATATATACAAGACATTGCTCCATCTTCTTTAGCAGGAATATTGCGATGCAGGTAAACAGCATTGCAAATTTGTAATAGGCATTCATTCTTTAAGCATAATCTTTAACCTTTACACAAATTGCATAATTTAACTGTAATTAATTCTTATCTAATTTAGTATTATCTAGTCATTTGCTGTAAAGACTTAATTAACGTCGTCCAAATAAGCGACCAAATAACAAAGTTAACTCTAATTAACAAGCCTCAGCATTCGTATGATATCATCAATACGTATGATTTAGATCCTTGAACTGATTGAAAATTAAATTTGCATTAAGGGAAATCTTTAGTTATACTGATTACGTGACGCATTTTAAAATTAATTTTAAAACATATACATTAGAAATGATCATTTACATTTTAAAACTGTTAGTAAGACTATTGCTGAATCCTAAAAGCTTTATAAATACTACTTCATTGCCAAACGAATTTAATAAATTAAAATTTATAATTTTCAAAATCTTGCCTGAAATATTTGTGTTTGTTCACTATAACAAACAGTTCAAAATGTAAAGAAGATGTTTTGAAAAGTATCCCTTTTATTTAGTAGGCTTAAGCATTTATCTTGCAGAATTTGATTTTTAATATTTCCTGTGATATTGTTAATACAAGCCGCCCTTTGCATTACTGTAAATATAGTATTATCTCTATTGTAAATATGGTATTCACTTTCTTATTATTAATGTAAACTGTTTTTTAAATCTTAAGAATAACTAATTTTTTAATTATGTGAAGAAACGCAGACAGCTATTTGATATTAATAGCAGCATTAAAATTCTTATTCAAAATTGTCTAAAAAATATTTATAAAATCAAATTTGGGGAAGAAATTTCTTTTTAAATAGGTATAAATGATGACATTATTTAAATTTTATACTGATATATCTTAAGTATTAAAATGTTTTCGGAAGTTATTTCGTGAAAGCGATAATTTCTTTTCTTTAAAGATAAACTAAAAGAAATCAAAATTAAAATTTCTATCCCTTAAATATAATTGATTAGCTTTTATTAATAGGGGGAAGTATGCAATTTATCTATACTTATAATAAAGCTCAATGTGTGTGTGTTGGCGCTCTACAGGCCAGACCGTTGGACCTACAGCTACCAAATTTGGTATATGTATACCTTGGAGGTCGGGAATGCGCACCTTGGAGCCCTTTTTTCGAATTTTTAGTTAGAATTTGAATTAATTAAAATTTCAGCGAAATTTCGACATTTTTCCGCTATAACTTCCAAAAATATTATCGCACAAACATGATTTTTACATCAATTTAAAGATTAAAAAATTAGCTTTCTAATGGTATCAGTGTCTTAATGTATAACTTAACCCTCTATTTTTAACGAATTTTTAAAGAAATATTTTAACTATGTTTTTTTCATCACGTGACCGGATAAAAGAAAAGAAAACAATGACGGAAGTTCAAATAATAATAATAAAAAAAAAAACTATCATCGTAAATCAAGTCTAAAGAAATTATACTTTCAGCACGGGACTGGATCAAATAACATAAATATAAAAAGTGATACTTTCTAAAAAAATAAATGCAAGGCAAAGGATTCTATAATCGTTTGCAATATCTAAATGATTAATTCAATAAATCTTCTTTATTTACGGTAAACCTGATTGAATTTAGACAGGATGTGCTTTGAACTCCCGACCTAATGGCATATTTCTATAATCGTTTGCAATATCTGTATCATTAATTTAATAATTTTTTTTCGCTTTTTCGATTTCTTTCAAAAAATATATTTAATATTTTGGCAACATCACCGAAAAATACATTTTTAATATTTTGGAAGCATAACCGATAATTAAAACTGACTGATTTATAAAATTAAAGAATATTATCAAGAAAACGGGTTCTTTTAGAACTTTCCGTCCATCATCTTAAAGAAAATATTAATTTCAGGCCAATAAATGCCCGGAATTACTTCAAGGCTAATGAATATGTGATTTTATTGAAAATTTTAGAACGCATTACTCATGGTGAACCAGCTGGTCGCCAAAGGCGGCTAGTTATTAAATAAAGAACACTACAGTACAGCAATGAGATTTTTTTTGAATACTAAGCAAACAAAAATGTATTTTTAAAATAATGTTGAAATTCAGAAAAAAAAACTGCATAGAAATAAAACTATTATTCAAAATTATCTAAAAAATATTTTTGCAATTACATTTAATTAACTTTCAGACTTTACGCTTGTTGTTTCATACGTTTGAGAAGCGTTATATTCATTAACTATTCTTTAAATAAGGAAAACTATTCTATGCTGAAATAAATAATGAACATAACTTTACAGGAGAATCAAAGATCCTACTAATTATCATGTTTATGGAAGAAACTATTTATCCTTGCTTTAAGGAAAGAAAAAGAGATAAAGCTAGTCAGTCAGCGTGAGAAAGAATCGCAGTTTAATAAGTAAAGGATCTTTCTCATGAAGCCTATAATTTAATTATTAATAGGATTATTTTTTTCTGTTTAATATACTAGCATATACATGAACAGAAACTTGCTCATTAAGTCGATCTAAGCTGTTAAATTATATTTAAGGGAAATTAAGCTGCAATTAACTTCGACATCCATATTTGATTCACTTAAAAATAAAGAATTTTTGATGGAAAAATACCAGCTACGAACGGTAAATCTTCAACTCAAGAATAATATATATATATTTTTTTAACGGTAGTCTATATTATAATGAATCTGACTTCAAGAAACTTAGAAATGCTTTTGTTATTTATTAATATTTTGTTCTTTCTCATTTATTCCACAATGCTCTTATAATTTCAGTATCTTTCCGAATCAGGATGATTCTAGCCATTTCATCTTACGGATAAAAGCAGATTTGAGGTTTAGTTCCTTGAATAAAATCATGAATTGAAATTAATATTACCTTTGATTTTAGTCAACACATGGTTTATCCACGCTAACTTCATATACGCGACAATAGTTTATTTAAAATGGGTGAAGAATTTCTTTAAGGGAGTGATTTTAAAGTAAAAATATACAAAATATAAAATTGCAATTGAATTAAAATTCAAAGCATTTAAATGCACAAGAATTTGGGGAAATCATAAAATTAAATCTGATTAATAAAACTCTTGATATTAAATTCATATAATTAATCGGTTTTATTACTCTATTTTTCTATAGAAGATAATTAATTTAATCAAGTCAAGTAATTGATAGCAACCATGCTTCAAAAAACTGAAAAATTAATCAGTTATAACAAAAAAAAATCACTTCAAAGAAAAAAATACATTTTTTGATAATTATTATGTTGACAACAAACAGTAAAAACACATTTCGCACTTCACTAAGAAAATATACATATAAATAATTAATATCTGCTATGTGGGAGAAGGATTTTATTTTAATAAATAAAATTTTTCTGATTTAAAAGTATTATATAGTAATTGGAAGTTGTTTATTTGTTTTTATTTTCCATATTTTTCTTAACACATGCGCTAAATATTTATTTGTTTGCTTGAAACAACTAATTAAGTCAATATTAATTTTAAACAATTACAAACTCTCAAGCTCACGTTCATTTATCTTCATTCTTCCTAAAAATTGGATATTAATAAGCAGCCATTAATCTTCACAAGGAAAATAATTTTCTTTCCAACTATATATGTTTCAGGCAATATAACAGAAGTCTTAAAATTCCTTTAAAATGTTTCCACTTTTTACAAACTTATTGATGAATACTTATTAAAATGATTAACGTAAATGGGATTTTTAATTGAAAAAAGTATAAAGTTTCAAGTGTCTATATATTAAATGAGTCCTTCACTTTGTTGTTAACTTAAGTTTCAACAAAATAAGAAAGAAAATAAGTTTTAGTGGAAATTGAAGAATGATGTATTTACTAATGGCTTCATTTAAAATACTCAGTCAATAAATTAAATTAAAATGATTGATTGCTTTAAAGGAACAATTTTCTAATAGTTTAAATGTGGTGAATTTTACTTCCGTTTTTTTTCGCATTCTGATTTTCATTAATTCCCTCAAGTGTAATATTTTTATTTATTTGTATTTTCTGTAATATATATATATATATATATATATATATATATATATATATATATATATGTGTGTGTGTGTGTGTGTGTGTGTAGCTTTTATTTTGACTAGCTGACAAACAACAAAATTATCTAAATATTAATGCTTGCGTAATCTGATAGTTTCGTGATTGTTTCAAACCGGTTTAAACTGGTTAATAATTTTAATTAATTAAGACAATTCGTAAAAATTCAGAGAATGTTATGTATAATTAGGAAATCAAGTTGTAACTTTAGTTGACAATAAATCGCTAAATGTGACAACCTTCGGCATTATTTTCTAATAACCTTATTTTAATTAGTTGAAATTATCCCTGGAGGAGCAAACTTTATCGGTTAAACAAATAATATTTTTATTTTTTTATTTAAAAAAAACTTTGCGGGAGTCAGGCAACAACATTATGATTTCCAAGGGAATAACTACAACAGCCGATGACAGACAATTCAAAATCTATTCTGTGATGTCGATTGCAAAGTAAAAAAGTTATAAATCGCCAATTTATTGCAATATTTTTAGAATTGAACAATTTTTCACCTTCACATTTTGAGGCTTCAAAAATGTATTGCCTTCACATTTTCTTTCAAAACCCACAAGCGAAAACAATATCATGTTCTCACATTATAAGAATTGCAGTTCATGATCACAAAATCAAAATGTAGAATTTCTATTTAAAAAAATTATGACCAATACTTCTGACGAATTCTGAAACAAGTTACAAGAGTACTATTAGCAGGTAATTATGAAGAATATTTGCACTTAATTATTTTTCCATTATTTAATTGAAATTGCGTTTTTATTTTCCCTTATTATTTTTAGATTAGAAGTACATTGACAAAATTCCTTGTACAAAAATGGTTTTAAATGTCAAAACATTTTATGATTACATTCTGTGGATGAGGCATGAAATTTGTTTAAACTGTATGAATATTTCAAAATGTTTCTCATTAGAAAATTTCATGTATAAATAGCAATTCAAGCAAAAAAGAAGAAAAAAAAACCCACATTAATTATGTTTTATAAACTTGAATAAGAAGTAAAACTAGAAAATAAAACTGTATCCATAGTTACTTTATCCATAACTTAATCTTTTATAGTTTCATTCCACGACTTCATTCGGAAACTTCATAAATATTTTTCTGCTGATTCCACCACTGATTAACTCACACGATTAATCTCTTGGAGCAATTTAGAAAAGAATCAAAATTTTCTGGGACTTCCATTTATTAAAACACTTCATTTACTCTTGCAAATAGAAACTTAGGTGGAAAAATCAAGATACTGGATTTATTACAAAACTTCGAATGAATTATTTGCAAATTCATGGTTTCTATTTTCTTCTGAACAAATGCAGTGACTTTTTATGTTTGCAAATAGAAATTCAAAACAGCTAAGGAAAGTTGTATACTGAATTTCTTACCATTTTAGTATTGCATTTATTTCATCTTATTTTTGGAAAACATGGAAATTTATCATTTCCCTACGCTTAAGTGAACACACGACGGATATCATTAATATTAGATTGTTTATGTGTTCTACATGAATATATACAATATTTGAAATAAATATATCTTATGATATTTCAGATAGCAAGATAGGTAGATGCTAAAATATTTCAATTAGTATTTGGAAACTCTTCAGCGAAATCAAACACATTCGTCATTAAGTTTTGTTTAGTTAAAATAAAGCTTCCAGAAAATAGACATACATCAATTTAAAATCTTATTTTCATTTCCGATATTTATTATAATTTGAATGAAGATTTTCTTACAAAGTATTCTGAAAATTAATGTAGGAATATATTGTAATTCAGATGTTTTTATTGGGAGAAAAGTATTAAATATTGATAATCGAAGATTCAAAAACAGTCTCCAATGCTTTTTCTCTTTTCTAGATGATTTAAAATTGATATGATGGAAGCATACGTAGAAACAAATTTTATACTTAAATCAATCATCAAACAAGGTTTTGACTTTTTTGGAAGAAAATAAAACTCATGCCATCATTTATGAAATTACAGAGGCTAATTTGCAGTGGGTTTATATACCAAAAGAGGGACATTATAAAAAAATCTAGGTTGCTAAGATATGATAATATATGAAAACATGTTAAAAGTTCCTAGTGTTATGTGAAAAGTATGCAGAAAAACAAGAAATGAGGAAGAATAAATAAAAGCGCGTGTAAATTAATGATGATAAAAAAGTAATTTAATAATTATTGACATTAAAAAATTGTGAATAAAACCATCTCATTCCTTAATATAATCGAGAAATTCCAGCATGGTACTCATTCTTGTAAAGCTTCAATGGATTTATTTTGGATTTTAAAAAACGTCAAAAATATCCAATATCAGAATAAGAATTTTTAGTTGAAAATATAAAAGTAAAAAAAAATGAGGCAGAAAATGCTTGAAAATCGTTCGGTAATTCTACCACATGTTATCAAAATTGTTTTGAAAAATTCCTACTGTATATTTAAAGAGTTTGGAAAACAATCAGCCGACCTCTGTAGAAAAGAACGACTTTTATATTCACGGAGTCAGGACAGCACTAGGACGACAAATATGTATATCCGAGACGAACATACAGCACCACACAATAACAACATTAGAGCACACATAGAAATCCGGCAGTGACAACGTCTACAACACATCGACCAGATGCATTTCAGCAGGAGAGAGAAATCATCGGAGCTTTGTTCTACGGGTTCTCCAGACAACTGAAACAGTCCTTCTTTCGTGTTTTCGCTTAACTTGCAGCTTTTTATAGTTCCTGTTAAACGCTTCTAGAGTCTTCTAGACCAATCAGGACGTATCTAGGTGTAACTCAATTCCTATTGGATAGATCGCAAAAATGCTCGATGTTCCAACATTATCCTTTTTGTTCGCCAAATTCGGTGCTAAGTAGCCAAATGGTCACCAAGTCTGTTGCAAAGATCTGAGGTCCATGATGCGGCACCCGATCAGCCTCCTCAGGACTCATCATACAACGGTCTTTCTGACGATGACATTATTCTTACGGGAAAGCAAAAATTACAGGTTCGTAATGGTATTGTTAAAAAAGCAAAATTATTTATTAATCCAAAAAAAATCATTACTGAGAGACAAATTTAAATACCATGTCTACCACCGTGTATAGCATTTCTTCTCTCATATGTCTTTAATTTCATCATTTTTACTCACTGAATTAGAAATATAATGATTTTCTGATTTGTTATTATCTATAATTGCTAAAGAAAACTTCTTTGGAATCTATTTCACAGCACTTGTCTGTCTAGAGTTTTAAATATAAAGTATAGATTATGACGGCTCCATACAAATAATTATAACCTGTATTTCAGAAATTGTTTGCAAATCAGCCTGTCAAGACATTCTTGTGTAACTATTAAACTTCTAATTTAATTATTATGAAAAAAAAACTAAAATTTTAACAGCAAATATCCCTACTGCACATTCATTTTTGCCATAGATATAGAGACAATATTACTATAGTGATTTCATTTTTAAATATTGTAATATTGTATAACAATTAACTATATGATTCCAATTTGACTCCAAGTAACCTATTCTTAGATTCAAATCAATTTCTTTGGATACACTGAAAATTATATGCATGGGATATTTTAATGAAAAATTGCATGCTCATGTTAACTTTTTTATTCATCAATGCACCCTCTTTATGTTAATCGAAATTATTCGTCATTGTTCATAATAGTAATAATCACAATGAAACTGCTTAGAAGTTTAGCAAAATTGTATAATTTTTAAACGTATCTAGAAGTTAAACGAGGTGGAACATTTTTGGTGGAGGAAAAGATCGTGATTAATTTGCTATTACGCAGCATATCACCTAATTATATCAAAATGCGTTAATTCAAAATCAACCAACAACAAAACATTATTGCAGGCAACACTTTTAGCGAACACCGAGTTCGTTTTATGCTGTGAGTGTATGGTGATGTATGGTGTGAAAAACATAATGAACAGTCATTGAGTACAAAATCAACGATGGCGTTTATTTACTAGTATAGTGGATAAGTTACTGGCTTTCAAAACCGAACATCGCAGGTTCGATCCTTGGCGGAATTCAACCTACGTATTGGCACAATTCCGCCAACACATTACGCCAAATTGATGACCTCGGACGTGATGAACCTTCAACCTTCAAGCAACCTTCCCACAATGGTGACCCGGACGTGATGAACCTTCACCTTCAAGCAACTGATGTGTGGCGCCATCTACCCACAACCAAAGTCGTCAGACTCACTTGACGCAGCAAAACAAAGTCGTCAGACTCACTTGACGCAACAATCTACGCACGCTCGCCATAACGCTTGGCGTAACTAAAAAGCTCTCCACTCGCCAAACAAACATGGGTACGGCGCATTAGACACACAGCAACCATTCACTCAAAAAATAAATTCATCACCATTCAACAACAACGCATATCGTTCGTCTAACTCACTGGTGGGTGAGTCTGTGGTGATATCTTAATAAGACAGATAACATCTACGGCAGATGAGCATACTTTTGTCCAGTGGTATGTTACTGGCTTACAAACCCAAAGGTTCCAGGTTCTATTCTGAGCCAACATCTAATTGCCACAACTAGAAAGACATGATAGCACAAACACGAAAAATATGTACAGCCGAGAGAAGGCAGCACACAGCACTCTTGCCCCTTTCATTACCCATATAATTTAAAATTCACTCCAAAATGTTTATGTAAATACCTTCATTAGTTTTTGAGATATCATGTTAACGATGGAGAATTTTTATGAAAATGTAAGTTTTGAGAAGACTGAAGACAAATTTAAGTTAAAAAATATGTTTTGCTTAAATTTTCCCTGGTTGATAAGTCAGGCCTTCCTTTTCCTAGAAAAGATAAACTGTTTTGAAAAGAAGGAAGTCTAAACTACAAGAAATAACAATAAAAAAATTCGTTAGTTCTGACGATAACCAGTATTTTTAGCGTAGTAATCTTAACCAGTAATCTTAACTTAATGAATTAATATTTGAAAAAAAATAACTTTATTAACATGATTTGCCATCCACCAAGTTTAAAAAATTTATTTGAACTCGAGTGGATAGATAAAAAGTATTTTATTATTGATTCAATATTTGAATAACATATTTAAATAAATATAGAAAGAGAGAGTGAGTGAATAGTAGGATTTGATAAAAGAGCAGTTTTTCATTATGATTTAGACAATCATCTTTTTTTCAGATTTCAATGTAATAACGTCAAAATAATTATATTTCTTCTTTGAAAGATTCGGAAACTTCTCATTATCGACATGCCGACGGTGATTATCCTATTTGAGATGAACTGTCACGTGATATCCTCACAGACATTTACCTAATCAGTATTATCACGGAAGTGAAGGGGAAGTGAGCCTGACAGCCGACAACCCCCTTTCTATACAATTGGAACAACACGCATGCTGATCATAACATGCGATAATGATACCTATTGGACATGGATATATAAATTTAAATGCTGTTACAATCCAACCCGTGTTTCAGTTTGATGTAATAGAAGACCTACGAGGTAGCTCATAATTAAAATTTAACACGTCTAAACTAATAAGAACTAAGATGTTCTTAATATTATTTACATAAACTGTTATCACATTATGAAGAAATATCATTCAGTAATTGTTTTCATATGTGTATCGGAAAATTGAAACCAAACGAAATAGCATAGAATTATGTAAATCAGTTTGTTGTAGATAATAGATTACATTTGATACTCTAGAAATGATTCATTGAGAGTTTTCTGGAATGCTTGGTTTTTATAAAAGTGAAATTTAATGGGGAAGATTGGAAAAATAGTTTAATTTTTAATTCATTAAAAGTAATGGTTTAAACTTCACTACATTATGATTCGATAACATTCCAGATTTTGCAGCAATTTTCCATTGAGAGAATTAAATTTATATATATATTTTTTATTTTATGAAATTGA
The DNA here is from genome assembly GCA_026543055.1 of Argiope trifasciata. Classification (NCBI taxonomy): domain Eukaryota; kingdom Metazoa; phylum Arthropoda; class Arachnida; order Araneae; family Araneidae; genus Argiope; species Argiope trifasciata. The sequence goes on along the minus strand of JAPMOQ010000159.1, from coordinate 1,440,136 downwards.
GAAACCATTTGTATAGTGATAATGGTATTTTTGTTGCTTACCATTGACAAGCCTTCTGCCTAAGGCAACGAGTTTAAGCTAAAAACATTTAAATCTCTTGTTTTTCAGAAGCGGCATCAAGAGTACAACTTAACAACTCTCCCATTACGAAACTCTTCACGAGGGACATCATTTATGTATTTCATTCGTTCATTCACTCGCAGATCATGATTTAGATTTGAACCAGAGAACAATCACATCTGACACAATAACCCTAGTGGTATTACTCTCGACAAGAAAAATTTTTTGAACCCAACAGATTTACCGGCACACATGGGTATTTTCGGCTGGCGGATTCGAACTCACCGTCCAAGAGACGCGAATCCAAAGCATTGTTAACCATGCTACCCCGTTACGGTTACTAAAACAGTACCCCAAGCTACTATTTTTGTTACTGTATACTTTTGTCACCTTTTCTCTCTTTTACTTGCATAAATATTTACTTTAAAAAAATGTATTTGCATCGTAATAAAGACGTCGTTTTCTTGTAATAATGAGGCTATAGAAAATACAAGAATTTTTTTCAATTGATCAAATTTACGAATTTGCCATCATTTAAAAGAAAAATTTAAAACACTGAATTTACTTTTTAATAAAAAGAATATTTTGAACAGATGCTATTCTAGATCACAATTATTTTATTTTAAATGGCATCTGCATTTAAATACTGATAATAATTTTATCCAATTTTCAGTAGTGCCCTTTTACTTACTAAATTAAAGTACAATAAGTTTAAGAATTTTGCAAAGAGTTAAAGTTTTAAATTAATTGCATTTATTAATTAAAATTCAAAATATATTCTAACATTTTCAGTATCAGTAAGAAACCAGATTCGAGTTTTCGTTTGTTTCGAAAGTTTCAAAGATATAGGGTTTGATGGTTTTCCAAACCGAGTTTTTTACGTAAATTTGTCACATTTCAAAACCGATTTTCCTGAATACTGGTTTTTGTTATGTGTATTTTGATTTTTTTTAAAAAGTAATAATAATATTTTAATTTTATCGGTTAGGACAGATTCGCTTAGCAACTAAAGGCTTAAGGCAATGAGAAGCCAATTTATTAAAAACTGAAGGCATTCTGGAATTTCTGTTAAATTAACTATAAAAATTTAAAGAATGAAATAAATTTGAAATCATTATATGTTTTAGAAAAACTAATTCAAAAAAGAAGACAAGTAGCATTAACAAATATTTTGCCGTATTTGCAAAATCCACAAAATAGTTCTAATTCAGCCAAGAAATCTAGTGTACTTTCTTTAGCAACGGAAACTGAAAATTTTATGTTATCTGGAAAGATACTATCTAGAATATTTCCAAATTCTTATGTGGAAATGAATTTTGATGTAGAACAAATCAAAGAAATTATTCATCAGAGTAATGATTTTTTAAAGAAGCCATAAAAAAATCAATTCATCAGGTTCTTGAAAACCCTGAAGAAAAATTTTAAAATCCAAACGCACTGAAGACTTAATTTTCATTACTTGAGGCAACGTATAAAAGAACAACAAATTTAGATTTGTAATTTGATGCCATGAAAAATATAAAACGAAGCTTAGTAGATATTTTGAACGAGTGAACGAGTAGTTTCAATTTCAGGCAATATTTTGTCCCAAATAAGAACAAGACTTAACCACCTTTCAGTGGATATTTTATGTCTTTAGAACCATATTTTTTTAGGAGTAACTAAAATTAGTGAAAATATTAATATTTTTTGAAATATTTATTGGAGTTTTCATTAATTTTTGTAACTAATATGTATATGTAATCTTTATTTTAATATCTGGACTAAGATTTCATGTTTTGGTTATTTAATATAAATTAATTTGTCACATTCCTATTTTTTGACAAACATTCGAACACTAAGCTAAATTTGGCTTTTTGGAAATATTGAATATAATAAAAACAGTTTTTCAAAAATTCAGTTTTTGTATAAACCGTAAAAAGAAAATAGTGTTAAATTCCCGTTATAAAAACAACATAGAAGTTTTCAATCTAAAGAATCGAACGAATTATTTAGAAAATAAGCAGAGGTTTGGCCTTCATTTAACTCAAAATAACCTCATATTGTAATTAAAAGTATACTTGGATTTCAGTATAAGCAATTTTAAATTTTCTATTTATTAGTTGTAACTTGTAATAAATGATCTAGAAACGATATATACTCAATGGCCTGGTGAGTTTCAAATAAATTAAGAACCTCTGCAATATTTAGGCAAAAGTTGACTTCCTGTTTGGTTAGTTTAATGTGAATATACAAATCTAATTCAAAGTAATTCCTTTGGGAATTAATTTAAATGCAAATTTTGGAAATCATCAATTACTCTATTTTAAATCTAGCTGCCGAAATGTTCTGCATTTCCACATGCAATTTCATAATTGAATGTTGAAATGATGACAGATGATCAGAGTTTCATGCCAGTTATTGGAATATCATTTTATTAAATAAATTTAGTTCCACAAGTTTTACGAAAGCTAAACTCCAATCAGTTGATAGTTAATTAATGGCCCATTGGCTATCTCAAAATTTTAGGTTTATGATTCGTTCTATTCTTGTCAAGACCAGACCTGCTCTACAAACCTTTAGTTATCATATTCGCTCCATTCAATTCAAGTCCATATCTGTTGTCATTCATATTTATTCATTCAAATGAATGCCATCATGGAACACATTTTGCCCATATTTTATGGCACTTCTTCATATAAATCTGTGTCAGAGAGAAAGCCAAACTGAACAATTATTATCCACCAGACACGAAGATTTATGTTTATATCAGATATATGTTGGGCTAATAACTAGCTCTGAAAACGCAACGCATTCTTTTGGTCATCACACTAAATTTGATTGAAAATGCTAGGGGTGGCATGTGGTGTTTCTGAAGAATGTGTTTAAATACTGAATCAGAGATAAATACACATGTTTTACAATTTTAATCTATCATTCCATTGGTTGCCTATATAAATATAAAGCAATAAAATTAATGTTTCTAAGTGAAGTTTTTTCAATGTTGCATACTTATTGGATCATTATTCTAAATTGGTCTGTGTTAGATAGCTTAAGCCGTATTAAATTAATTTTGAATCTGCATTTTTTCATTCAACTTATTTATATATTTTAAGTTCACATATATTAAATAAAGTGCAAAAATCTTTTATTTTTTAAAACCTTATTTAAAAACTTTTGAGACTTTCCTAAACGGAAACCAAAAATTTCTTTTCTGTAAGACAGGGAAAATTTTTGATTGTTTTATTGTGAATAGCATTTCATTATGCTTAATTTTTGAAGTCAGAAAGTGTGTTTCTCTTTTCAGTTTAATATTATTGTAAAGAGAAATATGTTTTCTTCATGTTGGTGAATTCTTTTTATGAAAATGAATCAAAATTTTTGAAAGTTATTGAGCATTTTTCAGAGACTAAATTTTTTTGTATAGAATCCTTATTTCTAATCGATTTACCAGTCATCTCGATCCATTTTTGAGGAAGTTTTTAGTTTTCATTAACTGCTTTCAATTTAAATTACAAGATAAATTTTCCATCATTATAGTATTACGGTGATTTATACCTATGCATATATCAAGAGAAAATTTGCTCCGAACTGCAATTGTTATTATTTTATTATCACCAATCATTTTTATACTCATAAATATTAATAACTTTTTTTAAAATTGTAAGAACTTTTGACTGTTTGTCAATTCTACAAGATCCAGATTTTACGATATTTTATAATAATAATCTGAGTTCTATGGGAAGTTCCTAAATATTAAAAGCAATTTCTCATTTGATATCAAATAGTTTTTATATGCATTAAAATGCATTTTTTTCATTTTTTTATGCTTTAGAATATTTTCTGTATGAAAATATCTTATATTAAATTTCACGTGCCAAAATTTGAAATTCCATTTTACTTATCTAACAAGACCTGATTTTTCTATTATCTTATGTTGTTTTTGTCCGCAACTATAGTCATCCATTTTCGTCTTTAGACTATAGAATAAAGACTATAGAATTTTTAAAATCAATTTTAATAATACAGATATCAATTTTCAAACATTACTTTTGAGTTATAAAATGTTAATTGGAATTAGAGAAACCAGTTTAAGTAATTTAGAGCTAAATAATTCAAATTTAATTGATGCATTTTATCTTAATTTAATTAAGCTGTGCGTCCAACTAAAATATTAATATAATACCATATTATATTAATATATCTTATATTATGAGCAGAAAACGCTATACCGGAAAGCAGAAAAATCTATATATATCAATAACAGCTAGTCACAAGGGAGCTACGATAATTTCGTTTGCCCATTTGTAATGGGGTAATATCATCTGATACTACATACTGAATGGTCAAGGGAAGGAAAGGGAGACCCAATAGTTACCAACGCCTTCTGGTCATAACGCGTGATATCATCTGACGGACGTAGACGCAACAATTTAGGTGTTGTTCCAACACAGCGTGCATTACGGTTGATGCGATAGAGATCTTGCGAGCGAGCTAATTACTGTGGTTCGCATCTATTATAGCTAACTAAGCAAGTGAGATCCATGTGATTGGTATTTACATAAAATCTTATTGGAGGTGATCATGCTGCATGCTGTTCTAGCAGGACATTGACTCATCAATGTGATGATATCATCTAATAGCTTCACGCTATCACATAAGAAAGATCTTTTCTTGGTGCAAGATGAGTGGTCAGATCAATTTGAAGCTGATCTTTGAAATGTTTAAAGTCTAAAAACATTGAAGTTCTTAAACTTTTTAATCACAAGTTATTTTACATCAGGAATTTTTTTATTGGTTTTTGACAAATTACTTGATTTCGTATTGAGCATAATTATTTCAAATGACTGCAACAATGTACTCCATGATTTCATATAATTATTGAAAACAGCTATAATTATAAAATTGCATGATTTTGTATAGTTGCCCAATATAGAGTATAATTATTCCAAATAACTATAAAATACTATACGATAATATACTATATGATTTCATATAATTATCACAAATAATTATAACTATATGGTTTTGCAAATATAGAATAGAATTTTTCCTATTTCTTCCTAACTATATATTATACTAGCCGCCTTTGGCGACCAGCTGGTTCGCCATGAGTAATGGGTTCTAACATTTTCAATTAAATCACATATTCATTAGCCTTGAAGTAACTCCGGGCAATGATTGGCCTGAAATTAATATTTTCTTTGAGATGATGGACGGAAAGTTCTAAAAGAAAGCGTTTTAATAATAATATTTTTTAATTTTATAAATCAGTCAGTTTTAGTGATTGATTTAGTAGACTGATTGATGTAGCAACTTTTATTTAAAATATTAATAAAAATATTTTGTAAAATATGGGTGGCAGAGCAAAGTATGAAGAAATCTAAAAATCATTATTCATAAATGCATTGTTTAACTCAAACTTCATAAAATGTAATTATTTACTTCATTTAGATCAAATTAATAGTATTAAACAATATGTATGCCTATTAATAATATTTTACAAATTGGCCATTGGAAAGGAATTTGAATGCATATCCTGTATAAATTCAATCCTGTATAAATAAAGATAATTTATTCAATTAATGATTTAAATATTGCAAACGATCATCGAATCCTTTGCTTTGCATTTTTTAAAGAAAATATCACATTTTATATTTATTTTATTTTATCTAGTCACGTGCTAAAAGTTGCATTTCTTCCGATTTAATTTGTGATGATAGTTTTTTTATTTTTATAATTTGAACTTCCGTCAAAATGATGGCAACACGGTGAAAAAACATAATTTTTTCCCTTTGACGTGCTCTTGCAGATTTTATAGAAACCTTAGCTTTGCATTTATTTTTTTAGAAACTATCACATTTTATAATGAAAAAAAATTATTGAATTAATGATACAGATATTGCAAACGATAATAGAAATATGTCATTAAGTCGGATTCCAATGCATATCCTGTCTAAATTCGATCAGATTTACCGTAAAGAAGATTTATTGAAGTAATTATTTAGATATTGCAAACGATCATACAATCCTTTGCTTTGCATTTATTTTTTTAGAAAATATCACATTTTATATTTATTTTATTTTATCCAGTCACGTGTTAAAAGTTGCATTTCTTTAGATTTGTTTTGCGATGATAGTTTTTTTATTCGAACTTCCGGCATTCTTTTATTTTATCTCGTCACGTGATAAAAACATAGTTAAAATATTTCTTTAAAAATTCGTTAAAAATAGAAGCTTACGTTATAAATTAAAAAAACTGATACAGTTAGAAAGCTAATTTTTTAATCTTCAAATTGATATAAAAATCATGTTTGTGCAATAATATTTTCGGAAGTTATAACGGAAAAACGTTGAAATTTCGCTTAAATTTTAATTAATTCAAATTCTAATTAAAAATTCGAAAAAAGGGCTCCGAGGTGCACATTCCCGACCTCCAAGGTATACATGTACCAAATTTGGTAGCTGTAGGTCCAACGGTCTGGCCTGTAGAGCGCCAACACACACACACACACACGCACACACACACACCACATTGAGCTTTATTATAAGTATAGAAGATTTCGTGCACTTTATATATATATATATGTGTGTGTGTGTGTGTGTGTGTGTGCGTGTCAGATTCAACAGTTCTAAACCAGCTCTAAAGAGAGGACTATGTAGGATTGTGTATGTTTTTTGAAGTAAATATCGTTTTGAAGTTCTGCCATTGCAGCTTGGTGATTAAGAAAATTTCTTATTATTAAGAAATTAAGAAAACTCCTTATAATTGCTTTATCAATGAGTTCGTTTTTTTCTGAATTCAATTACCTGAAATTTGTTCTCTCAAACACAAGCTAAAATGTATGTCTAAATTGTAATTGAAGACAATTACAAATAATCTGTTGACATTCAAGAGTTCTTAATGAAAATGAAAAAAAAAATGCTTACAGTAAAGTAGCAAGTTGCCAAAAATGTATGAAAAGAATGACATAAGAATTAAATAAATAATTATATAAATTTTTAATTGAGGAATATTAGAAAATAAAAGGAAATCTTTATCATTGCCTATCATTTAGCTCCAGAGATTCGTTTCCCTTCAAATTTAGCATTTAATAGATTTAAATTAAAAAATCAATAAATTTAAAATCATGTAATAGGAATTTCTTTAAAATTCAATTCCTCCTTACTTCAACAAAGAAAACTTTTATTTTAATTACTTTTTATTAAATAATTATGAAAAAATCATTAAAAATTAAAACAAATTATTGATTTCATCAAGAATAGAACTTGCGTTCTTCACCTTCACGTGACAAACCCTGAACCCCTCGCATTTTACCGATTCAGCTACTGTTTGCAAAACTCAATGAGACTTAAAAACAGCTAAAACTCTATTAAAGGTATAAAAAATTTAATTATTAATGAATTAATATTTTTTAAAAAAATTACATTAACATCGAGTGTTATCCACAACGAGATTTAAAAAATGCATTTGCACTTGTGTGGTTGAATAAAAGGTATTTTATTAAAGACTGTAAAATTGAACAAGACGTATATAAATAGGGAAAGTTTTAACCAACAAAAATTATTGAATTAACTGATAAAAAACCTCTGAGACAAAGCTAAAAATATATCCTATTTTATATTAGGTAACTATTTTAAATAAAACTGTAGGAAATTTCTAGAGTCATTAGTACTATCACTTCATTTGGAAACCATACAATTCCGCTATCACCGAAAATGAGCTTCATGCTGATCTTTCTCAGACAAAACTAGATACATATACTTCTAAATGGATATCACCAAATGAATCCCTCCATAATCTTAAAAAAAGATTGAATATCATGTAGAAACAGCATGGAAGAAATCCAAATAATATGACGATTTCGCGGATCTTAATAGCACCATGCCACATCATTGCTTATTTCCCAACAATAGAAAAGGGGACCTCACACTGATTCTCTTCCAAACTAAAACTTTCTAAACCAAAGCAAGGCTTTTTCATTATCACCTAATTCCTTCTCCACTATGCTCTATTCACACGCAAATTGAAAATCTGGAACACATTATTTTTCAGCGAAGAAAATATAAGGCATATAAAAATATTAAGAAAAAACAACAACACTGGATGCATTTTGCTCTCATTCAACTGTATTTTTGACCTGTTAGTCTAAACAAATAAGAAATTAAGCATTATAATTTTTTTTTCATTGCATATTACTTTACATTTGCTCATTTTAATATTTTGTGTGTTTTAGTCTTTTTTTTTTTTCGTTTTGCATTATGGCATTTTTTTTTTCATTCTGTACTTTTAGAATGTTTCAGGCACCAAAACGGTGGGTAATTTAAAATAATGCGACTGAATTATCATAAATCTCCAACTCAAAGAACATTTTATTTATATAAATAAAAATGAATGTTTGTCTGTATGTCCCCAATGCTTTCCTAAACTGTTCATCTGATTTCGATGACACTTGGCCAGCTTATTGCTTACAAGTATGGGATGGTTATAGGGACAGAACAATTATCTAAAATTAAATAAAAATTTGAATCGCAACTGCATATATTTACCATGGATTAATTTCCAAATAATTCGCCGAGGAGACAATAGATTCTTTAGAAATGATAAATCCAATAATTTTGTAGCTATAGTACGTATATGTCATGTAAATCTTTCTCAGCGGCAACAACCTTATCACAGATTATACGAGAAAGTTTTGGGGAAACCAACCCTGGGGCTTTTAAAATTGTAATTAAATGTTAACCTGCCGGAGTCCTGGCACAGGGGTAGCGTGTCTTCCCTGTGATCTGGGCATCCCGGTTCGGGCATGGTTGTTACTCTGTGTTCTGTCTGTGAGGCGTGTGAATGGGCCCCCCTGTAAAAAGGGGTTGTACAAGCGAATGTGTGTGACATCTTCATTTGAGCTACAAGTCAAACTTCTGACCACTGGGTGCTCAGGGGTCTTTACCCTCAGAAGCTACTGAACCCTCTTTCCGTGGAAACACGGGCACGACAAAAAAAATGTTTTTCGCAGTAACTGCCAAAAATATTGTAGTGCAAATAATTTTTCCCCCTCTTAATTTTCAAAAAAATTAACGTTTCAAATATATTAAAGATTTTATAGTATGCATATATTTTCTATGTTTAATCAATTTTTAAAAAATATTTTAATCACATTTTCGAAAATTAAATTTGTGAATTCTGAACGAATGTTGAACGAATCATAAGATACGATAAACAGTTTCTGTCACTGCCATCCTGAAACAGCAGCAAGTTTTGCGATTCTAAAAGAATACACTAATCTAATATATAAAAGAGAATACTTGTTTATTCTTGTTTTATATACTATCGTACCGTTCATCCTATTTCTCTGAAACATGCCATATTATTGATTGATTGCACTTAATAGTATTTTTTCAGCGGCAACAAAGGGCCGGGCACCAGCTTGCTGCTTCATATTTCTATCATTACTGCTTTTCTACATTCATTGAAAACCTGGAAACCAAGTAGTTTTTAATATTTTTATAGATATTATTAAATGGAAAATTTATTCAGGAAAGTAAATGCCGGATAAATTTTGTTTTATAACTAACCAGAGGATGACCGAGCTCCGCTCGGAGAAAACAGGTATCGAAGCTAACTCGAAGATTTAAATTTTCAATTGTGATTTATCAAAACAATGCATGCCATAAGAAAATTTGTGAAACCATTGGTGAAAAGATAACCGGTTAAAGTTCACCATTGTAAACCATTCTAAACAAAGTTAGAGTTTGGAAAGGGAACTATTCTATACAAAGGTAAAGTAAAGGTAAAGATTAAAGTGTGTTGAAGTTCAATATTTTTGACAAATTTATTTAGAAAAACCAAACATATATACATACATAAGAAACATATTATAAACCTATAACAGCATAAACATAAAACTTTATTAGTTCGCCATAATGGCTAATTAAATTTTCAAGCGGTAACGTGCTGCCATCTATAGCCAATATGGCGAACTAATAAAGTTAGAAAATATCCTATCTGTAACTCCGAACTGCTCGACCGTAGCGCTTCAAAACCGGCGCCAATCGATTCCTCGTGGCCAAAAACCCCAGACCCCCAAGTTTACCGGAGTTTATTAATTCTGGGGCGATTTTCAACTTGGCAACCATTCCTCGTATTATAGTATTAGATTTGCTCGTATGGAAGATGGTAAAAGAAAATGGTGCTGTGGCTTAAACAAAATTAATGTGCTGAGTTCAAACCGGTTCGTGTTCAATTCGCTTGATATGTAGTTATAATATTATGTTAAGAGAGGTCTTTACAATTATTTTGTAATAAAATACAGTAATAACGATATTGAAATAACAAAAAAAATATCAATAATAATAATAAAGACATTAAACCAATGCTAATGAGCTATTGCTGGAAACAGAAATTGATAGATTTTATATCTAAAGAAATCTTAAAATATTGAATGCTTAGAGGAAGATGCCCCAAATGAAAGATCGTCAAACAGAAAATCAATTTGCTGTTAAAAATGATTTAAACCTATCCAATTCTCCCAATTCAAACATCATTTTCAATTACAAACCAATGTCATTCGTCAAAAATGATTAACAACAATACGGCAAATCTGTTATCAATAACTTGACAAAGTATTTTATTCATTGGCCGATATATCGAAAACGAAACGAAGTGTTGGCAGGATAATAGATTCTTCATTAGAACATTTGAAGAAAGTAATGCCTGGCATTATTCATAATTTTCACAGAAAAAAGAACTTTTATGTTCATCAGCCGAGCGCTTTGGGAGCTGCATGTTATAGCGATCATCGCCACAAGAAATGCGTTACCATAATAACGAAAGAGTAGATATAATAGCTGGCCAGGGGTCCATAAATTTAGTGTTTTTTTTTTCCTTGATTGCCTTGCCACTTAGGCTATCTTTTAAATATATCCTTAAGATTCTTTGTTTAATAGCTGTAGGATGGGATGATTACATATTGATATTGCTTGTTTGAATAACATTTTCATTTGTGAATTATTTCAATTTATTTTCGCTTGAACATAAAAATTCGATTTGGAGTAACAATTCGTTGAAAAATATTCAGCAGTTTGTTTTCTGTTTAAGGTATAGATTAAAGTTTTTTTTTTTAATTGAAAAAGTAGTTGTAGGAACTTTGGTGATGGATTAATTATAAATGGGATAGTACTTTTTATTGTGCTTTCAGATCAATCGTTGCAAATAAAAAATAAAGCGATATTTAAAATTCGGATCGGAATAGTAATTCGTTGAAAAATATTCAGTAGTTTGTTTTCTGTTTAAAGTATGAAATAAAGCTGTTTTTTTTTTAAATTAAAAAAGTGGTTGCAGGAACTTTGATGATGGATTAATTATAAATGGGACACTATTTTTTATTTTGTTTTCAGATTAATCGTTTCAAATTAAAAAAAATAAAGAGGTAATTTAATCTAAAAAAATATCTATAATTTTATATTTAAACTGAGCTTTGTAAAAAATACTTCATTCGTATGACCTATAATTTTCTATAAAATTATCTATAAAAAGATTATTTAAATTGTGAGGAATATATATGCAACAAAATTTCTTAGCATCATCGGTACTTATTTATATGTACATAGTTGTTGGTTGTAGTTGCTTATTCTGAATGTATGCATGCGAAAAGTTATAAAATAATTGAAAATAATGCAAAAATAATTAAATAATTATTGATTAAGTTTTTTATCTGCCCGGATTCAAACAAATACCTTGTGAAAATATATCTTTCTTTCACTCTGCGAAGACATTAGCTTACAAACTGTAAAGAATGGTGGATACGGTTTAAATCATTCATTTCAAGTAGTTGACCGTATATCTATATATTAGTTTCTGTATTATTTTTCCAATTTACTGCACGAGAGATAAATTAATGTTGCATATTATATTGACATTATAATTACACCTGCGGGTCAATTTCGGAACTCCAAATGTGCAAAATGTTATATTTTCTTTTAAAGATAGCATATTAATGCAATAAGAATAAAAAAAAATAGTTGAAATATTTCTAACTGAGAAACTTTTGTTTTATTATTTAAAAGCTAAAAAATTCCTAATTTAGGGCGAGAAATTAATAGATGTAAAATCTAACATTTCCATTTCAAAAGAGTTTTGGGGGGTTCATATCTTTAACCATTTGCACTTAATGGCTCGTATGCAACATTTTCAACATTAGTTTAAACTAATAAGCTTTCCACACTTTGCAAGAATTTATCGTTTCGCTTAAAATAACAGTATAAATGATGGAATTATTTTGTTAAAATAGAGAGAAAGCGACCGTTTCATAATAGTTTCATGGAAAGGAATTTGAAGGGGAAACAAAGATCAACGTTTGAAATTTGACTTCCCTGAAAAAGGTCAGAAAAGATTGAAAATCTTAATGAAAGAGGATAAACTTGGATATGAAGATTACACAAGTAATTCCAACCTACTGCATAGGACATTTTTTAATAAATATATTTTTTTTCATTTCTATAAAGAAAGGAAGAAATATTTTATAGATATTTGAGCTTTACATTTGCTTTAATTCCGGATTTTTAAATACTTCGATTTTCTTTATATATACGAAAAATAAGCTGTTTCTTTTTGTGTGTACCTTTTTGCTTGGCTTATTTTGTTAATTAATTTAGATTCATTTGTATTATAGTTGTGATTGCATTTGCGCTCTCCAAATAAAATGATTGATTTAAAAACTAAAAACTTTTTTAATTCTTAAACTTGTGAGAATGCGTAATGATTTTTAGTTTCAATTAAGGTTTTGGTTTCGTTTTCGTGGTTAGTGCCATTTCTGTTTCGTTTATATAATTTTATTAATTATAGTAATTTGGATTTGTTTCATTAATTGGTTCTATTTCATTTCCTTTCATTTTGTGAACTTTTAGCGTTTAATTCCGAATTGAGTTTTAATTTCGATTTCGACTTAGTTCGTTTCGTTTTTTGTTGACCAGGGAATAAGTTGTAATTGTTTTAATAATTGTATGATTATATATATATATATATGTAT